>CM046887.1:14630367-14796323 GCA_025688845.1 Cucumis hystrix
AATCCTCGACAATAGATAATCATTTTCTTCACTCATCCATTATTGTTTAAAAAGATTATAAAGTTGGCCAAAGTCGTGGTCCTTCATACTTGTCTTATGACTTATCGATGTGTCAAGCAAAGATGAAAGAAGAATATAAACGACATATGCTTTTTCAAACTCCTTTTATTTATTTTATTTATTTATAATGGATTCCAATTTTATGAACAAAAAATTTTAAAAATTACAAATATAACAAAGTCTATCGAAGATAGATTTTAAAAGAGATTATTTTGCTATAATTTGCAGTTTTTTTTTAAATATTGCTATATATGCTAATATTTTGAATCTAATTACTATATTTTGCAATAGAGGTGTTCATAAAATATTTGAAAATCGAACCGACCGAATTGAAATCGATTACATGCAGTTCGGTGCGGTTTATGTTATGTTGAAACTGCTTCTTTGCAGTTCAGTTTGATTCAATGTTTCAAACCAATTCTAAAACCGAACCGAATTGCTTTATTTAAAAAAATTAAATAAATTTAAAGAAATGTTCACAAAACTTTTTGTTTCTAAAACTTGGTTAAATATCTTGATCCGAGATCTACTTAAATCTAAAATATAAAAGAAAATTTTATAGAACTCGGTGCGCTTTGGTGGCTCAAGATTGTTTGGAGTTTAAAACAAAAAGGCAAATTTTATCAAACTCAATGTTTTGGTACCCTGAGATTTCTTCGAGATTTAAACCGAACTGAAATCAAACCGCATTAATACGGTTCAGTTCTTATTGGGTTTGACACAAAACGTGCGGTTCGGTTCGGTTTCGTATGAAACTTTTTTTGCATTTCGATGCGGTTTTAGCTTGAAATCGAACCGAACCGAACCATGGACACCCCTAATTTGTAACTATCTTAAAAATAAAAAAATGTGTTTCCCGAACTTCATTTTCTAAAATTATTGATATGAATTTAGTGGTGGTCCGTGTTTCTCTTTTACATTTTTACTTTCCATCCTTATCATTCAATAATATTTTAAGCACGTGTCGTTTTAATTGGTACCTTTTTGGTTAAAATGCCTTTTCTTATATCTATATTTTGAGATTTTACTCCAATTTTAGTTCATATATTTAAAAAAAAAAATATAATTGTAAATAAAAAAAGTACTTAAAACATTACAAATTATAGTAAAACTTTAGATTATATTAATAATAACACTGATAGAATTTTGAAAAACAAACACTTAAATAACACTGATAGAATTTGAAAAACAAACACTTAAAACCTAAATTTAAGAAATTTAGAATTTATTGAAAGTACATGTATTTAAATCTATGAGGGTGCGTTTGGGGAGAGAAAAAGTTATGGGGGAAAAGGATTATGATAATCCTAGTGTTATAATAAATGTGTTCGGGGAAGGTTTATTATTGATAGTGATAATATGTGTTTGGGGGAATGATTATGAATAGTAATGTTATGATAGTATGTGTTTGGGGGAAGGATTATAATAGGTTGTTATGATAATATTTGTTTGGGAATAATTATGTGGAAAGGATTATGAAAATCATTTATTATTATTATTTTTTAAAAATTCGTATTCTAAATCCAATACACAAATATTTGTATATTTAATTTACCAAATTGTCATATTATCGTAGAACAAGTTACATCAGTTTTCTTAAATACGATGCGCATTTTCAACGTTTTTTATGCAAGTAGTGCCAATAAAGTATTATTATTTTTTTAAATTTGTATTCTAACTCAAATACACAAATTATATATATTTAATTTACCAAGTCATCTTAGTTTTTCGTAAAACAGTTTTCAGTAATTTCTTCAAAGACGACGTCCATTTTTAACCTTTTTTATACGTGATCATTACGTGCCATTAAATTGTTAATTTTTTTTAATTCATATTATATTTTTGTTTTTTAATTGATATTCTAAATGCAATACACAAATTGCATATATTTAACAATTGATTTAAACTAAACACTCGCACCATAATTTTATTCAAACGAAACGATATACGAATAACAAAATTATTTCTAGGAAAAGAGCTATAAACTGAAGTCAATTACGTGGAACACAATGTACGAGCAAAAGTTATTATTATTATTATTAATAATTCATATTCTAAGTCCAATACAAAAATTTCATACATTTAATTTACCAAATCACTATAATTATCCATTTTCAACCTTTTTTACGTAATCGTTAGGTGCGATTAAATTATTATTATTTTTTTAAAAAAAAATCATATTCAAAATCCAATACACAAATTTGGTATATTTAATTTACCAAATTGTCATAGTTTTCGTAAAACAATTTGTAATAATTTCTTTAAATACGACATCCATTTTCAACCTTTTTAAGTGCGATTAAATTGTTAATTTTTTTTAAAATTCATATTCTAAATCTAATACACAGATTTCGTAAATTTAATTTACTAAATTGTTAGTTGCAATGAAAATACGGATCAAGCGGTGTAATCACAGTAAATTACCTAATTAAAGAGTAAAAGAAAAAAATTAAAATTTTAAATTAATGTAATTGTACCAAATTCATAACTTTAAAAAAATTGTGTTTTTTTAAATGAAAAGATTAAAATTAACAAAACTCGCAAGTATAAAAATTATAAATGAAAAAAAAATGAATTAAATCATATTTAAATTTAAATTGATTAATTATACATTAGAAAAAATTGAGATGGATTGAAGAAGGAATAAGGAAGGAGTAAAAAAGGACTGAGTAAGGAATAAGGAAGGATTGAGAAATTTGGGGAAGGATTATGCCAAACAAGAAAAGTGTTATATAACCCTTTCCCCCTAACATTTTCCCTCCTCCAAACACACCCTTGAGTGTTTATCCTTTAATAAACTATGTTGTAAATATTGATATATCAACTATAGAAAAGTTTATAATTTATTTTACTATATTTTGTAATTTTTGAAAATTTTGCTATATAATTAATTGTTTTTTTAAATTTCTTTATTCATTATTAGTGTGTTTTGATTACATTTTTAAGTATTTAATTTAAAAAATAAGTTATTTTGAAATGAAAAAAAAAAACTAAAAGTGTTTGAAAATTCCTCAAAATAGATTTTTAAGTGTATTTTAAACATTTTTTATAAAAAAATTTAACATTTTATATAAGTTTGACGAATTAATATTTTAATTTTAAAATATGATGGAGATAAAAGAAGTAAAGTTTTTTTTTCTTTTTTTCTTTTTTTCTTTTTTCTAATGAAGTTTTGCTATAATTAAAATTGAGGGATCAATATTAGAATATTAAACAACAAGAGAGTGAAAAATATTATGTAAATTAGGTTTTTGAAACTTATCAAAATTCAAGAGCCTTATTAAAATAGAGAACTTCAAAACTTGTCAAAATATATTTAGAAATTTAGATAAACTTGATAGAATAAAGGTATATTTTATTTTATTTTTTTCATGAACAATATATTGCCTTACAATTCTTTTATATTTTATTGCCTTCTCTTTATGTTTTTTGTTTTTTTAAAAAACAATTATTTTCAAAAAATATATTGCCTTACACTTCTCTTATATTTAATGGGAAAAAAATTGTTTTAAAATTTAGTTTCTATTTTCGCTAATGTCCACTTTTAGTTCTATGTTAATTTTCTATTGATTAATGTAAACAATTAATAAGCAATTATCTTTTTAGAAAAATTATTTTAAATACTCAAATTTATGAAAATATTTACAATTATAGTAAAATAGAATAATTTATTTGTAATAGATTATTTTCTGTGTTTACCATAATACAAATAGACACAAATAATATTTTATCTTGACGTATATCGCGGTCCATAGCGTCTAGACTATGATATTTTGTTATATGTTTCTAAATATTTTTGTTTATCTTGCTATATTTGAAGACAGTTAATTATGTATATTATTAACTTTTTAAAAAATATCTTAAAAGGCAAACCAAATATCAAATACTACAAAAAAAAAAAAAAAAAAAATTACCATTGAAAGTTTCGATTTCATTTTTTTTAAAATTTGATTTAAAATTCAAAAAATTATTTTTAAGTAAGAAAATGATACAACTAAATGTCAAAAAGAATATATCTCACCAAAGTTAAGTTTAACTCAACAATAATTGTCTTGACCTTTATGATATTACGTATGTCTTATTGTGAAAAAGTTCTCTCTCTAACAACCTTTTTCGATTGCTCTCTCTCACTCTTATGCTCGATAGAACTTTTTTTTCAATCCACTAACTCTTCGTCCTATGCTAAATTTCTATATTATAACTTTTTTTTTCTCTCCAAACAAATAAAATAAATGAAGTTTGCAAATAAAAAATAAGAGTATGTATGAATAGAGAAGGCACCAAATATAAAAGAAGAGGTCCAAAAATAACAAGAAAACAAAAGATGGAAAATGGAGAATGAATTAAAAGAACATGTGGACTAAATAAATAATAAAAGTATTATTACCAAAATTAATATATATAATATTCAATAATACTTTTGGCAATTTGATCTCTTCCTCTTTGGTTTATGGGTCATTATAAATAAGTGTTGGCCTCTACACCAAAACTCACCACATTCACTTTCTTCTTCTTTCTCTCTATTTGCTTTGTTCTTTGAATTGAGTTTTGATCATGGCTATTAGAATTCCTCCAACTCTTGGTCTTACTAGTCCCGGTCCAAGCAATGCCCCTAAGGTTTGTAGGACACGTACCCAATTTAATAGATTTATTGATCTCTTGTTTGCTTCTTTCTATCTGTACCATGCATTTTTAGAAGCAATCTAGATCGTTTGAGTTTTCTTCTATTTGAAAGGTTGAACATAAGTACATTGTTGGTTTTGATCTCTGACCTTTGACAAACATTGTTTTTTTATATATATATAGTGAAGATCTTCACATATATATAAGTAAGACCGGCAAAACTAATGTTGTCTCCATTGATAAGTTGTTCTCTTTCAATGAAAAGTTAAAAGTGAAACTACACGTGGTCTTTAACTCATTAAAATGAACACAATGTAATCAATATCTGCACTATATTGCACTTTATACAATATTATAAGTGGTTTGACTATTTTTAACTTCCTTATTTGTGGTGAATCTTTTCATAATGTCCATTTTGCCCTCAAAATCAGATCCTTTGTGTTTTGGACGATACCTTTTGATTGTTTTTTTTTTCTATGTTTAATTTTTAAATTCTATTTTGGGCATTTTTAAAAAATAGCAAAATAAATTAAAATATTTACAAACTATAACAAAATTTTGGATTTTGTCAATGATAATCACTGATAGACTTTTATCATTGTCTATCAATGTCACTGATAAAAACATATCAGTAGCTATCAAGGTCTATTATTGATAGAATCTGAAAATTTTGCTAATAAATACAATTTTCTTTTCCTCCATGTAGCTCTTTTTCTTCGTTAATAAATAATCGATAAAATGAAATTCATAGAAAAATTGTTTTAAATGATAAAATTGTTGAAAATATATACAACTACAATAAAATTTCATAGTCTATTAGTGATAGATAGTTACACTACTAATATCTATCATCATCTATTAGTAATATTTGTAAATATTTTAGTTTATTTTATTATATTTGAAAACCACTCAAATTTAAAATCATAAACATATTTTTTTAAAGAGAAATTGTTTGATCAACAGCAAAAAAAATAAAAAATAAAAAAAATATTTACAATATTACGAAATATTAAATTCTATCCATCATAGTGTCTATAATCTATAGAAACTCAAATTTTGAGCATTTTTCAGAACAAATATACAAATCCTTTCAAATAATAACTATATTTCTTACATATTGCCTCGTACATGTGTTCTCTCTAATCGGTTTTCTTTGGTCTATTTGCCTCTTTTGCATGAGAAAAAAAAAACTATTTTGCATCTTATAAGTTGAACTTCATTATTGTTGTTAATCATTGTACTCTTGACATTCATTCCCTTTTCTTTTTCTTTTTCTTTAAAGAATAATATATCTTGCTAAAAGTAGCCATTTTATAAAATAAATATCTTCTTGAACCACAAGTTAGATGATTTTTCTTAGATCGCTTTTGGTAAAATACTTCGAAGTAAGAAGAACTTTTACTTGAATGATGTTTTGAAAAAGAACTTCCAATCAGCTAAAAATTCTTTGCATACACTAAACAAGTGTGAAGTGTTATCTTAAACAAGAAATGGGCTTGCATTTTTTCTCTTTTTTTTGCCATGAAGAAGTACTAATATTGTATGTTACCTGTTTCATAAAATGTCTCAAAGATAACTTTTGCTGCAAAAGACACTGATGTCTTGGAATGGAATGGAGACTTGCTTGCTGTGGGTGTCACAGAGAAAGATGTGGTGAAGGATGACAACAACAACTTCACGAATTCACTTTTGAAAAAGTTGGATGCAGTCTTGGGTGGATTGTTGGCTGAAGCTTCTTCAGAGGAAGATTTCTCTGGAAAGTCAGGCCAAGCTATTGTTCTTAGAGTTTCTGGTTTGTGCTTTAAGAGGGTTGGTTTATTTGGGGTTGGCCAGTCAGCTTATAAGGCAGCAGCCTTTGTTGGTCTAGGTGAGGCCATTGCAGCAGCAGCACAGGCATCTCGAGCAGTTTCACTTGCTGTTGCTCTTGCCTTTTCAGCGGACCTTTCAGATGAATCGAAGCCTGACATTGCCTCGTCCATTGCAATTGGTACGTGTTCTATAAACGTTAAACTATTGTACTTTCTCACAATTACCATAGTAATTATAGACACACCTTATGATCAATTGGCCAGTTGAGTAGAGTTGATAAGTTTGGAGTTAATAAGTTGGAATTTGGAATTTTGTGTCTGAAGTATAGAGGTAGATGAAGCTTTTCATAAAGGTCAAAAGTAGAGAGATGAAAAGATGAAGTTACTTAAATTATATGCAAACTTCAATAGTGTTTACGATTGAAGTTGATGTGTTTAACACTAACTACGGCCCTTCAAGTGTAAACAATTTGTTTGTCTTATTTCACACTGACTTTTTTCTGTATTATAGGAATTGTCAATGGGATATTTGACGACAATAGATATAGATCAAACCCCAAAGCAACTGTACTTCAATCTGTGGATGTTCTTGGTCTTGGATCTGGAGCTGCTATGATAAAAAAGCTGAAATATGCACAATATGTCAGTTCCGGGATAGTGTTTGTAAGAGAACTTGTAAATTCACCGGCAAATATACTTACACCAGGTTTGCTCCGTTCTATATTTTATTATGTTTATCTGTCATTTACTTTCCTGGTAGTGGTCAATGGTATCAACACTTTCAATTAAGTTTTGCATTTTTGCATTTTTACCATTGAACTACTATTGAGTTTCAACTTGGATATAGTATTCGTAGCTTGTCACCATGCATAGCACTGATTTTAAGAAATTACATCTATATGATTAGGGCAATTGGCAGAAGAGGTTTTAAACATTACCCGAAACTACAGTGACGTTCTTTCTGCAAGAATTTTCAATGAAGATGAAATCATAGAAATGAAGATGGGGTCTTATCTTGGTGTGACTGCAGCAGCCACTGCAAATCCTCCCAAGTTTATCCACTTATGTTACAAACCCCCCAGTGGATCTGTATCGGCCAAATTGGGTTTAGTTGGTAAAGGAATTACCTTTGACAGGTGATTATTACACATCTACCATAACGATAATTGGTCATTTTCATGTTGATATTATGTGAGATGTGGTTTATTCAATTTTCAACACAAATGGCTGAGTAACTATCTCCTTTCTCCTTTCCAATAGTGGTGGCTACAACCTTAAAGCAGGATCCGGCAGCTACATTGAAATAATGAAAAATGACATGGGAGGGGCAGGAGCAATTTTTGGTGCAGCCAAAGCCATTGCTGAAATTAAACCTCTTGGTGTCGAGGTGAAACATTATATCTATCATCACTTCTTTCCATGTGATTAAGTTCTTAAGTAATTGGCTAATTAGTTTGTTGTTCCCAAACAGATTCATTTTGTTGTTCCTGCCTGTGAGAACATGATAAGTGCAACTGGCATGAGACCTAGTGATATTGTCACAGCTGCAAACGGAAAGACAATTGAGGTATACTCTATATAAAAAGGATCATTGGGCTATCATCTTATTCTGATAATTTTTGTTTGTTTTGAATTTGGCCCTAAAACATTTGTCAGTTAGATGACATGAACTGTGTAGTTGGACAAAATACAACTGTAATACATTAATTCTATGGGGGTGAAAAAAGGTCTTGAAGGCTTACTGTATTTTCATAGAAAGTGTTGTATAAACCATAATATTCCATTTATCGTGTTAATGTAAAACTCTTTGAATCATATTAAGGTAAAAATTTAAATTAATATCTTCCATTGTAGCTAATTTTCAGGTTAATAACACTGATGCTGAAGGCAGACTTTGCCTTGCTGATGCTTTGCTATACACTTGCAAGCAGGGTGTTGATAAGGTAGATCTATATTAAGTTAGTATTTGAAATTTGTTGAGGCATCGCTAATAGTCTTGGAAATTGGATGTAATGTAAATTTAAATTGCTTTGCAGATTATTGACTTGGGTACTCTAACTGGTGCATGCATAACTGCTCTTGGGCCTTCAGTTGGAGGTATGATGATCTTCATAGCTTCTTATGCTTCATGGTCAATTTGAGAGATCTAATAACAGAAAAGTTGGTTTTATGTGAGTTGTTAAGAGGAATGGTATTACGTAAACTTGTATTTCATCTGAAAACCAATTGGAAAGAGAAGAGTAACTCATATAGCTTATAAAAATTGTAAGGTTTCTTCCTTCTTTTGACGCGGGAACCACAAAAAATAAACAAACAATTGGAGACTACAAAAAAGTCTCTTATGGGTGAACAATAGAAACATGTGATTGTTACAAACTTCATTTTTGTTTCCAGGTGCCTTTACACCAAATGAAGAGCTAGCAAGCGAGGTACTTTCTGCTGCAGAGAGGAGTGGTGAGAAACTCTGGAGGTTGCCAATTGAGGAAAGTTATTGGGACTCAATGAAGTCAGGTGTTGCTGATATGCTCAACGCTGGTCCTATTCAAGGAGATGCAATAACAGCTGCTCTATTTCTGAAACAGGTGAATGTTAACTTCATATTTCTTAAACTATCTGAAAGAGAGAAGTCCTATCTTCCATCTCTTCTGTTCTTTCATTCTTCATTTATGTTTTTACCAACAAAAACAAAGTCTTGAACAGATTATCCTTTTGATATATTTATGGTTTGAAATTCTAAAACTCGGATATATGCAATTGTAGTTTGTTGATGAGAATGTCCAATGGATGCACCTTGACATTGCTGGCCCTGTTTGGAATACTAAGAAGAGTGTTGCAACTGGATTTGGTGTTTCCACATTAGTGGAGTGGGTTCTGAAGAATGCTTCTTAAGATCATGTCCAATGGTGGCAGCAGAGACCTTAAAAATAAATAATATGAATAAAAGTTGTATTGAGTGATCAATCTAAATAAGGTGGATGCTAAGAGTTTCAAGGGTTTTCAGCATTTGAGTGATGATTATATTAAATAAAAAGTTGTATCAGATAATGTCAAATAAAGAGTCCTGTTAGAGAGTCTTGGTAATTCTAAGAGTTCTACTTTAATTTATCATTTGTCTCATTGGTATTTTACTCTTCTGTTCATCTATGGCCTCATTTGCAATTAGAATATGATTTTATGATGAAGAGAACAACTCTTGAATAAAAATGAAAGAATGTTTATGGTATTTTAAAACAAAAATAAGAGTTGGATTATTAAAAAATACTCCTAAACAAATCTGTGCCATAAGTATATTTTGAGGTTAGGGTTAGCGAAAGAAGAGAGAAAATTAGTGACATTAAATAATAGGAGAAAGAAGAATATGTATCGTTCAACAATGTGGCAACGTGACTCATCTTTTTTTTTTTTTTTTTCATGTACATGTTTAGATTCATTTACATAAGCAAATACAAAACTTAACATTGTTTTGTAAAATGAAAATTCTAACATCTTATTGAAACTAAGATAATAGTTTAGGAGTACTTGAAGTCAAAAATAAAAAGAAATTACAAATTCGATTCAGACAAGATAAATGAATGATGATAGATAAAGTTTTAAGCAATTGTAAAAGTTTAAAATGTTCTACTCAAAATCTATATTTTAAATCATATTTTAATTAATTCCTTTTTAATTTGTAATTTGGATGAGAAATGTCCACCACCACCCTATGCTTCCAACCACCAAGTCAAGCAACCATCTTAGAGGGCCAAATATACACCCGACGTTCTCGACTGGCTAACCTCCAACCACCACTTTGAGTGATTGTTTTTTACCAATTTGAACTCCAAGCACCACGATAAATTCTTTTACATTAATTTGTAATTAATAAAAAAAAACGTATTTACTATAGAAATTATTAGAAAAAAAGTGTTTAATGAAGAATAACTTTTAAAAAAGTGATACCCATAATCCTTCCTACCTTAATTTTCAAAAATAAAAGAGAAATAAACGAAGAAGGAAAAATCTCAATCTATTTATTCCCCTTTGTGTATATCTGAGTCACGGATTTAAAACCTCAATTATCGAAGAAGAAAGAAGCTTTTGTCAATCGGAAAAAATGGTGGCTTCTAATTTGAAATCGGAGACTACGGATCTAATGCAGAAGAGGAGCG
Source organism: Cucumis hystrix (assembly GCA_025688845.1). Lineage (NCBI taxonomy): Eukaryota > Viridiplantae > Streptophyta > Magnoliopsida > Cucurbitales > Cucurbitaceae > Cucumis > Cucumis hystrix. Next base: position 14,641,007 of record CM046887.1, read on the forward strand.
CAATCGAGGCCCAGATGGATGCCATCATTTCTCGCCTTTGTCAGCCCGGCGGTCCTGGACTCTCCGGAAATCTCGTCGACTCTGAGGTGATTAAAACACCTTCTTTTCCCTCCATTTCCATGATCGAACGAAATTTCTTGTGCTGGAGGTGATTAGGCTTTGTATTCGAACCCCCAAGTGAAAATTTTCGATTTTGGTAGTTTTGTCATGCTCGATTATGACTCTTTTCTTTTGAGATTTTGTGGAGTACCCTATAGCTAATAAGCACAATTGCTTTATTATTATTATTATTATTTTATTTTCTGTCCTAAGCTGTATGAAGACTTATACATCCTCAATTGAAAATTTATTGGATATTGATGTTGGAAAAGTTTGGTATATCGACCATGGACTAGGTTGGAATTTGTTTGGATTGCAAAAATATGAACAATGCTTGATTTTCTGTGGATTGGATGATAGGTTTTTGGTAAACCTGAGTTCAGGAGAAGCTTGATTGATTGTGTTGTAGTGCCTTAGTTTAGATTTAGTTTGTTTAAAACTTACTTTGTACTCTATTTTTTAATATCTTTTGCAGGGGTTTCCTCGTTCGGATATAGATATTCCAGTTATTCGGTCTGAGCGTGGTCGGCTTACTGGTAGGATGCTAATCTTTTTCATTATAGACACAGTTTTAGTTATGCTGTACTAAAAGGTGTCTTAATTGTAACTTTGAGAGTAGAAAAGAAATTATTTTTAGAAACCGAGCTTTGGTGAAGAGAAACGAAAGAACCTAGAAGAACGTCAAAGAATTAGCCCAATGAAGTAACCTAGCAAACTTCAAAAAGAAATTTCAATCCATAAAAATGAAATTTGTAAAAGTCCTTCACCACCAAAGCTCAATCGGATGCATAAAATTTAATACTTTTTCACTACTTCTTTCGGATCTCTCACTCCCTATAAGAATTCTAGAATTCGTCTCAAGCGAAATGCCCGAAATAATAGAAAAATGAGCATGGCATAGGATTTTGGCCATCTCCCTCATTCATAAGGCCGCAGTCTCTACTTCATGACAGTATACTGTAAAACACTCAGGAATCCGTATCAAATTGACTTAAGCTTAGTAGCACCTCCACACAATATGTTTAAGGGCCTCAAATGCTACTCTGCATAGAGGGGAAAAAGGAGTAGTGCTGCTGCATCCAATCCTAATTATTGACTTTCCCATGGAAGACTTGCTTAGCAAAAAACTTAACCTTCTAAGAAATTTTGCCTTCCAGAGCAACACAAACGATGGGGAGTGACAGGGGGAAGCAAGGGAACAGTGAAAAGATAGAAGGAAGAACTGGATGAGAAGCCCTAAGACAGGCACAGGGTCTAGGAACGACATTCTTCCATGAAAATTTCAAAAGTAAAAGAAAAGCAGTGACAGAGGAACGCAAAAAGTTTTAGCAAGGGGGAGTACAAAATTGATTAAGTTGGTTCTAAGTCTCTAGTGATGTCTCTTTAATCATAGAGTTATTTGCCTTATTGGATACTATAATACAAGAAATTTTAAGTTGTCATTTGGATCGTCCCAAGTTGGCAATGTGCTATTTTCTGTTCTGTGGCTTAGGTGTATAAGGATTTGAATCGAAATGTAAAATTTATCCATATTCCTGTTATTTCCCATAGTGAGGTGTTACTTCTTAATGCTCATGTAATTCCATTGTCTACTTGTCTTTTCATTTTGGACGTTCTGTTACTTATCCAAAAATTAAAAATTAAAAAAAAAAATCATTTTGGATGATGATATCTTTTTTAAAAGAGAACATCGAGTTTCATCAAGAAAGAAATGAAAGAATACACGGGCATACAACAAGCAAAAAGCCTACAAAAGAGGGGAGCTCCACAAGAAGGCACTCCAACCATGTGAATTTTTTATGGGATTCAAATTGTAGATAAGAAACTCACTATTAATGTCTTAATGATGCTAAAAATTACTTATTTTCTTCAAGCATATCACTAAAAATGAAGATCAATTTATTACTTTTCTCACATATATTATTGTGTTTCAAAGTGCTAACCTGCTATTCTATCTTTTTAGAGCTGAGGAATGACCACACTGAAATCACAGAAAAGATTAATCAGAACATTCAAGTCTTGCATTCTGCAAAGCCTGCTTGTGGCTTGTCGCACTCTAGGAATGCAGGTATTTCTGAGGTAGATGTTATGGAATGACACTTATCGTTTATCCTTGCACATTTCAGTTCCAGCTGCGCTAGAATTTTTATTCCATTTTTAATTAATTCAGGTAGAGTTAACCCTTGTACACACATAGTTTGTAGCTTGAATCCCCTTTTGTGCAGTCTTCTCTTTTTGTATGCTCTTCTAATGTTCAGTTTCTTATCATCAAATATACACTCATGTTTACAGTTTGGATTCTGCTTCATTTTACAAAGAGGTTAGAATTGGTCTTCATGAGTAATTCCTTCGGTTGGTTAAATTTCCATAATCTTATGTATTAAGTTATTAACGAGGCAGTCCAATCCCAAAAAATCTGTAACAAAGGGTTTAAGTTGTTAGGACTCAATAGTAGCACCTGAACTCACTACACAAGACACTAGACCTAGAATTAAAACAAATAAAATGTGGTTTGTGAGGCGTGAGATGTCTTACAGATTATAAAAAGTTAATTCTCAGAAATATGGAAGTTGGCGTGTCATCAACATTTTTTCCTGATGTTTTCCTTCCCTGATTCTTGCCAATTGGTACCTCTGTGTTGCCTACTTGGCTTTGTGGGAGAATTTTTATCTTCCCTCGCATTCATGGTTTTCCACGTCTTTTTCATGAATTTTGTTTCATAAAGAAACAAAAAGTAACAATAAATCAATAATGATAACCAAAATATTCAAGCCATCACATGCCTTCCAATTTCAAAAGTACACATATCATATACTAGAGTCACCTGCAGATATCTCTATTGAAAATTGTCTCAAGATGATTGTGCCATTTGAATAATCATCATGGGATCAATCCTGATTCTACCTATCACATTCATTTATTAGGGAATACTGAGGGTTCAATTGGCCAAAGGTCATCTATCACAGCTGTTACATCCCCACCCTCAAATGGTATTTCTCAGAGGGACTCTTCCACTGCCATGGACATAGATGCAAATGGAAGTATACCTTTTGCATTGGTTGATGAAATAGCTGATGCATCGCCAGCAGCAGATGATGGATTACAACTAGGCGATCAAGTTCTTAAATTTGGGAATGTAGAGGGCGGTGATGATCTATTGCGTAGGCTTGCCTCTGAAGCACAGAATAATCAAGGTCGTGCAATACCTGTTGTGGTTATGAGGCATGGTACTCCGGTCAATTTAACTGTGACACCCAGATCATGGCAAGGCCGAGGTCTTCTTGGGTATGTGCATTGCTTGTCCTTTTCACACTAGCTTAATTCTCATTTTCTTGATTTAATTGAGAAGACTAAATTAGTAACACAATTTTTTATGTAAAAATTGCTCTGTGAAATGTAAAGAAATTCCCTTTTTTCACTCGCCATCCGACACAAAGTTTCTGAAAATGAAGGGCATGTTTAGGAATGATTTTTAAATGATTAAAATCGTTTTTGTTACGTTTAAAATCACTCCAAAACACATCTTTAATCATTCAATTTAATGTTTAATTTTATACTTTTAATTGCATTTTCTTGTACTATTGAAATTGATTTTGAATGATTGAACGTATTTTGGAGTGATTTTAAACACACATCCACACACGGACAGGCACACCAATCTTTTCTAATGGACTTCTGAGTTTTGGTAGTTCCCTTGAGAATGATCTGCTTGGCTGACCATTGGCACTGTTGGGTGCAGATGCCATTTTCGGATGATGTAGCTGGGCTCTATCCACAAGCTCAACCTGCCATGGTTGTTCATCTTTCTACGTAACTCTCTTCCTGTTCTTCACTTAATTTACTAGTTTAATTCTAGGCTGCACACATGTTTAACAAATTTCTCTTAATTAGTCGCCCTTACTTTGTTATCACTTGGCATGAATACTCTGTAAATTGAAATAACATATGATAAGTTACTCTTTTTTATGCTATTTTAGTCATGTAAGCTCCTTATGATGTCAATCCTTGTTGTTTTTTGTTGCTTTTTTGTTAAAACTACTTCAGAAAACATGTTAATCTCTTGAATAAAACAAAAATTCTATAGTTTCTTGCCTTCATTTTCCATAGCTTGTTTACTTTGAAGATTAAACAAAAAAAAGTCAAATCTGGAAAACAGATTTGTAGATTATATAGGAGTGGAAAAGCCAAGCCCAGGAAGATTACAAGTAGTTTGTTAAAAGAGATTATTGAAAAGATGCATCAAAAGCTAAGCAAGTGGAAAGTCTTTATTCACCTACTCCATTTGGCTGTATCCAATTTATTTAGCTACTTGTTTGGTCTCTACAGCTTGAAAAGCCACTAACATAAATTTCAAATGCTGCATTCCTCTTCTTCCCCCCCTGACTGAAAATTTTGATGACTATTTGTCTTTACACTAGAAAGTTTTCGTTACCAATAATGTTGCTAAACGTTCCATCATTGTTAAATGATCAAAAGGTTGTGATTCTTGTGATATGATATTTTGAAGAGATGCTTCAGGTTGGGAGACATTTTGGACCCATGTATGACTTATTTGAGATTTTAGTTTTATTATGTTTTTTTATGTCACATCAACGTTATTTAGTGGTTATGAGATATCTCTATTTTTCTATTTAAAGATGATAGGTTTGAATCTTTATTTTGTATTTGTAATGTAATACTATTGACAATAGAACGATGAGGATAAAAGGTTGTAATTTAATGCAAACGAAGACAAGCATGAAGGTTGTGTACTACTAATTATAAACTATGAGGTACAAAATACGACATTGATATGATCAAAAAGTATATTTTAAGAGAAAAAAAAATGATAAGATAGAGATTTGACAACAACACCCTTATTAAAATATATGAAACTTATGATGGAAGTGTATTTGTAAGTTTAACTTTTAAATGTCAAATAATTATCTAATCTAAAATACATCGTTTTTGTTCCCCATCGTTCGAATTTAATTAAGGATTCACATGTTCTTTAAGAACAGATTATGTTCGAGAAGTAAATGTAAAAAGCTATGAGGAAATGACTATTTTGAGAAAAAAAAATTGCTAAGGCCTCCTTGGTAACCATTTTAATTTTTTGTTTTTGAAAAACAAAATTTATATTTTATTTTCTAAAGTTTTTTTTTTTTTTTAAATTTTCCCAAAAAGAAAACATAAAAATGAATTAGTTATCAAATTCAATTTTTCAAAAAATTAAATTTCAACCAGAAAAAACGAATAACAAATGGGTTATCAAACATCCCTAAAATAGAGTTTCGATCGGGTCTTTGAACTTTAAAAGATGTTTGGTACAACCCTACAATTTTATATATAAGTTGATGAGAGAATAAAATACATTAATACATCGAATAAATTTTAATTTTAGATCTAATTGATCCATGATTTTGTTTAAAATATCAAAGTTAATACTCATATACTAAAATTCTAATTTTAAAGTTCACTAAATAGACATAAACATCAAAATTGATGAACTACACTTTAATATAACACAACCAAACGAATGTCAAATAAGTCTTTATCATGTTTATATTTAAGTAAAACAAATTTCAAGATATTGAAGTCAAATATATTAATATTATGATAGTCGTAATTTTCGATTATTGAAATATACTCAAATACAATTACGGTTATAATTTAAACTAAAAAAAACCTTAAACAAATAAATTTTTTTAAAATAAAAAACTGGATTGTGAGGATGTGGTGCAAACACCGAGCTCATGAGTGAAGTTTTTACATTCTTCGTTGGAATCTTCTCAAAATTCTTCTGCAGCCACACGTACATTTTTTAGCATTTATGACTTTAAATTTGATTTTTGTCAGACATTTCATATTCCCATGTAATTGCAAAGTTTTCGGAAGTAAGTATCTTGGCCAAAACCTCGAATCATTCTGTGACGAATCTCCACAACCTAAGCTAAGCCGCCTTTTGAGTTTTCTCAGGTTTTTCTTGTCTTGTTCTTGCCTATTCTGATAATGGGTGAAATGGGTTTTTGTTATTTGTTTGTTTTCTTTATGATTTTGTTATAGCTATGAATTTCATTTTCTGGGTTGCTTATGGAGTTGTGTTTAGTGATGGATTTGGTTTGTTTTCCCCTGTGTTTGAGGTGGAATTTTATATCTATGAAACGCAAGATCTTGATGTTTTGTTTATTCGTTTTGTGGATACTGTGTTAATCTTTTCTTTTATTTATTTATTTGTTATAAATTGGAATGAGAATTATAAGTCATAGAAACTTTTGGTTATGTAATTTTTATAATTTAGTTGGTTTAATTAAGAGATGGGGTAAGGGTAGGTTTCTTCTGCAATGTTCTTGGGAATAAATTTTATATATATATGTAATGATAAAAGCCATTATTCTATAGATCAAATGAAAGAATACAATATTTGGAGCCAGAACAGAAAACAGAGGCAAAGCTGATGTACCAAAAGGGGGTTTTACAGTTGAGGATGAGAAACAAAGAATTCTTTTTTCATTTTGTTAAATGTGGAGGTGGATTTTTCTACTTTTCTTCCCATTTTCAACTTGATGAACTTCGAGGAATTTTGAGTGGATTGAAAACCTGAAAAATATCGCTCAAGTAGTTGGTATTGAAATTTAGAGGATCATTGGAGTTGTGAAAGTATTTTGAGTTTTCTTTGATAATCATACTGCGTCTAGAAGGAAAATTGTGATTTTCTCTATTTTGTTAAGAATCCCTCGTTGGGAAAACCAAAGGGGAATTAAACTTTTATGAGTTAGATAGGCTTACTCCTCTTCTTGCCAATTGATTTTGAGATGGAACCACCAACGGATTTAAACATAGGCTACTCCTCTCATTGCCAATAAGATTTTTGGATCGATGGAACCCCATACAATACTATAAAATACATTTAGGATGCAATAAGTAGAGTGAAGTTTTCTCCCACTTGTTCATTCTGCCTCATGAAGCTGCATGTTCCAAAAAAATATTATGTCCTTCGGAGCTCGTTCCTACATCGAATAAACCTGTCTATTGGTCAGATGTCATGAATCAGCTGTGATTCTAGGAGAAAGGTTTCCACATCCTCTTCCGATATTAGCTGGTAATATCATGCATATTTAGTCAAAGCCCTGATTCATGAGACTGCTTATACTGAAAGACCCTATTTATTTTGCATCTTTAACCTGGAAAACCCCTAAGAACTGAAGTACTTCTAAGAAAATTACTCGCTTCTTTATTGGCTGCTCATATGTTGACTTGAATTATGCAGCATGAAAAAACTGATATTTTTTGCAAGAGAGAGTTGGAGTACATTTGATTATGTAAAGCACTTTCGTTATAGTGTATCAAGGCTCAATAATTTATATAAAGTAATTGAGAACAGCCCTTCTTAATTTTTATGATCTGAGTAGGCATTACTTGGTTTTCTCTTTAGCTCTCCTAAAGTTAGGCTCCAGTGCTCTAGAAGATTGTCAAATTTTAATTTATTAATTTTAGTCTCTTCATTAAAGATTGAAGTCTTGTTAACTAACTAATTATGATTATTTTTTAAGGGAAAAAAAGGAATAAGAATCTTCTTTATCTTTTACTCAATTGCATTGTTTATACAAGAAGACTTCAATTGAATGTCGTGTAGTGTCTCATTTGGTGGGTTGTCTCTATCTCTTGCTCTCTCTCACACGGTTTTGCTGCATCAATTTTTTGAAATTTAGAAGCTATGCTATTTTGGTATAGGTCCGCGTCTCTCTTTGAGATTCAAAGGGTATATATTACCCGATAACACATGTCTTATGATGATTCTTATATATCGATGGACATAATGGAGCAGACACCACAAGAGTCTCCAACTTCGTTATGGAAGCAGATCTCAACCATCAGACAAACGGCTTTAGAAGCATACAGAAGAAAACCAATCTCACATTGGATTCTTCTTGCTCTAAGCAGTGTTGCAATGCTTGTAGCGTTCCCTGCTTCATCTATACTTTCCCGTGTTTATTACGACAACGGTGGGAAGAGCAAGTGGATCATTTCCTGGGTATCGGTCGTTGGCTGGCCTATTCCAGCTTTATTATTATTTCCCATGTATCTCTTATCTGAAATCCGTCCTACCCCTCTGAATTGGAAGCTTATTATTTCTTATATTGTGTTGGGCTTTTTAAGTGCTGCTGATAACCTCATGTATGCATATGCTTATGCATACCTCCCTGCTTCTACCGCTTCACTTTTGGCATCATCATCCCTCGTGTTTTCTGTGCTATTTGGTTACCTTCTTGCCAAGAACCAACTCAATGCTTCGATATTGAATGCTGTCTTCATAATCACGGCTGCAGTTGTGATGATCGGTCTAGATTCAAATTCAGATAGATATGGAGGCATAACAGATAGACAATACATATTGGGTTTCGTATGGGATATCCTAGGCTCTGCTCTCCATGGACTCATCTTTGCTCTATCAGAGCTAGTTTTCATTAAGTTACTAGACAGAAAGTCTTTCCATGTTGTGTTGGAACAGCAAGTAATGGTTTCTTTTTTCGGCTTCTTGTTCACCACTCTCGGCGTCCTTCTAAACAATGATTTTCAAAACATGAAATCAGAGGCAGCAAGTTTCGTTGGTGGTACATCGTCATATTTGCTTGTGCTTATTTGGAGTGCAATTTCTTTCCAGTTAGGAGTGTTGGGAGGAACTGCAGTTCTGTTTTTATCTTCAACCATTCTTGCTGGAGTTTTAAATGCAGTTCGGGTACCTATTACGAGTATTGGTGCCGTCATATTCTTAAAAGATCCTATGAGTGGCTTCAAGATCCTCTCTTTAGTCATCACTTTTTGGGGATTCAGCTCTTATATTTATGGCAGTTCCTCTACAAGTAAGTCATCATGATCTCATGATGTTCTTGTGTTTCTCAACTATATATATATTAGTCTTATGGGATAGTGAACTGAGGAAAATTGGTTGATATTGGCCTTGAGTGATATTGGTTGTTTCTATGATATAATAGTGGAAAATTGGGAGGAATGTTGTAAAAACATTGCAGAATCTAAATGAATTGTGTTCTTGGGGAAAGAAAGATTGGAATATTATTTGGATGATCCATCTCATGGGTAGGTTTTCTCCTTATCAAGTCATGTATTAGGTCACGTTCATTGATCTGTTTATTCTATTAATAGATCGATTGTAGTGGTCATCAATCGCAAATGTAATTGAATTGTTTTTTATAATGTTTATCCAAATAAAATACAATGGTAGGTTTGCAACTTTACATTCATATATTTACGAATAAGTTAAATTACAAATTTATTATCTTCATGATTTTTAGGTTTCCGTCTAGTAGATATCTTAATTTTTTATTTTGTGTTTAATAGGGACATAAGTATTGTCAACTTAATATAATTTAATGGAACGTTAGTAATGATCATGTAATTATTGTGTTTTATCTAATTAGATTTAATCTTAACTTGTTAGGATTAGAAAAGTATCATCTCATCTTATTCTAAAGAAAAAAAGTTAAACATCATCTCATCTCATTCTTCCTATAACGGAGAGATTGAATATGGAACATGAGATCTTATACTTGATAATTAAGAAAATTTATGACTTCTTCCTTAGCGTCATGTGTAATGACAAGAGTGTTTCACTTTTCGATTCCAAAATTAAGAATATACAAAGATCAACTAAACTTGTTTGCAATCTAGCCCAAGAAAAATTGTGATAAGATATCAAAATATCACATTCATATAGTCATAAACTAAGAAAAAATTTCTTCCCAATTATGGAATCACAAATAAACTTTATTTACAACTCAAAATTTTTCTAATAATACGTAGTGAGTTTATTTAAATCGCATGTTATTTATTAATATCTAAATCATACATGATAGGATTGTTTTATTATAATCCTTTGATCTTTGTAAAAATTGTGTGTTATAGAAAGAAGTAGTCTCTAGTTGAACATGTGTTCAACCAGCAATGGAAAAGCTAAACCATACTTTCAACTTGAGAGTGAGAACTAATGTTATTAGGTGAATTTAAACATAGGGAAATGGACCAAAAGCCAAAAAAGATGCAAAAACAAAATCATCTCATTCTTATCTAAGAGAAAAACCTAAACTCTATTTCTATCTCAGTCTCATTCTTTCTATAAATACATTATTAGAACTCCATAGGATGGGATTGAATACGAAGTACAAGATCTTAAACTTAACAAAAAAAAAAAACTTATGACTTCTTCTTACACTTTTTTTTTTTGTTTTAATTTGTAATGTCTCTCTTTTTTAAATTTACAAATTTATAATATGCGACTTAATATCCGATTTAGATGAATCAATTCGCATTCCAAATGAGTGGTTGAATTTCCCATCTTCTTCATTGATTGAACTCAGAAAATTAAATTTTAAAAAAATTCATGTGCAGATTTTGGGGAGATGGGAATATATATATAAAAACTAAAAAGAAATCCCACCAATGATTCTGCCCCAGGAAAATAATAATAAAGTATTTTTAAAATAACCTTTAAAAAGTTTCCAAGTTAGGATGATGGGGAAAATATTGATAAATTTGTAGTTAGTATTTTAATTTTAAAAAAATATTTAATCTGATGACATTGTTGTTTAAATCTTAATCAAAAGCTGAAAGCATTTAGAGAAATCTGTACCATCAACAACCTATGTCAGCCTTCATCTTTCTAAGGTTCTCTTTTCTTCCTTTTGTTTTTTCCTTTTTCTTATCTTGTTCTTGCATAATATATATGATAGATGATAAGGGGTTGAACTGGGTTTTTCTTATTTTTCACTTAGATATTTGTTTTCTCTATGATTCTGTTATACTTAATAGCAAGGAATGTCATTTTTTTGGTTACTTATAGACTTCTGTTCACTGTTTACTGATGAATTTGGCTTTTAAGCTGAAATCTTGCATCTGTGGAAGATATGGTTGTGAAGTGTAATTGTTTAAAATACCTGTTTTTGAAGTGTAATTGTTGCCCCCATTATTCAAAACTTGAGTTTTTTTTTTTTTTTGGCCTTTTGCTTACATCAACTGCCAGTAATTGTTTCTTTTGTTTTCTTATTCTTCGAGTGATCAGACCATATTAGATCTGGCGTTTTAGTTTGCGTTGTAGAACAAGACTGAGTGTGGCAGAGCAAGACAGAAGAGAGGAGGGAGGAGAGCGAGATAATAAGAAAAAGGGAGCGAGGGAACAAGAGAGAAAGAGTGAGAGATCTCATTCTGATTGTGTAATTTCACCTGAATTTGACCTCAGCTAAAGGTCAAAAGAACAAAACAAATCTTGTTTTGTCTCCCCAATTTAGCTCATCCATACAAAAACTCGGATATCTAATGCATTACCATTTTGTTTATTTTCCATTTTTTCAGTATTCTCTTGATAATCAAGAGCCATGTCTCATGATGATTCTTACATATTAATGGATGAAATGGATCCCACACCACAAGAATCAAAGAACAGCAGCATAAAGCAAATGGCTTTACAAGAATTTAGAACAAAACAAATCTCACATTGGATTCTTCTTGTTCTAAGCAGCATATCAATGTTATTAGGATTCCCAGCTTCATCTTTACTTTCTAGAGTTTATTACAACAATGGTGGAAAAAGCAAATGGATCATTTCATGGGCATCAAGCATTGGTTGGCTTATTCCAGCTTTAATATTACTTCCCATCTATTTCTTCTTTCATATCAAGCCCACCCCTTTGAATTGGAAGCTCATTGTTTCTTACATTCTATTAGGCTTCTTAAATGCAATTGATAGCCTAATGTATGCCTATGCTTATTCATATCTCCCTGCCTCTACCGCTTCGCTTTTAGCTTCGTCGTCGCTCGTGTTCTCTGTGGTCTTCGGTTACCTTCTCGTCAACAACAAACTTAACGCTTCGATACTTAATGCCATCGTTGTTATCACTGCTGCAGTCGTAATGATTGGTTTGGATTCAAATTCGGATAGATACGGAGACATTACGGATCGAGAATACATATTTGGTTTTATGTGGGATATCCTAGGCTCTATTCTTCATGGACTCATCTTTGCAGTATCAGAGCTGGTTTTCATAAAGTTACTTGATAGGAAGTCGTTCCATGTTGTGCTGGAACAACAAGTGATGGTTTCTCTTTTCACTTTCTTGTTTTCAACTCTTGGGGTGTTGATGAATGATGATTTTCGAGAAATGAAATCGGAGGCTGCGAGTTTTGTTGGCGGTATGTCGTCATACTTGGTTGTGATTGTTTGGAGCGCGGTTTCTTGTCAGTTGGGAGTGTTGGGAGGAACTGCTGTTGTGTTTTTGTCAAATACAATTCTCGCTGGAGTTTTGAATGCTGTTAGAGTACCCATTACAAGTATTGGTGCTGTCATGTTCTTGAAAGACCCTATGAGTGGCTTCAAGATTCTCTCTTTATTTACCACTTTTTGGGGATTCAGCTCCTATATTTACGGCAGTTCCTCAATAAGTAATTAAGACATTTTAGCACTTAGAAAATCAATCCAACACGTCAAAAATGTAACACCCTTATATGCAATTTGCTCATTTCATGGTAAGATGTCTTGTAATTGTAATGTTGAAGTATTGTAGAAGTTTTTACAACAACCGATAATAATGTCTCATTGTTGAATGTATTGAAAAAAGGGCTAACAAATGTGTTTGTGATAATTTATTTTTCTAAGGCCCTTTTTAAATTTTGTGTTAGAAACTTGTTATGAGTTTGTCTCTACATCATATTTGTTGCATTCGACTTATCATAATTAAATGGATTAAACAAGTATGGTTAGTTGAATGATCCATTTCATGGGAACGTTTTCTATGTTATTATAAGATACTAAGTCCAAAAAATATGCCAACAAAAATAAGTAGGCTTCACATTAAAAATCAATAAATTTTCAGCATTCAAATGCACATAGTTCATTACTATATTCAAGTTATGAAAGTGGAGTTTGAAACTAAGATTAAAGCTCCAAAAACAAATATTGAATGTAGTTTAAATTGAATCAATCAAAATTAGTTGAGACAGTAACATGAAAACAATCATCAACAAATTATAGTTGAAACGTTAATTTTAAGTTTTGGAAATAAGTTAAAAGGTTAATATACTATTTTTGTTTCTATACTTTGAAGTTTGTTTAATTTTAGTTCTATTTTCAAATGTGCAATTTTAATGAAAAAAATGACACCTGGCAGCTTTTAAAAATCGATGATTTTGTGGCATCCTATTTAGATTCGTCTAAGTTGAAATTGGTAGAACGATAAAAAAAGTGTTTGTGTGGCATTGGCTTCTTGATTCTCGTTGTGTTTGGAATACATTAATTCAAGTGTTTAGATTAAAAAATAAGTCATTTTGGAAACATAAATGGAGTATTTGACAACCAACTTTGAAGATGTATTTTAAACAATTTTTATCAAAAGTGTTTAAATATAAAAGAAGTTTGGAAGAAAACAAAGCCAAAAGAGCCCTCAATATGCTCTTCGATTCTTGCTTCTTCTTTGCTTTATTGTCGATACCGAAATTTTATTTTCCTTCTATTATTTTCGTCGTTATTCCTAAAAAATCTTCCTAAGAAGCATGGAGAGCGAGAGGAGTGTCGAGAAGAAAAAAGATTGAAGTGAGAAAGAATAAATAAAATCCCGAATTGAGGAACAAGGAGCGAGAACTTGAATTGAGGAGCAAGATCAAAATCAAGGAACCACACACATGCAAAATCTTTACTTTTTTGGTAGTTTCATCCAACGATGATGTGAGAACATATTCATATATTGTATTTTCTTGAGCTCAGATAGAGCAAAACGAACCAAAGATTTACAAAAATATAGCAAAATATCATAGTCTACTTATGATGGTAGATTAAAATAGACAACTATTTATGTCTATTTGTATCATAAATATAATTCTACTACTGTTTGTTTTGTATCAACTACTATTATTTTGTTTAAGAAGTTTTGTTATTTAAAATAATTTTCCTAATTATAACTATTTAGCAAATTTCGATTAAGAAAATATTAACTTTGAGAGTAAATTAATTAAGATTCATTCAAAGTATAGAAAATAATATTGAAAAAATCAAAGTATAAAGAAATAACATTTTAACCATTAGATTAGAATTGTAACAAAGCAAAGATAAACATATGAACACAATTCTTCAAGATAGTAAATAAATTGATATCCGACGACTAAACGAAGCTTAGTATAAATGGTTTGATCAATTAAATCAACATAATTTAGTGGACAACATATCAAACACTATTTTGTTCACTAGCAATTGTTGAAAAGAAAAAAAAAAACAATAGTACCTCATTCAAGTTAATATGATTTTAACACATTTTAAAAATAATCGAGATTATATGTGCAACGTAAAGGTCGGTCTAAGTTTTCAAATACTTGGGTTTATGCTAAGTTCATAGTTTTTATTGTGTTAAACATCAATCTTGACGCTAAAAGAGATTGTTGGATAGACTCAAAGGACAAACTACAAGAGTATCGAGAAATTACGTTTGCTCGAAGGAAACTCGAGAGGATAGAGACACCCTAACACCCTAATTGTCTCAATAAAACCAAAGTTGAGAGGGCGATCTGACTTGAAGCTAAGAAAAGAGAAGTTGGAGATCTTCAAAGGATTGATCAACCACCAAAGGATTGCCACCGAGCAAGTGTGAGCATTATACTTCCATGGTGATCACAATGAAGTTGATTCTCGTGGAGATCCATAGAGAAGGCCTAAAGTGACCAACTGAACTTGAGAGCTAAATCGTATCGAAGCGATGAAGATGAATGTTTTAAAAGCTTATGAGTACACAACCTTAAATTGTTTCGATCTCGAGGAAGGGAAAGAGACTATGATTAAAAGAGAAGGTTGTTAATTGCATGTAAAAAATGAATTCTAGAAACCAAAAAGTCAAAGCCAAAATCATAGTGGTTCGGCTAATATGTCTACATCCAAGCTCTAAGAGGAACACAACTTTATATATAACCTTATAGAAGATAGAGACATTTTGTTATAGATAAAGAACATCTCTCTTAGTTAATTTTTCATTAGTGACCTGAAGATCTAATAGTCTTCTATACTTGATGATGCACTGAAAGGAACACTTTGAAGTCTTAAATTCTAACAATACAAACCTAACGAAGGTCCTGCTATACACCTTTCCATTCATGTGGTTAATTTAAATTTCAAAATTTATCTACTAGATGTTTATACCTTTTATTTTGTGTATAATATATTCATAAATTTAATTGTGCGATGCCTTTTTCTTTCAATATTGGCACTATCGAAAGCTTTTCTATTGACATGGAGTCACGAACTCCATGCAAATTAATCTCATCCTTTTTTTCTCAAGGAGGCTATTGACATTTTATTCTCATTTGATGATTTTGAAGGTGCTTCCGGTTTAAATCTGAATAGATAGAAATAGAGTTTTTGAAAAGCCAATTGAAAGATTAACATTACTAAATGCTACGTTGTCCAATTTACCAATCTACTATCTCTCGCTCTTTCAAATTCCAGCTATTGTGGCCAAGCTCATTGAAAAAAGCATTAGAAATTTCCTCTAATCTGAAAAACAGGTGAAGCACTTTTATGAAAATAGCTACTTTCATTGAAAAGAAAATAAAAGAATGCAAAGGCGTAAAAAAACCCCACTAAAAGAAAGGTTTGTTTAATTAAGATATTGCCAAGGACATAATTATAAGAAAGCTTCAAAACCGAAGTCCAAAGAGAAGTATGAAACTTCACCAAAGATCAAACCCCATTTAAGATCCCCTCCACACCTTGGAACATTCTATTGTTCCTCTCCCTCTATAGATCCCACAATAACACACACAATCCTGCTAACAAGAGAAAACAACCTTTCTCTTTGGAGGGGTGAATGGAGTAGAAATTCTATGATCGTCAACCAAAGATATTTTTGTCAAGCTAGTGACATCAAACTTTTAGAAAGAGATCTTTCCATATAGAACTTGCAACTGACATTCCCAAAAAAGTTGATCTACGTTTTTCTCTACCTTCCGATAAAAGATAATTACAAAAAGGGTCCATTTTTCTCATAGGAGAAGCACTACTAATCTCCTTCGTTAGGAAAGGCTAAACCTACTAATTGATGAATGGGGCCTTGGCATTGTGGACATTAAATTGCAGAACAAAGCTTTGTTCGCTAAATAGAATCACCATTTTGTACAAGAAAAATTTACTTCATGGAAAAAAAACAGCCTCGAAACTTTCTATTGTTCAGGATGTCATCACCTTGCCCTCACCAACTTGGGCACACTTATCGAGAACCATCGTTAACCAACCCATGGGCAACTTTCCAACTCAGGGCTTTCCAGACATCCATCCATCCAGACATATCGAGGCATGAACCCTCCCATGTCCATGCCGAGTCAAAATTACATATCGAGTGCTAGCTCGTAGCTATTCCGAAAACCTCTGGCCTATAGGAAGGGGCACAATGCCAGAATATCCATGTCGTTTGACATTGTCTATGGTATCCATTCTCGATGGAAGACACCCAAGACGCTTGTCTTACAACCACCCATGCCACGATGCATGAGCTATGCATGGGTAGCTCATTTAGGTCATGAGGCCCAGGAGTTGTCAAGAGCTGACACTATACCTCTCCCTTTATACTACATTCTGAACATTTTCCTCCTTGCCACACTTGCACATAGATTTAGCAAGGAGTCCCTTGCCCACATAGAGCACTTGTCTGAATTCCAATCAACACGATCATACTGCACTAGTGGGTCAGAATCTACTTCTTTCAAATATGATTGGGGCACCCAACTCCTAATGTTCCACTATTTAGAAAAAAATAGTCAGAAAAACATTTACAGTTGTGAATTGGAAATAGAACCAACTCGAATCTACCTCAAAATTTAAAACTCTCAGAGTTCATTTTGGAAAACAAGCAAACAGGAAACTCATACCGACTCTTGATAGAATAGTCTCCAAGTTATACAATTATCCATCTCATTCTCATGTAGTACTCCAGAACAGGGAGTTGAATTCATATAAAAGATCTAAAATTCTACCCTTTTCCTTGGGGAGAAATAACAACACTTAATCAATGAACAATTTGAGCCCAAGAAGAATGCTACATCAAAATTGGTAGAAGTACCCCCAAGTAGTCGGTCAAGTAAAGAACTTACAGCTTGTGGGCACGTCCTGGTTTCTTTATATCCTAAATGGTTCGATTGCAGATCCAGATCTTTCCAGCTTTAGCTTCTTTGACTGTGATTTCTTGGTAGCAATCTCTTGGAAAGGATTCGGTCCACCAAAAGAGTGTTTAAATTGTCGGATCTTCTTCCTCTTTCCTTGATCATATTCCTCATCCCTGTAAAATTTAGAATTCAGAAAACTCGTCAAAATATCTTACATTTCTTAGCATTTTCTACATACAAAAGCACACTATAGTTAAAAGTTAAGAATTTAACTTCCCTTTGTTATCCCTTAATCAATCTATACTATCTTTTACACGTGTGCATCCATTAATTTTTTTAGCGAGAACTTAACTTCAATTGAGAAAAAACTGAAAGAATTACAACAAGATAAAAAAATATCACAAAAGACGGGCGATCTAAAAAGTATGGCCTTCAAATAAGACCTACCAAATAATTACAAAAGAGATGTATAATCAATGCCTATGAAAAAACATAGAATCGAGCAAGAGACCAAACATCTAGAGATCTCTCCCACCCTATAAAGATCCTATTGTTCTTTTCTTCTCAAAACCTCCATAAAATAGCACACTCTCACTTGCCACAAACTTTCTTTCTCGCATGAGGGATGATTATAATTTAACCACTTTTGGCATTTCGAAACAGTTGTAAATCTTGTTATGAGCATTGAAAAGCAATCCAAAAGTACATATTGATCACATTGAAATGGTAACAGACCATCTTTCAGATAAAAATAGCCTAAAGACATCCCTTCAAGTTCTATTAATGAAATGTTTCCATCTTAAAAAAGATATGCCTCTAAGAATTTGCATATGATTCAAGATAAAAATTGAAATAAAGGTCACTATAGCTTGCAACTTCAACTTTCTTCCTTTTGAGCGGACTATTACTAATTGACAAGCCATTAGTAAAAAAGAAAAAGGTCGATGCGAAAATTTTAACTCACCATTCATCTGCAACATAGCCGATGCTAGTATTCTCCAAACCAGTGAACCCATTCTCGGAAGAAGGCATTTTTATCCCATCCCACTTCTCAACTGCAATAGAAGATAAATAAGACGTAAAAGTTTCAGCATCTGCAATCAATAGTATTGGTATTGTTCATAGAAAAAAAATAACCAACAGTATTATAAAAGCACAACACATGATCTTCCCATCAGAACTAGAAGAGCAATACTTTATAAAATTCCCTTTCACTACAAAATATGCCCTTTATGAAGATGATATATGCAATATTTGGATTAAGTCCTAATTCTAATCAAGGACAGCCAATCAATCATAACAAAGGATAGGTACAAAAGGGAAATGATCAAAACCTGAGAGTGTTCAACTGAATAACCTATATTAAAATGAGATTGCTTATGTATAATGTATAACAATATAAATGCGAATATGGTTAAAGAACCCCTTTCCATAGGTCAAGGGATATTATAAGACCCAGTCTAAACGGCATCATTTCTGATAGGTCTATAATGTTTTGAAATATAAAAAATATTACCACAGCAAAGTTAGAATTTCTCAAGTGCAACTGTAGTAGAATTTACATATAATATAGTAGGAAGGTCGTGCAACTAAAACTGGTTCATTACAAGTGTCAAAGAAAAATGTTTCCAGAGTCCAGAACGGAAGCATAAAAAAAACAATGCAGAAACACAGCAGAAATTGCTTACCAACTGTATTGTGAAAACCGTTGGAATGAACACGATGCAAGCCATCTTGATTAGCACTTATTTTTCCATCTTTTGGACAAATTGCATCAATAGAGTCATTGTGATTAGCCACTATGATAGAGTTAGTGCTACTATTCATTTGATTTATTGTTGTAAGCGCAGAACTTGGCTCTGTACTTCTCTTTTCACTTTCTTTATCAACTATATCAGTTAGTGACTCCACTTTAAGATCTTCTTTCCTCGCAGAACTATCCTTACTATCTCTAGAACCATGCTTCGCCTTCTTTCTGGACTTACAAGTTGAAACTAAGTAAACAGACTTGGATTTCTCAGATGTAGATGGGCCAAAATCAGATGACATGTCATCTCTACTGAACAACCTTTCCCCAGTTGGACATCTGGAGACAGCAGATTGGCACTTTTTCCTTCTATGTTTCTTCTTCTTACACAGGCTTAAAGATACCTTGAAAAGAATGTTTGAGCTCAGATGCAAGCTGCCCAAATGGTACTTCAAATGTTTTCTTTTGAATCTCCTGCCATGCTTGGAATCGTGAGTTTTTGAGAGAATAGGTCCCTCTACCACAGTTGAACTTGATATTTTATTTGACTCATCGGGCATCATCCTTTTACAATTAGAATCATCCCCAGAAGTCAAGTTGTCAACAGAAATTTGACTTGAAACAGGAACCTGGGAGAAAGATAAACGAGAATAAGTTAATTTAACAAGGAAACTAACATGTTGTAGAGGGCTGAGGTATTTCAATGGAATATACAAATGCACCTTGCTACTTTCCAGCATTGGTTGATTTGGTAATGTTTCAGGATCAGATATTTCTAACGTTTTACAGCCAAGCTCTTGTACTGAAGCAGCATTATCATTCTGCACGTGAAACAAAAAGCTTCTTAACAAAATCGTTTTTTTTTTCAAATCAAATTGGCAACAAATACTCCAACCTGCAAGAAATGAAAACAAGTCATTAACTTACAGCCTGTGTGTTGGCAGATGTGTTTGCATCTATTAGATTGAGAGAAGTAGAAACTGAGACAACCAAGCCTCTGTCGACAGGGTTGATATCTATATGATCTGCTTTGGCCAAAGAGCTTTCAGAACTATTAACATGTAAGTTACTGTTCATACGTCTGGGTAATGTTGGTAAATTTACTGCTGGACTTGACTTTGGAATAATATTCTTGTTAAATGTTTTCTGTTGCGAGACTTCCTTTGAAGAAGATATTGGCATGGATACTGTCTCAGGTACCAAGCATTCTTTACTTGCCAGTTTAGTATCTATCTGAGCAGATGCTTCATTTGGAATTGTTTTTGATGGACCAACGTTTGATGAGTCTTTTGACTCTTTTATCAATTCATCATTGGAATGGCAATTTAATTTTTTTTCAATTTTACAATTTTGTACATGGTTGACCTTCAAACCTCGGTTAACAATGGAATCGATTCTGTTTAAATTGGTAGATGGTTTCATATTATCTTTCACAACAACATCAACAGGTTTCTTTGGAACAACTTTTCTTCGGTCCCGTACATAAAATAACATGTATGCCTGCTGCTCATAAACTGTCCTGTCACCAACATGTGAAACCTGTAACATGAAAATGAATTCGTTGAGAAAGAAATTTCATCTCTATAATTACTCACATTTCATAAAAAGAAAACAACACTGTTCACTTGGGTAATAGAACCATTAACCTTATATCACATACCCGATTGTCATCAAGGGCATACCACATTGCACTGGATGTTCGAACATAACAATAATAGTGACCACTACGGGTGCTACCACCATGATGGACCAGAACCCCATAAAGAGTGTACTTCAAGTCTCCATCCTGGAAATGCAAGAAGCTCGGTAAAATCATAAGAATGCATAAGCACAAAAGGCTACAGATAAAGAAAGTCAAAACATACAGCGCCTGAAAGGGCTATTTCACATTTTAGAACATCCCAAATGGGAGAAAACAGAAACATTGGTAACTTATAGGAGTCATTCTACTATGAAAGCACCGAACAAGCGTTAACTTTTCAGGATTAACAATATAGCCATATAAATATTTAATCATCAACAAAACACCAGAATACTACAACAAGCTCAGAAAATAAAATACCTACCGACACATCATAGGAAAGGTATGTTTAACAAGCATGGAACAAATTGGTATCGAAGAGTGTCACTGTCATAATGAAAGAGGGCAAATAGAAAAGGCAATGTGCTCCAAAAGACACTTATCGTTTATTTGCTTTTATCCCAGAAGTTTCACATAAACTATTTTCTCCCTCTTCATGTGTAAGCTAGCTATAGATGTATTATATCTTAGCAACAATCCAGCAATAGGCTAAAATATAGAACCCTAAAACAATTTTATATTTCCATAAAACGTGCATAAATTGCTGAAGACTGTGTCAGAGAACATTATGTAAGATTGAATTTAGTTAGAAAAATAATACAAAGATCGTGTACGTAATATTGAATGATTGGGTTTTCTATTGAGGAATTGAATAATTAAGCTTGCAACAGCATACTATAAGTAATCAGATGATGCAGAACACGAACAGCTACTATGCCAGTAACAATCAAATGAAATAAAATGTGTATGTATGAGTAGCTTACAGCATAAGAACCACTGACAAAAGGTGCCAGATCTAACGTAGGACCAAAATGAATCTTTTTGTGGATCTTTTCTTCAAGATTGTATGACTGAAATCGTTTGAGATGAATAGTTAAGACATAAGGTGCCTTGTGAACTGTGAACTGCTTAAGAGCCTTAACTTTTTGCTTGCATTGTTGACATTGATACTGCCTTTCCCCCCCGTCCAATAGCTCAGGAGTGGTGAAGTTTTTAAACGCTTTGTAAATAGAATCAGCCTTCACTATGTCCAGACTTAGATCTAAAAATGGATCAAATTTGTTGGAGCAAAAAGAACATTGCATGCATTTGACCTGAAATGAAGTACAACAATCACATGTCACAGAAGAATTAACATAGAGGACGATACCACCTTAAGACATCATTCCTTGTTCCACCATCTCAAGTCATTGACTGATTGTACATAATAGGTTACCTGACTTCGGAGGCGACCACCAAAAATCTTGTGTACCAAACTCTTCTCATAGGCACTAGGAGATTCACTTGGCAGGCCTAGAGGCAAGCAACACTTATGCATAGATTCCAGCAAGTTTACCATGTACTCATGAGCATCTTCTTGTCTAGCATTTCTGAAGTTTCGAGATATACCTAAGAGCATGGTTAAGAAATAAACTAATCCAGCACCACGGAAAGATAAAAGACAGTTGAAATCCAGATAAAAATGGTTATTAATTAGAACAATATCACATATATCAACTTAACATATGGTGTGTTCATGAGGTTTTCGTTATGAAAGAGCCCTCAAAATTTCAATCTTCGGATTAATTTGTCCTCCAATAGGCAATAAACATAACAAAAATTCCTCTTAAACTTGTTTCTCTCACTGTTATACAGAATAACAGTTAACCAGTAAGGAATTGCAATTACTATACTATAGTGAATTAAAGGATACACCGCAAATTAGAAACAAGATCCTTTGGTGCTAATATTCTCCCACTTGACTGCAAAGCTCGGCTGACATGCTTCTGGATGGCACATAGAGCACAGAAGCCAGCTACATGACCTTCACAAATTAGCAAACTGAATTAGACAAGCAAGACCAAGCATAGAAATATTAATGCAGACATTAAGAAAAAAATAGCATATTTGCATGCTATCCTATTCCTATTTCCTACCATGTGTATGTGTCCAAATTTTGCATAGAACGACAGAACGAGTTATTTGTATTTCTACTCGTAGCTTTTAGACACTAGCATACACAGAATACATTATACCAGCTCAAGAAAATTGGGAACTCGATTCATCCTTTTAATCTAAATTGAGTAGGGAATACAACCTAAGCATAAATTTAAAGCATGATTGTCAACATGAGCATAACTTAGTGGTTAAGGTATCAGTCTTTCCCTTGTACTTAAGCGTTCCAATCCCCACCCCACATAACATTTGTTGTACTGAAATTTTTAAAGGGGTAAAATAAAATTCTAATAAAAATGAAAATTCAACTAAAAATATATAAAATCAAACATGTGTTAGAAATAACTTCCAAACAAGATAGAATTATGTGCTGCTTATGATATTTAAAGTAGTATATAACTATGCATATAATAGAACTCACAAACCATTAGTAAAAGAGCAGAAATGGCTGTAATCCCTGTTCAAAATTCTGTAAAATCTATAAAATTTTGGAGGAAAGCTAAAACTATTTCACAAGGGTTTGTTGTAAAATACAATGACAAGGCAAAGTTTATTTAAATTTTTAACAGATGAAAATTCATTGTCCAAAATTTTAGTATGAAGTGTAAAAAGAGTAACTTACAAGAATTTTGATGCTTCCCGCTTTGAAGATATGCAGCCAGAGGCTCTGTATATGTCAAACACTGCAAGACTGAGTTGAGAAAACACGTGTTCCCAAGATTTTGCAAGCCAGCACCCTGCGATAGGTAACCCCATAGTCTTTAAGTTTGGTTTTTGGAGAAAATTTGATATTCAGACTTCGAGAAAATAACATGCCAAGCCAATAAAGAATCACGAGCCACCTAAATTAACCGAAGTTAAAAAAAAAAACCTTATTTGCATGAAATACAAGACAAGTGATAAGCAGTTAGAAACTTTAAGAAGCATATTCATGGCGATCCGACATTCAAAAATGTATTTATAAAAGAAGCAATATGAAAATGTAATATTGATTTTTCTTGGCTATAAACAACAAACATAAACACAAAAAGAAAGTATAAATACGGCAACAAAAATTGGTAGTTAAAAATAAGACAGGAGTAGAACATCCAGAAAGACCATGACTTCCTCAACTATGTAGAAAAAAGTATACAACGTAAACTAGAAAACAACATGTACGTCTTCTTCTGATTAAAGGGGATGCTATATAATTCTGGTAAAAGGTACAGATAATAAAAACTGCAAAAGGAACAGATTACAAAGTAATCAGCAAGATTAGGGAGCTAGAAAAGCGAGGCAGCAACAAACCCAATTTGTCCCAAATTAGCATTAAAATGAGAACGAGATTCAAAACAGAAGTTCTCAAGAACTTTAAAAATATACTCTAAACTACAAATAGATAGCATGAAGCCACTGACAGAAAAGAGTATAACGAATAGAAGAGAGAATGTTCAGCCCGCATCAAATCAGGCCCCAATCCAAAAATTGATGAAATTAAAAAAAATGGGTAACTGTCAATCAATCAAACAAATTACTAAAAGATATAAAACCAATACATAATGACGTAACCTCAAAACAAGTCATTAAGCCAGAGCCACTTACAATTCGGCGAAAGGTGATCTCGAAACTGAGCTCAGGGTCCAACCCATTTTCCAAAAGCTCAGACCCATCTAATTTCTTTCCCTTCTGAGCTGGATGATCCACATTAGAACCAGATTTCTGACCAAACGAGCTACTGGGGTTTAGCGTCGTTAGCTCAAAATCACCGCCGCCGTTATCAAACCCCTTGAAAGTCCTTCTAGCTGGAACATATTCCACCCTCTTCTGAAACAGAGAAAACACTAAATCCGTCGATGTCTCCGGACAATCCGACCGATTATGATCAACCCCGTCAGCCATTCGGAAACCTCCAATAAGAAAAAGAAAAAACAGGATTCCAAAGAGATCGAAACAATCCTCAGCCTCTATGAAGAATTATGAAATAAAAAATTAGTGGAAAATTCCTGAAGAGAGGGAGAATGAAGGAAGGATTGGGATGAAAGGAGATTGATTGTGCAGAGCCTTGGCGCGTTGGCACGGCTTCTGCGAAAGAGAAAGAGAGTGTGAGGCGAAGGAGTAAGTATTAAACCCTACAGAAGTCTTTTTCAGCTTTTTTCTTTTTTTTTTTTTCTTTTTTTTCTTTTCTTTTTTTGAGTGTACGTTAGAGAGCGGTGGGCGCGACACACAGGATGATTGCTCCGTCCTGTCGGATAATTCATGATGGGTTTAACCAACGGATGCGTGACACGTATTGATTTTTTGAGTAAATTGTATATTCACCATGTTTAAACCGCTTGCATTGGAATCTGAATGCAACAAATCAAAATATGACACGTGTTAAAATATAGGTCCTTTCCTACATCAAGTTAAAGGTTCATTTTTTTTGTTAAGTTAAATTAAAATGTTATTTAAAATAGTTTTTTTTTCACTGTTCTTCCATAGTTATTAGTCTTTTTCATTATACTTCTGCTATTGTTATCTTTGTTTTCAATGAATTGTCAATGTTTTTTTTAAGTGTTATTTGGTTACGATCGTGTATCAAACATAAAAGATTACCACATGATCTTAAACAAAAATAGTTGAGATATTGGTATATAATCTTAAACAAAAGTCACCAAGTAACAAAAGTCGTTAGGATATTGGTACACGATCATGTACTAAATCTAAACGATATTGATAAAATATTGTGTATCAAATATAAAATATATTAGTACATGATCTTAAACCAAGATTGTTTAGATTTTGTACATGATTGCACATAATTTCTTATGCATCATGATCGTTTAAAGAAAGAATTACGCGCGAGTGTGGCCAATTTAATTGTGAGTTGACCTAGACATTTTTTTTGTATTTTTCATTATAGACTTGTGAGTTTTTTTTTTTTTTTTTTTTTTGAAATTGTTCTAAATATTTTGCCGATTTATAATATCTTTTAAAAAACCCTTTAATTTTTCCTAGAATAATAACGAGTAAAATATTATAAATCTTCTTTACGTTATAAAATCTTTTGGAAAAAGAAGAAATCTCTTGCATTTTAACTAATTAGATGAGTTAGGTAAGACAAAAGCATTCTTTTGTTTATGTTTCTTATTGAAAAATAAAAAAAGGCAAAAGCCAATATGCTACAAATATGTTTGAGGTTTAAACTATTTTAGTTTGTTAAAATTGTAGCAAATAATATCAAAACGTTGATGTAAAATAGTAAAAAAATGTAATGAATAGTAAATATTGTAGCTAATGGGAAGCATAAAATATAATATTTACTATAGCAAGAGTTAATTATTATAGTTAGAATAATCCTTGTTTCATCCCCTAAACATTTGAAGACATACATGATGTATAGCGATTTGATTATTTGTGTAATGACACACTTCATCTTACCTGACTAATGGGACGAACTTTAGGTTATTTTTCGTTAATTTATTTTAGTTGGAAAAAAATGTTAATGGTGGTAAAACTTCTACTTTGGTTTATTAGATGAATTTTACAACGCATCTTTGTGGGTGTTGGGAGGCAACAAATGTTGTGACCAACATTTTAGAATGTATTGAGTAAAGAGTTTGACGTAATGAAAAAACTAAAGATTTACTTTTATAACGACAGTTTCAAGTTCTTTAATTTTGTCCTCTATTTTATTTTTTGTTCAAACTACTTTTTCGAGAAAATATTAATGGTAGTGAACTTTTTATTTTGATTGATTGGATGAATTTTTGTGATTAACATATAGTAGGTGTTAGGAGGTGACATAACTACGATATTGTTAATGTATTATATGGTGTGTATCGGAGTAAGGAGTTGTTGTTCTATATTGTTTCGTTTGTTTTCTTTGGATGTATTTTTTTAGCAACTTTCATGTTGACATGTTGTTTAATAATAGAAAGGTAAATAAGAACTATAATGATTAGTTTATTGCCCCAAACGCTTTATTAGAAATTGAATTGACTTTTCGATCACTCCTTAGACTTAAAGAATGACAAATATCACACACACAAAATTTGTATTAGTTTAACCATGGAAATACTTGAAAAAAAAACTCCAAAAAAATAAGACCTTTAGTCTACCTCAAAAAAAATCCCATAGATTTTGTGTTCTAAGCTTATGAGATATAATTCCTACACTATTAGACTCAAATGTTGGCTTTGGAAGAAAAATAGAGAACAAAAGTCCAAGTTATAGTGGCATGAAAATCACTAACTAATGGATTTGTATGGTTTGAATGAAAACGCCTTTCTAACAGGTGATGTAAGTTGATCTATTATTTCAATCACACTTGTATGAATGATAGACGTGGATAATAATATACTTCTATCTCTAATAGACACATACAATATAACTTTCTATTATTGACAGACATTAATAGAATTGTAATTAAGATCAATGATAAAAATTTGTTACTTTAACATTATATGATGTCTCATTTTAGATATGTTTGTTTAATTACTGATGGTTTGTGTGCTTCTTAGTGGTTTTAAGGAAGGAAGATTTCAAATGAAGATATGTTATCGAGTTATAAAAAAAAATAAAAGGAAGATATATAGGAAAAAAAGGAAGAAAAAAAACGAGCAAAGATAATGAAGAAAGACAACAATAAATGAACGAGAAGGTCAAAACAACAACCATCAACCAAATGTAAAAATATTAGAAGAAAATGAAGAGCTACAAGATGAAAACAATAATTTAGAAGAAAGACGACAAGAGATTACAAGATTGTTAAGGCCTACAACGGAAGGTTTACATGATAGATTTTGAGCTTCAAGATTCGTTTACGATTATGTTAGTTAGTCACGATGACAAAACCTATTAATGGAAAATTTCCACTAAAAGAAAACACAAATAAACAATATCACGAACCTCTACACAAAAATAAAGCCACTTCTTGCCGTCTTCAACTAATACATATAACGTTGTTGATCATGCAACCAATTATGTAGAAAAAAGTCAGTAGTTCTTAAATTTTATCAAGTTAAAAAGATAAGGTTAAATCTTAACAGTAATGTAATTGAGAGTTGGTTTGCAACTATTATAACTTAGTGACTGTACATACATTTTATATAGTATTTAATATCTTCATTATAATTTTTCTAAGGAGCCATTTGCAAAAATAGAAAAAAAATTATGATAGTAGAGTCCATGTTACTACATTTTCTAAATTGCAAAAGTAGCAAAATTTAAAGTCGATAACCCTATAATTATCGTCCGATAGCCCTATGATTACCAATAGCCGTTTGATATCACTAATTTTGCTATATTCCCAATATGCAAAAAAATAGGTCCATGAGTTATTTTTTTCTAAATATTTTTATCATTTTCCTAGGTTTTAAAGTAGTCTTTTGAAATCTCACAACGAATGAAAAGAAAATAAAACAAAACTAGAGTTAAAACTATAAATTAGACTTAAAATAAAATAAAATTCAAATTTCAACAATTTAAAAATTAAAATTTACATTATATTTTAATAAAATTTTATACTTTATATTTTAGTAAAATTTTATAAACTAACTCCTATGATTTAACAAAACTCTTATGATTCATTTAACACAAAGATTTTATAAAAAATTTAAAAAAAATTGACATTTCATAAAACAAAACCACTAAAATATAAAATAAGTGTTAAATAAAACTACTAAAATATAAAATTTATTACGAAAGAATGTAAATATGTTGTCAGATATTTTATTTGTAACTATTTTTCTTAATATACTTTTACAATTTAAAAAATGATTGAAACCATATAAATTAAAGCCTAATCATTTTTCAACAATATATAATATCTATAAAATCAAATTGAACATAGTCGGTTAGTAAACACGAGATTTAGAAAAAGAAACTATATTTTAGTGACCTTTAAAAATGATAAGGAATAAGAAAAAACTTTTAGGACCAAATTTGCAATTAAGAAAAAAGCATTCCCATCAAATTAAATTTTTTACTTCTGAATTTGCAAAATAGTATTCGGTTGTCCTTCCGGGAGATTCGAAGCCGCCACTGTTCATTTCCAGCTCAACTCTCTTCATCTTCTTCCTTTCAATTCCATCACTTTCTTTTTCCCTCTCGTCCATTTCACTTCCCTTCCACCGCCAGATCCACCTCCCTATACATTAATCAACTTTTCAATCTCCTCACAAGGTGATGATCTTCATTTCATTTCTCAATTTCTCTTTTTTCATTTCCAATTATGCCGTTTCATACGAATTCTCATTCATTTCCTTTCTTCAATTCTGGTAGTTTCTTTTCTCAAATGCTATGTCAAATCCACTGACTCTTCAGTAGCCCAAGTTCGTTGGCGATTTCTATTTCATCGTCTGCCTCCACTTCATTTCTTCATTTGGTGGCAGACTAGGGTTTCTGTCAATCTTCACATTGTTATCGAGATCAGGCTTCTCAAGCAGTAACAGGCAAGCGGAGTGTTTTTTTTTTCCCTCTTCTGTTTGATGTGTCCTAATTTGATCACGTTGATAATTTGTGCACGCACTTTGGTGGTCGATTTTCAGAATGGGGGAAGTGGTTCCTATCTACTACAGTATTATTGCGTTTTTTTGCACCGCTGGAGCCATTGCTCTGGCGATCTTTCATATTTATCGGCATCTTTTGAACTATACGGAACCTACTTATCAGAGATACATCGTGCGGATTATCTTTATGGTCCCGGTTAGTTTTCCTTGTCTGCATTTATACATATTTCAGAACTGATCCTTTTTCTTTTTGTTTTGTTGTGGTTTCGTTTGGAAGCTTTCTTGTTGAAATTTTCATGCTTGAGTTCGACTTATGCACCACTGTTTATGTTCCTTGTGTGTGTTTGAAGCTTTAACTTTTTGATTCCACAACAGTTTCCGTACGTTTGTGTTCATTTGTTGTTTATTTTTCTTTTTGTTACCTTGTTTGCATTCGTGATATATATATATATATATTATTGGTATATATTATTTATCCGAGAAGGAAGTCTAGGTTGTTGGAAAATCACATGAGTTTAACTTCTGACCGAAGAGAAAGTTGAGGGTAAGTTTCAGAGATGGGAGAGGGTAGTTTGTTTATTTTTTCCTCGAGATGTTTTAGCCTCAATTCTTTTGTACTTTTCTAAATCCCATCATTCCCGGCTAGTTTTCCATCTTGGAGAAATTCCAGAGACTTTAACTGGGAAGGTTTATTGGATGAGGATACAGATTGGATAGCTAGGATTAGATTTTGTTGACCCTGGAAAAAGGATGTTCAGACAGGGAACCATGGCAACAATAAAGAGCAACCGCAATAAAAAAGTGAAAAATTTAGAAATGAGCATCAGAATGAACATTCTACTGCATTTTCTCTTTCCCGTGAAAGGCTCTTTTCTTCTTAGCAAGCCAAATATGCCATGAAACAAGCATGAGCCTCTTTAATAGACTGGCTGGCTTACTTCGTTTTGCAGTTTTAAAATGGAATGGTGATATAAAGGATGCCACTCAAAATAGTTGAAATTGGGTTGAATCTTTCCCTTTTTGAGAAGATTTGATTCTGAGAAGGACCTTTCTGAATCATTGATCATCATCGGATTCTAGAGGGAACCTGTTTAGTATTATCACCCAAAGTAAAGCTGAAGCATGGAGAAGGGAGTTTATTTCTATTTTGTTTTCTTTGGACAAGTTTGTGTTCTTTTCCTTCCCTGTCTTTTTCTGTGTTGTTCCATATACTGGAAGCCTTGATGTTTTCCTTGCCTTGCCTTGCCTTCCGTCCAATGCAACCAATCCCAAACTCCATAAAGAACCACTTCTAGTTCTATCTGATTTGGAAAAGACCTTCGCTTATGGGGCCTTTATCCTTTATCAGAAGGCAGAGGAAGACCTGGACCATCTCTTTTGGGGCTTTCAGTATGTGAGAACGATGAGGAATCTTTTCTTGCAAGAGTTCGATGTTAGCATTGTTGGGCAGAGAAGCGTTCATGCGATAATCTAGGAGTTCCTCCTCTATTCACCCTTAAAAAAGAAAGGCCATTTTTTGTGGCTGGTGGCGGTGTCGGATATTTGGGAGGAGAGGAATGATAAAGTGTTTAGACGGAGAGAAAGGGACCCTAGGGAGGTTTGATCTTTGGCGAGATTTCATGTGTCCCTTTGGGCTTCAGCTTTGAAGCTTTTTTGTAACTATTCTTTAGAAAACGTTTCTCTTAGATGGAACCCCCTCCCTTTAGTTGGGGTGTTTTGGTGGGCTGGTTGTTTATTTTGTATACCCTTGTATTCTTTCAATTTTTTCTTAAGAAATCAGTTGTTTCAATAACAAAACAAAAAAAAGAAAATCTGATTTGGAAAAGAAAAACTCACAAGTAAAGTTCCTTGGTAGCTCTTAAGAGTATTAATTTACTGGATAAACAAGAAATGTAAACTTTGACGACCCTTTTTTCTATAATGTGTTTCAATTGAAAGTTGTTGTGGGATCATCTAATTGTTTCTTTTCCCTTTCTTCACTTCTGTAAATGTGTGTGTTTGTGTGTGTGTATTGAAATGTAAGAAGAGAGGACTTCATGCTAAATGAGGTTGCTGGACTGATCTCTTGTCTCCAAACTTTCCATGGGTGGAAATGCTGTTACCAATCTTTTCTGTTATTCTTAAAAGGCATAATATGCTATTGTTTGTAAAGGTTTAGGACAGAGTTTCTCCATTATCATTGGTACTGAACAATTTGGAACCTACGTTCTAGAATAGAGCTGGAAATCATTAATAAATTGTGTGTTTTTTTTTTATAATAGTGTTTAATTGTGACTTGAATTACATCTGACTAACAACTATTGTTTGAATAATTTGTTATTCATCCATCTCTCTTTTGTTTTCACACTATCTCTTGGCTTCAAATTCTTTAAGTCTACTGATGGGTTTTTTATGGGAAACGACCAAACTCAATTTCATTGATTGGATGAAATAACAATCAATGTGCGTTATAGTCCTTCTTTATATGTAATTTCGAAGTAAAACACTTGTTTGTGTTTCTTTCTTTCTCTCTTTTTTGTTTTCCTTCTTGCTATATATTATTAACAAATCCTAAAAGGCTTCCTTGGATCACAGGTTTATGCGCTGATGTCCTTCTTGTCTCTTGTTTTACCTTCAAGTTCTATCTATTTTAATTCCATTCGAGAAGTGTAAGTAGTCCCTGCTAAACCAAATTGTTGTGAAATTCTGAAGTTTTTGTCTATTTCTATAATGCAAAGCTGCTTTGTTTACTTATCTCGCATCTTTTATTTTGAGAAGGGTTTGACTATCTAACAATTCAAAGTAGAGAAGCCATTGTTATTACATTGTGTGAGGTATACTTGAGACAGATTGCTAATGTTTACCAATAAGAGTATGAACCTCTCTAGTTTTTTGTTCACAATTGAATCATTTGTTGGTTCTTGGTCATTGCATTTGCTAGTACTGTTGGTTCTTTTTAATTTCCATTAACATGCTTCTCATGAGCACTTCTTTCTCCAAAAAGTTCAGTATATAGAGATTGTGTGTAATCTAAAAAGTTGAACAAAAATGAAATGTGATAATTTTGACTGTCATGGCTTCGTTTAGTAATCAAAACAATTTAATATCATTATCCTTTTGGTTATGGTTGTGGATAAATTATCTAACTATTAACTTTATGTTTCTTTTAGCTATGAAGCTTGGGTCATTTACAATTTTCTGTCATTATGTCTGGCATGGGTTGGTGGCCCTGGAGCTGTTGTAATAAGTTTAAGTGGTCGTGTATTGAAGCCATCGTGTTGCTTGATGACATGTTGCCTTCCTCCATTAGCACTAGATGGGTAAGTTTGCAGAAGTTAAATTTTGTTTTGTTTTGAATTGATATACTGTCTCTGCCTGAGTTATTAACGGCGGTATACAATAGTATAAGTTGACTTATGTTAACTTCTCTTAATACTACAGTCTAAAACTCACGAGAGGGCTGTTGGATTTGGCTTATTATTATTATTTTAAGAATTGGATAGGTTAGGTATATTCAAAATCAAAAGGGGGATAAAACAACATCCTGAGCAAGGAGTGTAGATTACCCTGCCCTGACAAACAAACTAGCGAAGAAAAGCCTGACAATTATTAATAATCAGCCCAATGCTTTTTTTTGGGGGGGGAAAAAGTTTGACACATCCACTTTCCTTAAAGGTCAAATTTTCCCCAAGGGGAGCTTTGTCTGATTTAGGAACACTCAAAGTCAAAATTCAAGCTTGACACCCTAATTGTGACTCTCTCCCCTATCTGGTCTTTCATATGGGAAAAGATGAGAATTTCTAAATTATGCCGTCTCCTTGGGACTTCATTTTCAATCATATTCATGGAGTGTTGCTCTGAACATTCTAGGTAAAGAAGAGAGTTTTTATTTATTTATTTATTTTTATTTTTATTTTTATGAATGACTACTTCCATGGAATTAGTGCAAAAATAGCGGGTCTTGAATGAAGATAACCGAAAGTCTTCTTGAAAAAGGAAACGCCTTAAAAACTTTAACTTAATGCTTCACTCCACAGGTATAGTAAAGCAACCTTGAACAAAGAGAATTTTTGATGAGCGTGGACAATAAAAACTTCAAATTCATGCACAGTTTTGGAAACTGAACCAACTTGAAACTTGGGCTGCCTGGAAAATAAAATCCAGGTGCTGCCATTTAAGAACTTAGAGCAGAAACGCGGCACTATATTTTAGGCAAATACAATGAATGGGAGGTTATTTCTTTGAAGATCATAAAAAGAAGCTATCGGAGTTCGTTTGAGTGTATATTTCTTTTAGATTTTGTCTATAATTACTGTTTTGAGACTAACCTCTTAATATTGTGTGATATGTGCACTTCATTTGCTTAACTCAAGGAACTGTTTGAAAGAGTATCTTTGCAACTCTATTACTGCGCAACTTGATTCTTGGTAGTGCACATATCACACAAAATTAGTTTGTAATTATCGCCTCTTCATTATTATTAAGTATTAACCATTGGAAGGTTTTCCTTTTGAGCTGCTTTGGGGAGAGGTTCTCTCTATCCCTTGCGGCCTTGCCTATAAGTTCTCTTGCTTTTGTTTGGATATAGTTTTATCCAAAAAAAAAAGAAGAGTGTCTTTGGTTTGTTGTTTTATTTATTCTTCATTAGTTTTGAAATAAACACGTTTAACTCTTAAGTGAAGTTTTCCTTATAAAAAGATCAAGTTAACTCATTTAAATTATGTTTTCCTTGAAGTTTTGTTTTATACAAAGAACCAATGAAAGTTGAAAGAGCAAATTGAGAAAAGCTGTAGGTGAAGTTTCCCATCTCTAGCAATTCGTTGCCTCGTAGTCATGGAGATTAATAGATATTGAATATGACAAGATGCTTCACCCCAAAAGGAGTTTGTTTGACTTGTTAAAATCGACTTTCTATTGTTCGTAATATTGTCTCATGGGATCAAGTAGAAAAAGAACAACTTGAGAAAGATGCTTCTTTAGATCAATGGAAGAATAGCAAGCACGATAAGGAATAACAACAAACACAAATAGTTCAAAACGTGTTGACACCTACTTCTTGGATCACATTGTGTCCATTCAAAAGTTTTTGTTCCCTCTAGCTTGATACATCTAGATCCATAGCCTCATTGATAATCCATAGCCTCCTTAGAGACTTATCAATGAAGCTATGAATCTAGCCTTGGCATAAGTGCGTATCACAAGGATACCATGGGTATATAAGACCAGTTTCTTTTCTTCGTGCTTTGTATGTGGTTTCTTATTGCTGCCATTTGTCTCATAGGAAATTGTGTTTGTCTTAAAGCAAGTCGCACTTCTTTTGTTTTTGTTTTGCCTTTGGACATTACTCCTTTGTTATGGGTTTTAGCTTGGTTGGATATGACGAGGGTGCTTTGGGGGTGTCAACCTAGTTGAAATGCCCAGGTGCACCTCCTGATCTATGGTTACATGCTGATTGTATAATTCTCTCGTACCATGAGCTTTTGTCTCATTATTATTATATTAATATTAATAAAGAGGCTGTCTCCTTTTAAAAAAAAGTAAGTCATGCACATTTCATCGGAAGGTCTGTATTTTTGTCAATATTGTTTTCATTTGGGGAACTGAATCAAGTTCCATTGTGGGCAGAGCTTTCTGCTCTTCATTTGCAGATCTCTTTATTTTTTATAATAAGATCTATTTTGAATGGTAAGGAATATATAAGTAAAGCTCTCCATGTTGGGGATTTGTATTAAATTTTTTATTTAAAGCCTAGTCAAGATTACTAATAATTAATATCATTACCTATTTATTAAAAAAATGATGTCATCTCCTAATTACTTGGGTTTATCTTCTATTTTCTTTTTTTGAAACGGAGACAAGCCTCTTTATTTATTATTAATAAATGAGACTTAAGCTTAAAACACAAGAGTGTTATACTAAAAGCAAGATAATAGAGAAGAATTCGGTCGACGACTACAACAAAAGCCAAAAGTAAGCAAACAAAGGAGAGGACTGACTAATAAGCGAATTCCAACAGAAATTTAATCAAAACAGAACGAAACCAAAGAAATCTAAATACAAAGCATAACAAAATATCTCTCTCATAAGGAACCCATTTGAAACTAAAGACTTGCAAGAAGATGCAACTGGCAGCCTTGTAGTTATCATGGCATAGTAATCCAAAAGCCAGAGGAGGCTCGAAAAAGTTTTCAAAATATCAGCATCATCACAGTCTTTACTTGCCACCGACATGAAGAGAAAACCCGGGAGGATTGAAGATGGACCAAAATCTGGAAGAATACATTTAACGGTTGAAGAATCACATTAGAATAAGTCCACGAGCAGCTACATTGACTTTAAATGATTTGGTATTTCGCAAGATGGGGACAAGAATGAGTTGTTGAGGGCAAATTATTAGATTTTTGCTCTTCCTCGCATTGAAACAGGGCATTGGGATCTGTTTCTAGAGGGTCAATTTTTTTTTTTTCTCTTAAGCTCTGTTGACCTATCCAATTTCTCCACTGTCTCACTACTAATGTTGAAAGGAGAGAAGAATCGCCTTTCTTGCTGGAGTGAACGAGAGGAGTTTTACTCGGAGAGCCCCTAGTAAATTTAACCTTCGAATTAGGCATAGAGAATTCAGAGTACTTAAACAGGGTAGGGTAAGGATGATGAGAAACTGACTTAGATGAATGGGCTAGGGCTTGAATTTGGGTGCAACTTACTTCCAATCAATCTGGATTAGCCTCTAAAGACAGCTTGTAGGTGCTAGAATGGACTGATGATTGAGAATGGGTATGTTTTTCCTCTAGCGAATCAGGTACTTGATCTTCAATTATCTGAGCTTTTTTAAGGATCGTTTTACCAAAATCTTCTTTGGTTTTTTCTTTTGGATGAAGTACTTTGGAAAGTGAGGGAAGAACTTAGAACATTTCTTTCTTTCCAAATTTGCTCAGGAACCTGACTTTGATGAGGAATAAAGAGAAGAAGAGGAGAGGGAAACTGAAGATGAAGGGTTAAGTTACATTATGATAAATTCAAATATTGTTCTTGTTAGGAAGTATCCTAACAATTTTGTATTAGAGCCATCAAATCTATTAAACGGGTCCAATTACAACGAAATTTGTAGAGCAGATGGATGCTATTGATCGTGAGGTTGAAGGCATCAAAAGGAGTGTGAAGAAAACATTGACGATGGAAAGTACTTTGGCCAGATTAATTAAGTTGGTGGAGAAGTTGAGCGTTCAGGCGAATCAATCAACATAGGAAAGCAGAAGAGATTCAGAAAATGTTATTAATGTATTTGGTTGAGTGGTCTTTTACCTTAACGGCTGATTGAGTGCGAATTGATAAAAAGAAAAGAAATTTGATGGGAGAAATTGCAAACAATCATGAAAAGAAGAGCACAGGAAGATGAGAATGTTGAGTTTGTGATCAAACCGAGATCACTAGTTGTTCAAAGGGTTCTGATGTCTTGGGCTTGAGGTCCTTGGTGCAAGAAAGTGGAAACGGTTGTGCTTCCTTTAGAGGGGAAACCGAATCAGGAAGGAGAAAGGGAGAAAAAATAAAATATTGGGAGAAAGAAAAGGGTGTGAACAAAGAGGAAACCTACAGAGCATGGATGGGCAAGGACCACATGCACGAGAAGGCGAGGCGGCGAACAAAAGATTCAATGGGATTAGCCCATTGAAAAAGTAGAAGGCCAAGTTTCAACTGAAATCGCTAAAAGTTGGGGAAAGAGATTCGGAAGTGAGAGTTTCATTGTTGAGAACCACTAAGGGGAGAAGGGCAGAAGCATATTATTTTGGTTATGGGTTGCTTAGTGGGTTTGTGGCCCATTTTATTTTCAAGCTGGGAAGAAGGCGGGTGGTACTCGGTTGGTCAAGTTAACAATTGTGTTTTTTCTTTTTTGTTATGTGTTATTAATTTCATTAAAGAAAAAGTATCTTTTTGTTCTGATAAGCACATCTCGAGGACGAGGTGTCTTTGAAGGGCAGGGTAAGGTTAGGTACTAGTTATTTGGTATAATGCTAGTTAAGGGATATAAGGATAATTAGATAGATAGTAAGTTACTAGTCGTTGTTGTATAAGGATGGTTACTACTTGTTATAAATAGAGGAATGGTAAGTGAGAGTAAGGAGGTTATTCTGTGGAGTGATCTAGGGCTTGGGTGAGAGTACTCAAGTGGGAGGTTCCAAGTGCCTTATACTTGGATTTATCTTGTATTTTCTTATAGTTACATTATAATAAATTCAGATTTTGTAATTATTAGGAAGTATCCTAACAGGTTACTTTTCACAGGCGTTTTATACGGAGGTGCAAGCAAGGCTGTTTGCAATTTGTAATTCTGAAGCCTATATTAGTTGCTGTGACGCTTATTTTATATGCAAAAGGGAAGTATGAAGATGGAAATTTCAATCCAAAACAATCATACCTTTATCTCACTATTATCTATACTATCTCGTACACGATGGCTCTTTATGCTTTGGCATTGTTTTACGTGGCATGCAAAGATTTACTTCAACCATTTAACCCGGTCCCGAAGTTCATCATCATTAAATCTGTTGTCTTCTTGACTTATTGGCAGGTAAATGAACTTTATGTTCTTTTTTCTTGTAGAAGTTGCTTCCATATGGAAATAATTCTAGTACTACATTAATATGATTTTTTTTAGCACTACCCATATTCATTGTTTGGCATAAAAAAATCATTGAAGGGTAACATAAATAATATACCATTTAACATAAATAATATACAATTTAATGACGAGTCAAATGCTGAAGGGAATGTGTATGTATCTCATAGTACTAGGAAATTTTGTTTTCTGAATTGATGATTCCGTTAATGTGTATGTGACTTTTATATGTTTGTTTTTGGGAAGCATTCAGAGGAAGGTTAAATGTAATGACACTGAAATTTTACGATAATCTTTTATGGAGATTTTGAAATGTATTTTTTGTAAAAAAGATTATGTAAAGAATGACGGGTTAGACTTTAGAACCATATCTTTACACTCTTTCTCTATCATTTTTATGTTCAGTTTTTTTTTTTGTTGTACTTATTTTTTTGACGTTCACATTTCACATCCTTGTGGAGTCTGTATCTCTTGAGCAATGGTCTCTTTTCATTTTTTCAATCAAAAGTTAAGTCTCCTTGCCCCTCTTCTTTGTTTCTTTTCTTTAATGCTAAAAATATAAAACGTGATGCTAATTTCTTCAATATTGATATAGTACAAGCGTGTAACAACATGGTATTAGTATAGGATAGGAAATTTCTCTATGTAAGAAACTAAAATGTCAATACAGGGAATTTTTCTATATGCCCTCCTTGGGTGGCCAGGCACTTGATTAATCTTTGTTAATTGCAACTTTACTTCAACCGGATCTGTTCTATAGGTTCTACATTTGTGCCCTTGAGTTCTAAAGAGATTATAGCTTTCTTGATTCATGAACAAAAACAATCTAATTATCTCCTCATCACCAAAATGTTTGTTTTTGGTCTTCTTTTGGTTTTCTTTTTTGGTGCAACATAGAGTTTAGATGTCAGCCTGAAATATGAAAAATGAACAACTAATTTTTTGATAAAATTTCCTTGCTTTGTACTTTTGGTTTAGGGTGTCCTTGTGTTTCTTGCTGCAAAAACTCAATTCATCAAGAATGCGGAGCAAGCTGCTCAGTTTCAAGATTTCATTATATGCATCGAGATGCTTATAGCTGCTTTAGGTCATCTTTACGCATTTCCATACAAAGAATATGCAGGTGCTAACATCGGTGGTTCCCGTGGTCTTACGGGAAGTCTTGCACACGCTGTAAAATTGAACGACTTTTACCACGACACAGTCCACCAGGTAAGTCTTTGATATCATTTTCTTGTTAGCTTCTTTTGGCGATGGTTTTTGTATTTCCTTGTTGGATTGTTTATTGACTTGACCACATTTCTTTTGCAGTTTGCACCAACTTATCATGACTATGTTCTTTATAACCATAGCGATGGTGATGAAGGAACGAGGAAGTATCGATCACGCACTTTTGTGCCTACAGGCCCTGAGATGGACACGGTTAGAAGAAACAAACACATGTTTGGAAACAAGATAGATGACATTCAGCTTTCCACTATCTCGTCTTCAAGTTCAAGTACTCCAAATCATTCGGAAGTCCTCGAACCAACCAATTCCGATGCAATGAAATCTTCTCTTCTTTTGGATGCTTCAAACTCTTTATCCACACCATATGACATGTCGCTTATCGACTTGGATATGTCGAGTTACCCCTCCAAAGTTGCTGCAGCAGACGAAACGGTAACAAGGTAACGAAAATAGTGGACAAGTAGGAGAAGAAAAAGAAAACGAAAGGAAAAACGATGTTGTGAGAAGAGAATACGCGAAGAAAGAGAGATAGAAAATAGATATTTTTAGGGTGTAAGCTTTTGATTCCTCCGACTTTGTGCACATTTGGTATTGCTGCATAAGAAAGAAATTGTGTACAATGTCGTGTTTCTCCGAGTTCATGGCGGTGTGTATATACATACATGATTCTGATTTGTTATCAATTAGGTTTTGATTGTTACACAAAGCATGCATATAAATCCACTTAAATTATCATACTCTTCCTCTTAATTGCTACATTTCTAATTTGTGGACTCGTGTGGCTTTTTCTCTCTCATTTTCCCCTATGGAATCAAGTTTGTATGTAATTTTCATTTGTGTATTTGGAAAAGATTAGATTCCTCTCTCTCTCAAAAAATGTTATTCTCCTTTCACTATCGAAGGCTTGTATATTAGATTTATTGTATACTGTGGATTTCACACCCGAGGATTCGATTGGTTTAAGTATTATATCTTTGATCTAAGGAGTCGTAGGCTTGAATTTCTCTTTACCGACACAAGAAGGTAAAAAGACAAATAATGTCAATCATAATACAATCATAGTTTCAAAAATAGCAAAATATGGAAGTAGGAGTTCTTACAAATGTGTTTTTGTTGTTGTCTAAAACTTGTTAACAATTTTGTAAATGCTTCACATGAAGAATCGTTTAAACAAGTGTTCTAGGAACTGAAAACATGTTTTTAAAAATTAAAAAAATAAGTTCAATAACAATTTTGTTTTAGTTTTATATTTTTAGGATTTTTACTCTTTTTCTTAATTTCTTTACTCGAAAGGTTAGAATTCTTAATCAAATATATATACAAAAAAACTAAAGTTTTTAAAACAACTCTTTTCTGTTTTCAAAACTTCACTTGTGAATAACAATAAAAAAAACCTAAAAAAGAAAAAAAAAGTTAAAAAATCTAATTTTCAATATCCAAATGGTTGTCATGATTGAAACGAGAGGTTTGATCTCCATTCCTACAAATCCAAATATATATTTATTAAACGCCGAGCTAAGAAGCAAAACAAAAACAAAAAGATTAAAATAAACATTATAGACTGATTTAAATAGAACTGATCTCATTGCAAAGTAGTTGGAAATACTAATTTCCTCCCAAATAGATTAGATTACAAATATTAAAGAAATTAAACTTTAGTGGGGAATGAAGGGGTCAAAGATTGACAACCTGTGTCTCAATTCACAATATATATTAAAAACTTTAGGACCCAAATAAAATAAATAAAGCTGGTAGATCTCTCCTAATTTCTTAATTATAAATCTCAGCCACACAATATTATTCTCTTTCAATCTTGCCAATGATTGGCCTAACCCTTTTTAACCTAACATGCACATATCTATCATTGCACATGCTACTCAATATTCCTCCTTTGAATTTCATAAGTAAAGACACTCTTAGCAGCTACTCCTAATTACACATTTAAATATATACAACTCATACTCATATACCACAGGGGAGCCTCACCCATTCCTCTATAAATAATCTCTCCAATATCTTCTTCCATAAGCTTCAAAATCCTCAACCAGATCATGATCAAGAGTTCTTGAAAGAGGTTAGAGGTTCGAATAATCATTACATCTTGAGAAAATGGGTCTTTTGGAGATTGCTGGCATTGGAGGGCGTCGATGGGAATGTCACTATGAGAAGCTAAATAGTGGAGGTAGTAATAGAGTGGTTGTAATGCGTAGACGTCGATGGATTAAGAAGATGTTAAAGAGAGGAATGAAGGGTTTTCGATTGTATCGGTTTACGAGATTGAGGAGTAGTTTTGGTTTGAAGGTATCGTTTTTGATGGCGTTGTCGAGAAGAATTAGGGAGATTGTGAGTAGAATGAAGGTTGTTGAAGATGTATGCCCTAATATCATCTTCTCTACTCAATGGGGACTTCCTGTTTTATCTTATATTTGATTTTTCTTGTCCCAAGTGTTTGTTTTTGTTGCTTTGACTATAGCTCACCTGTGTTTCATTAATGGATGGATAATTATTGTTGTTCATATAACTTTTATGGTTTCTATATGTAATGTATAATATGGATTATTGTAGGACTGTTTGTGTACTAATTATTCTTTCCTTCATTCTCTTTAGTTTGTTCTACAAAATTCTTTCATGTTACCAACTTTTTGTTATTCCCCATCACCATATCATTGTTTTTGGGATCTTAATGTATAAATGAGAAAGTTATTAGGATTCAAAAATTAGGTTAGAATACGGTTTTAGTCTATATATTTTTAGTTATCCAATTTTAATCCTTTGATAAATCTTGAATTTAATCTCTCAGAATTATAGTTTACCGAAGTTGGTTTAACGATTGAATATTTGAAATTTTATGAACTTAAGATTGAACAATTGATTGTACAGAGACTATTGAACAACATTCAAAAGATGAAGACTAAAATGATAGTTCAACTTTAATAATACTATTCTCGTCTCTATACTTTGAGATTCATTTTATTTTAGTTTAAATATTTGAAAAAAATCTAGACCTCATTTTCAATGATTTTTATAATTAGTTCTTTTAACTTTTAGGGCAAATATCAATTTATATCCCTAAACTTTTGGGGTCATATCAATTTAAACCATAAACTACTAATTGTATCAATTTAAATTTTGAACTTTGGAGGTTGTATCAATTATACCCAAAACTAATAGTCGTACCAATTTAAGCCAACTTTTGTAAATATATCACTTTAGACCCTAAACTTTCATGTATGTATCAATTTAAACTCTAACTTTCATAAGTATATTAATACAATTATTAGTTTAGAGTTTATATTGGTACAAAATTTAAAGTTTAGGGGTATAAATTGAAAAATTTTCCGCAAATTTTCTCTTTTAAAAAGAGATAATATTATTGTAAATATATCTTCAAAATTTATTAATAAAAAAGATTTAGCATCGAGTTTACATTAGTGTTTGTTGCTCTAAAAGCTTAGTTTCATTTTAGTGTTTTTCATTATTTTGAAAGAAAATAAATTTCAAAAACTTGATATAAACGTTAAGTATTACAATATTTATGTTTTTCCAAAAAGTGCATATTAATTAGATGAAAGAATTTAATCACAATTCAATGTTTTTGTAAAAAAAATGGTTGCATTGAATTACATATTCAAGTTTATTTCTCAATATTTGTACAACTTTTTCTCAATAAGTTGTCACTTAAACTTATAATATATGCTCTCACATGAATCATATAGACCTATTTGACCATATTGAAAGATTTAATTAAGCTTAGCTTTTCATTACATACTTTTATTAATGAAAATATTTAGTAATATATGGTTAACAAAATAAAATTATTAGACAAATTAACTTAAATTGTTTTAAATGACAAAATGATTGAAAATATTTACGATTATAACAAAAATTATTAGACATCAACCTGTCTATTACTAAATTGATCAATGTCTAACTGAATCTATCACTAATAGTAGAGTATTGTTATATTTGAAATCAACGTTAACACAAACTATAAAATAAAACAAATTTTTCAAAAACAGTAAATTTTACAAAATATTTACAACATACAGTAAATTCTATCACTGATAGTAATTGATATGCTATAGTGATAGAAGACTATCATTGATAGATTCCAAAATTTTGCTATAACTTGTAAATATTTTAATTTATTTTTCTATTTTTAAAAATATCCCTTCTTTATTTTTATTTTTAATTTGATGAAGTTTAAAAGAAAATTGTTGGCATTAATACGTTTAGCCATAATTTCAACATCTATATTCATTGTAATAGAGAAAGAGATTAGTTTATATAATTAATAACCTAATCCTAAATGATGACAAATCTAACTCTAAACACACAACTATACACAATTTTAAAAGAAAGCAATTCCTTTTTTAGATCAATAAGTGTGTTTGATCCTTAATTTTTTTTTTTAAAAAAATACACTTTCAGTCATGTATTTGGCCCTTAAATTTTCTAAACATACTTTTTAAATAATTCTTTTATATGACTTTTGAAAAAAAATTGTTTTTCTAATTTAAAACAATAAAATATTATTGGAAAGATTTTATTCAAAATTTTAAAATCTTTAACAACTATAAAAGATATATTTTGAAAATTAAAAAAAAAAAAATACAAATTATTCTTAAAAGTTTGAGA
This sequence comes from Cucumis hystrix, assembly GCA_025688845.1. Taxonomy (NCBI): domain Eukaryota; kingdom Viridiplantae; phylum Streptophyta; class Magnoliopsida; order Cucurbitales; family Cucurbitaceae; genus Cucumis; species Cucumis hystrix. Next base: position 14,684,647 of record CM046887.1, read on the forward strand.
ACTAAAAATTTACCTGTAATTTTCACATTCTTTTAAAATCATACCCTATATAAAAATAGTATAGTTGATTTTTTTTTTTAAAAAAAACAAAAAGTATGCTTGATTTATATTATTATCATTAAATGTATTGAATTAAATGATGTATCTATTTCAATGTAAAGTATAAATGGCTTTAGGTTAGAGTGTTAAAAGTTTGACTTAGAATATCTAAGAAATTGGTTTATGATCACTTTTAATTATATTTATTAATAAAACTATACAAAATTTCTAAAAATATTAACAAATATAATAAAATATTACAATTTAAAAATTTTCTTTTCAAAAATAGAAAAATTGACAAACTATTTACGCTCTATAAAAAAATCACTAAAAGACAAAACTATTTGCATTTGATTTTTTCACGAAATGTAAACATTTTGTCAAATTTTCTATTTTTGACAATTTTCCATCCGTTTATAATAGATGATGATAGACTAATATAGAATATTATCTATGTCTATTATCTCTATCACGGTCTATGGTAAATAATTGATAGTATTTTGCTACACTTTGTAAATATTTGAGTTTATTTTATAAATTTAATAAAAATAACTCTATATTTAATAGAACAAAGGGTAAGTTTCTAAGTTTTTGTAAGAATCTAATTTGCATTATAAATGTGATTTATATATTTGAATAAAAGTCAATAAAAACAACTAGGGATGCAACAAACCAATTCAGTTGGTGTTTTTGGTTTCAAAATAAGAAAAAGTGAAAATGGAGATATTATATCTTTTTAGAGGAAAATTGCATCAAATGACAAAAATAGTTCATAACACCTATTTTTTTCTTTTGTATATTGCAAATATGACAAAATTAATGATATCAGACGGCTATCAGACACTAATCATTGAGCTATCGGTAATTATAGGGTTATCGACTTTTAAATTTGTTACTTTTGCAATTTAGAAAATGTAGTGACATAAGTCCTATTATCATAATTTTTTTTTGCTATTTTTGCAAGGGTTTCGAAATTATATTAATAATGCCATTTTCAAACTATTTACCAAAATAGTGTTGTTTTCAAACTAATTACCAAAACGGTATTCATCGGGCAATTGAATATTTCTTTTTCTCTTTGATAGGGTTTACATGAATTATTGGATTGGTATTAGGATGTTTTCTTGGACCGATCCAAAAATTTAGGTTGATTGAATTGACAACCAAAATACCCAAATAAAATTTCCACCAAATCCAACCCAACCCAACTCTTAAAAAATAGTTATCTCCACACACACTTCTTGGAGAACATAAATACTCTAATAAGTAGTCTTCCTACCAAATTTTCAAATTTATTTTCTTTCAAAATAATTCAAAGCAATTCCTTTTTTTTTTAAAAGTTGTAAAAATTATTTTAAATAACAAAAACTTTTAAAAATATTTACCAAATAGAGTAATTTGTATATATTTTAATTTTGAAAATGACTAATTATTTTTTTTAAAAAATGACCATATTTAAAAATTATGGGAAGAGGTTTGTAGTATACAAAAAAAAAAGGATCCATTTTGGAGTGTTACTAGAAGGTTTGAAAGATTGAATGTTTCTTTTTCCAAAGATGTGAACAAAAAAAGAAAGAGAGACAGAAAATCAGAATGTCACTTTAGGTTTCTTTCAATTTGAACAAATTAAAAGAAAATCATCCATTTTCCCCATCACTCTCCAATCCACAAACTTGGCGCCACCTGCCTCTGTTCATCCAATACCCACATCACTGGAAGTTTCAATTTTTTAGATTTCTTCACGAAATTATTGCAACCCATTTTGTTTTTCAATTCTATTCAATCTGTTTCTATCCCAATCCTTGTTTTCTCCACCCTTTTCTTCTTGTTTTTCAGTTTGGAAATTTACACACACACACATATATATATGTTGGAATCAAGACATGCTGAGAATAATATTTCAGATGTTGGTTTTAGTGGTGTTAATGACGATGGTGATGATGAAGACGACGAGACACGTAATACTATGGCGAAAACCCAAATCAGGGATGATGAGTTTGATGATGATCGAAAAATGGAGATGGGTAAAAAGGGGTTTGGAAAAGCAAAACAAGTGATGTTCTATCCATTTCGTAAGGCGAAGAAACAGATTCTTCGGCGGAGGATTAAGAGGGATTCTTCTTGTTCTTCTTCTTCTTCATCTGTTACTTGTAGTAGAAGAACAAATTCTTTGAATAAGAGGGGTTTTGATGGGAGTGTTAATCAGGGTTGTGGTTTCTGTTTGACTAAACTTTCGATTTCAGATTCTAAAAATGGGTCTCCGACTGACCCTAATCACCGGAAGTTCACTAATGAAATGTTGAAAGTTCTCATTGAGAAGAATGATTTCTATTCCAAGGAATCCAATCCTCACTTTGGTATTCATTTTTTTTTTCTCTTGTTAATAAAACATAACTTAATAGTTTATACTTGTTTGGAGTTTGATGACGTTCTGGTTTTTGTTTGACAGATGTTCAAGTGGATACTAGACAGAAACATTAAATTCAATTGGGTTTTGGTTGTTGAGGTATGTAACCAATGTTATTCATGGATTGATAGATTTGATCAACTTATTTTTTTGTCCTTTTTCCATCTTCTCTTGTTTGCTAAGCAAATGAGAGAAGTTTTAGTATTTGGTGGGAGTCGTGAGACTGTGGCCTTCTGTTTGGTTCATTTCATTGTAGCCTATTGATGTATGTTCATAGTTGGAATACATACTCCAAGGGAATATATTGACCAAATTAATTTTACCGAGAATCAATATTACATTCCACACGTTTTTCATTTGGAACCCAGAATGAGTTCTATGATTATTGAAGGAGTCTTACATTTTTTGTCTGTCTCCCGGATGAATTCGATAACTCTATTTTGTGTTCAATATCTTCAATGTTGTCAATGGATCGATATATATTTAATTGACTTTTTTCTCCCATCTCTTCTTTGCTATGTTAATGAGAAGTTTAGTATTTGGTGAGACTGGAATTCTGCTTGATTTATTAGACAGTAGGCTATTGATGTATATTAATAGTTGGAATAAATGCTACACAAATGAATATATTGACCAAATTAACTTTACCAAGCATCAATATTTACATTCCTCACTTTTGGCATTAAAAAATCCAGTGTGAGTTCTACAGTTATTGAAGGAGTTTTACATGCTTTTTTGCTGCGTGGATGACCAACGATTTTATGTGTACATCCTTAATGTTTTTGATTGAGTAACTAATGTTGAGTGATCACAGCTACAGTGTTACCCAGTCACAGAGCAGGTTGTTGAATTTTGAATGCGTGCATTTAATTTATGTTGTAATTGTAACACTCTTCACTTATCTACAAGGATTTATTTTATCCTGCACTTTAGTCTCTTATTCTATATGTATTCAAATCAAGACTTTTGTAACAAAAAAATCATTTATCTGTTTTCTTCATTGTTCTATCTTGGCTTTTGTAAGTTAAGCTGGTGATCTGCTAGAAACTTCGGTATTAGTACTTTTGTGGATTTTAAACCAACATACACATGTATTCTGCTGTAGGCCTTCTGTTTGTTGCTGTATTTAATTATTGACTTAACGTGTCTCAAGTTTCCAAGAAGAAGCCTCATTGTCATTCATTGCTGTGTGACCAAATGTGTGCAGATTTAATTAAAGCGTCTAGCCTTAACCATTCCTCCTCCACTGTTCATTCAACTTGTGACCAAAAAGTTTGGATGGAGAATGAAGAGGATTGCATGAGGCTATTGCTAGTGTTTGTAACATTGGTTCAGAAAATATGCACACTGACAATTAATATTTAAGAGAAAATGGAGATTCTTCCGGAGATGGTCTTTGTTCTTTTGTTTGATGATAAGCAATTTACATTGGAGGTCCCTCCTTCAATTGATCCATCTTCCGAAGCTATTGTTACGAAGCCATAACCTTCTTTGGATCTCTCTAAGCCAAGTTCGTTATACTGTTTCCATTCTCTCTTCACTTAGGAAGATCCCTTTCAATATGGTGTAGAAACCGATTACTTCTTATGAAAAATTAGGTTTGGATTCTGCTGCCAAGTCATTTTGTTGGCTGGAGTTCGCTTTTGATAGCCTCATTGGTGGTCTTTCTGCTTTTGAATGTTGGCTCTTCAGTTTGGTGGCTTTCCATTGGAGGTTTTTGGCGTTGTTGATTGGGTATGGAGCTTTGCTCCTTTCCTCTTTGATGTTTGCAGCTGTGGCTTCCCTTGTGGAGTTCTCTTCTTTCATTTTTCAGGGTCTGTGTTTGGTTGGGTCCTTTTCATTCTTGGAGAGCTTGTTTTGCCAATTTTTTTTCTTAGAGATATCTTTGTGTCATTAATTTGGTTGGATAGTTCATTCTTTTCCCTCCCCATCGGAGTTTGTATCCTTCAGCATTTTATATCTTTCCATCAAATCAATAAGAAGTTATTTCTTGTCAAAGAAAGTGTGAGCAAGTAGTCATTCACTTTGAGAGGCTATAATAATATTCCTTTAAGATCTCAACTGTATGTGCATTGTATTGAACCTCCATGGGTTGGTCTCTCATGGCTGAAATAAGCACATTGCAAATGGTTTTGTGTTCAAACCCAAGTGAATCTATTCAATACTTGGCAAAGGTGTTTTTGTTTTTTAATCATATGATATGTCTAATATAAAATGCAGTAGGGTCATACATTTTGCCTATTATTTTTATTGAAATGTGCATAAGCTAGAAAGTTTCCATTATTGAAACTTGTTCATTGAGAACATGTACAAGTTACGAGTTATGAGTCTGCATGTGGTGGAAGCCCTCATTTTGTTTAATTGAAGTCAGTTTCTTATTATGAATAAAGAAACCGACTTCGATTAAGCAAAACGAAAGCATCCACTATACGTAGACTCATAACTCATAACTTGTTCGTATTACTACAATGTAAGGTAGATACTTAGTCATTCTCTAAAAGGTACATTCTTGCAGGGGCTTTGTGTTAAGTAGGGGAAAATTCTAGTATACAAACATGAAACAGCAGTAGCATGGAGTTCTTTTTCATACTTTCTCCGTCCATTGCTTGCCAAAACAGAACAGTACGACTTAAGAATGATGAGATCAGTGAAATTAAATAATTTTAATTATGAATGAGACAAGTAAGTATTTACTTAGTACTCAAAATTTTCTCGTGAAGAAGAACCTAAGGAGATGGTAGTATTTGTTAGCATTGGTGCTTCTAAGGTGATGGTAGCGAAATTCCATGTAATATAAATTATCTCATGCAGGTTGTCAAAATTTCCGAATTGGTGGAAGACAGAATATATTCTAAAACAGTTTTTTTCTTTTCTTTTCTTTTTGTGGTGATGGGACTATACTTGTCAGAGCTCTAACTCTATCGGATCGGGAATACTTATCATAATGTTTGCCAAATCTAACTCCCCACTCACTATATTTATGATCAAACTTCTGTAACAAACTACTTAACTAAGTACTATATATAATATACCCCTAATATCTCTCTGATACCATTCCTATCATGATATTGGTGAAAGTAATGTCATTTCGGAAGAGCGAATCTTTTGGTTTCATTTCACTTGTTGCTGCAGATTTTTGATGTGGGGTACGAAATCATGAACATGATTGAATGAGGGTAATGGTAGGCGGCAAGGGAAGCACAGAAAACTAAGTTAAGTTATGGAAACTGGAAATGTCTCATTGAACTCAGCATTGAAGGGATGATGTCAAAAGAGGTTTTTATCAAGCATCCAGTCATGAACTTGCTGAAATATGAATGGAAAATTAGATTTGAAGTGAAGTGGAAGTAATTCAATATGAAGCTTTCCAATCAACATATGGAAAGGGAATGGTGGTTAAGATTTCAACTGGCATTGTCCCAATTTTGGGCATTGACAAAAAGATAGTATATGGATGGAGGGTTGCAACTTGCAACTAAGATTCTTGCTCACTAAAATCCGCAAGCCTTGCAGTTTTGAACCATTGTCCAGCAACCCACTTCAGATTTGGCAGCCTAGTAGTTTCGAACACAGAACCCCGACCAACAACCCACACTTCCGATCAAGAGAAGCATTACACACGACTGAGACAAAGGGGATTTCCCCTTTCATTCAGTTCATTTTTTTTCCCTGAAAAGGAAGGGAAAAAGGGGGAAGAGAGGCTAGAAAGAAAGCAATGAAGAGGAAAGAAAACAGGAAAAAGTTGTACAGTCAACGACTACAGTCGGCGACAGTTTTAATGGGTTAAGGAAGAAGACAGGAGGAGGAAATGGAGAAAGAAGGGGGAAAACAAAGAGAGGAGATGGAACAAGGAAAAGAACATTAGCTAAACTACTAATAAAAAGAAGCGCAACAGAGGAAAAGTTTGGAGGTATGTACCAACTGACCATTTCTTTTTTCATAACTTATTTCATAAAGTCTATAAGTGATAGAGTCTTGTGATTGTCATTGATAGTTAGTTTGTGACATCAATGAACGATAGAAGTATTTCCCAGATAGCCTATAATAATTGTTAGCTTTTGTTCATCTTGTTTTACCATTCCTGATGTCTTCTGATTCCATATTGGTTTAAATAGGAAAACACTTTCCCAAGTGTAACAATTCCTGGAAGTCATTATTTCACACATCCTCAAATTCTTACATGACAAGAATAAGAGAAATTCTGTTCCAACCAAAGATTCTGTGAAGTCATTGTGGGTTAAACTGTGGTGATTATCCTACTTAATATTTCTATGATTATGGTGAAGAAAAAACAATGAGTTAATAGATAGAATGGATCTTGTAACCGTCTTTAATCTGTCAGGTATTTATAATGTTATGATACATCTCGCTTATCACCAATATTTTTGCAAATACATACATGAGAATTGACAATTAGTATAGGCTACCTATGATATACTCCTATCGCTCATTTTAGTCTGACTATCTGTGATAAGATTTTATCACCGATGTTGTACTGGAGAGAAACGAAGTAAGAAAAGAACAATCAATCAAGTCTATCTAATTACTAAACAACGTAAATGATGATAGTAAATATTCTTTTATTATTCTGAAAATGCAATTCTCTTTTTATTCCTTTCTTAGTACTTTCAGTTGGGTATTTGTTCGATTCATTCTTTGGGAGATGAGATTCTCCTTTAAATTACGACATTGCAATAAAATGAGAAATCAAAATATGATAGTGATTAAATTTAACTTGGGATATAATCACTATTCACTCATATGATTTCTATCGTTGATCAACATCACAACTTCTAACTAAATAAAAATTATGAATCATTGACAAACTTTTGTCATTGATGTCTAACGATCTATCATCTACATGCTCTAAAAACATTACGTGACAACAAAACCAAATCAAAGCAATTAAAATCAATGAATATGGTTAACAAAAACACTTTTGATTTTACCTTCTCTATCAAAATTCACACGTATCTAATAGAACGTTAATTTTCATAAATATAATAAAATACAAATATTTACAGTATTTGTATCAGAATAAAAAAGCACATAAAGTCGGTAACTTTTTTTCTAAAAAAATATTCTAGGTTTGTCCTTCGTTTCCATCTTTCTCTTTTGCAATTTTTCTTTTCCTTTCCATCGTCTTTCTTCTCATATTTTGCAATTTTTTAAAAATATTTTTTTTGAAATCACAATATTTGTTTTCAAATTCATAAATCTTGTACTATTTTTTTAAAGTATTATTTGGTTATGTGTACCAAATATAAAAGATCTTGATATCTGATATTGGTATACGATTGTTCAAATCTCATTGGAATATTGGTATAGGATCGTTCAAATATAGTCAAATCTAAATGATGTTGTATCAATATTATGTCGTGAGTGACCAATTAGACATTTTTTGTATAAATATTTGGTCGATTTATTATATTTTTTAAAAAATCTCTTAAAATTTCATACATATTTATCATAGTAAGAAATTATTTTTGGCGATGGAGAGATCCTCCCTCCCTTATTCTATCATTCACTCTAATATTTTCCACTCCCATAAATGTCATTTCTATCTCGGGAAGCCATTAAACGCAACGTGGATGAACGACTCATGAGATTGATACAAAAACAAAAACAACAATACATTGAATCTATATAAACATCAGTAGACTTAATATATTTCAAATATTGGACCATCCTTATCTTTATCTTATTTAATTTAATAACTTTTTTGTTGTTGTTGTTTATAGAATAAGATATTAAAGATATATAATTGTAGATTAAATTAAGAAGCCCTAATTCAGGGGGAGAATATAATGGGCAAAAACTATATTCAAATATGAACATTCATTTTGCTTCAAAATTCAAATCCTTATGGAAGTTTGACGTAATGCTCCCACTAAACTACAAACACAATATCATGTGGATAATGCTTTTTTATTCTATTTAATACTTGTATATAAACTTCATTGACTAATAATTATAACAATTAATATACTAATACAATTCCTACATCTAATTTTGATTTTGATACAAAACCAACTGTCCTAAAATTGAAAGGAAACTTATGTGTTCAAATCTTTGCAAACAACAAAATTAATAAAGCCATAATAATGAATATAACTTAATTAGTTAGAAGTATTATATTGGAATCGAATCGAAGGTCTATTTTCATGTTACTCAAAAGATTGAAAAAAAAGATGTTAGATTGAAATGATCTTTTACTTTCATTGGATTGAGATTGAATCAATTTGTAGCCAATATGATTTTAAGAGTTTCTTATCGGACAATTGTCAAAAGTAGCAAATTTAACCAAATATTTACAACATATAACAAAATTTTAAAATTATATCAATAATAAAAATTGATAGCCACTGATATGTTTCTACAAGTGCATTGATAGACACTATCGGTGATAAAAGTCTACCAGTAACTATTAGTGATAGAATCCAAAATTTTATTAATAACTTATAAATATTTTAATTTATTTTGTTATTTTTAAAAATGTCTATTTTCCTTTTATTTTTCTTTGATTTTGAGCAAAAACACATACCTCAATTTGAACTACCGTCTGATTGATCAAGAGTGCATTTTTAGTTAAGTTGACGATTGTAAATCATTTTTTTAAAAATAAAAATACGATTGAAAAATTTAAGAAAATTGTATCAAATGAAAAAAAAACATTTAGAAAAAAATAACTCATAGCACCTAATTTTTGCATATTGCGAACAATCTATCAAACGATAATCATAGGATAATCAACTTTTAAATTTGCTACTTTTGCAATTTAGAAAAGGTAGTAAATGTGTCCTATTAACATAATTTTTTTTTTTTGTTATTTTTGTAAGAGTCCAAAATTCAAAAACTGAATTGTAAGAAGGAGATTGATATTTATGTATGATGTGGAAGATTTGAACATTTGAGGTATGACATAATTGGTTGAAATAATTTCCATATAGCTTCACCCTAAATTTGATGGAAAGGGTAAAAAAAACCCTAACACACTCTACCATTAGGTTCCTAAAGCATTGAATCAATCAGTGAAAAATTACGAATCCCCAAATCCCAATTATTATTATTCAATCAATCAGTGAAGAAAAAAGAAGAAAAAAACAGAAATACAATAATAATACAATCAATCAGAACAACCAAATGTAATCAAATTCCAAACACAAATTTTTCACTTCCAATTTTCAATCTCCATTATTACTTGGGTGCAAGCCTCGATTTGATCTTCTCAACTTCCTTAGTCCCAACTTGAAACGCCTTCGTCAACACATTATCGGGTACCGGCGGAGATGCCGCGAAAAGCGCCGCCGCAATCGATTGAGTACCCGGAAACTGGCTATTAAACGCCGCAATCACCGCTGCCGGAACGTTCCCGTTGTTTTTCTGGAAATGAACCAATCCCTTCGGGAAAACGAAGATCTCTCCCTTCTTGATCGATTTCGAGACAAGAACGTTACCGGTTGTTATGAAACCGACGTCCAGTTGGCCTTCCAGGACGAACACGATCTCAGTGGCGCGTGGATGCGTGTGTGGCGGATTCAGGCCACCGGGAGCGTAGTCGATTCGGGCGAGGGAGACGCCGAGTGTGTTCAGACCGGGGATTGATTGGACGTTGGCACCGGTTACTCGCGATCCTAGGGTATTGTTGGTGGCCCCTGGTTTGGCTAATCCATTGAAGAAGAAATCGTCTGCTGAGAAATTCGATTTGCAGGTGAATCCGTTTACTTTGATTCCTGTTTTTGATTCAATTGTTAGTATCTGCAAAATATAAACTGGCAATTCTGGTATGGTATGAAATTAAAGCCTATAATGGTGTCTAGTTTTAGCTTAAACATGGATTAGAACATTGGAAATTCTTTGAATCAATCTGAATTCCATCTCTATATAGGACGATATCTTGATACTTTTCTTGTTAGTTCCTCCTTTCCTTCTAGTCAATGTGAAACTATGTTTAGACACCATCTCCATTAGCAAATCAAAACTCAATTCTAACTCAACAACATAGAGACATTTTGAAAGAAAGCAAAACCAAATCTTCCAATTATGCATAAGTTCAAAATAGAGATAGTGAAATGTCTTGTCTGAACAAAAACCCTATACCCTTTACTCTGAACTACGAAAAAACGAAAACCCATAAACCCAAAACTTAGAAACCAATGATTATGCAACCATTTTAGAAAATTGAGTGAATGAATATAGAAATAGAGAAAGAGAGGTTCATATACATCTTGAACTAGTAAATGGGGGGGAGAGGGAGAAGAGAAGTAAGTAGGTACCGGAAGCGAGATCGGCGACGCAAACGTCCTGAAGCAAATCGGGATCGGCAGCAGTGAGAAGAAAGAAGAAGAAGAAGGCAAGAGAAGCAGTAAAGAGAGCAGAGGAAGGAGGCAGCTTCATGATTGTGAAAAAAGTTTGGTGAAGAAGAGAAGAGTAAAAGGGAAAAGTTGAAGAAACAGTTAGGTTGTGGGGGGGGAGGTGGGTGGGGAAGTTAATATATAAATGGAAGCTAAGAATTGAATTTGATTAGATAAATGATGATGGTGTTATTATTTATTATCATTATTTTGAGAAGAGATAGGAATGAAAGGCAAGAAATATGCCACTTCTTAGATCAAAAGGCAAGTCAATGGCTTGATGCAAGGCAATGGGCCATGTTCACACCCTGTTTTTTCTTTGTGAGAAATTTTGGACTTTGGAATTTGGTTCAATTCTTGAGTTCGACACACCCTTTCCTTACGTCTCTTGGATGTATTGACCAAACCTAAAAGTTATATCTCACCTACTTCAATTTGGCTTCTCTCTCCTAATGTGGTTATTAGTTCAACTAGTTAGCGTCTCGGCCCTAAAGGGAGCAGGCTGAAGATTTGACAAAGGATTAGGAGAAATACTTCTTCGGTCTCTAGATTATGGGTGTAGTTTCTATATCATTTCTAAATTTCAAAAAACTTATATTTTTACTTCTTAAAATTTTGAATTTGCTTTCAATTAATTAATTTAGTTTGTAGATTTGAACATGTTACAATTTTATTTTTTAAATTTGGGTTTTTGTTCTATTTGATTTCTAGAATTTAAGATCTATATTTTTGATCTTGCTGTCTTATTATATACTCAGCTTTCAATCTATATAAACTAATTTAGATTAATTAATAGACATATAATGAATTATAATCAATTAAGCTTTGACTATTTTTTTCTATCAAATTGATGTAAAATTTTCTCTTCAAGATTTTTTTTGAAATGAGTATTTATTACAAAACTGATGTTAAAAATGTAAAATCTTGATTTAAATTTTAAAGGTAAAATTGTAATTCCAAATTGAAATTAGATTCAATCAATTACATAATTTTTTCTTTTTTTAAAAAATAATTAAATGAGAATAATGACCAACTATTAAGACATTTATTGAATTTGGATTTTTTTATTAAGACCTCATGAGTAGAAAATTCATAATCTAGATGGAGAGTTTACATGTAATTAGATTATTGAGAATATAAGAGATGTTAATAGATGTGTGAAAAACCGAGGATGAAATAAAAATAAAATCTTGAAACGTAAAAATGGTAGAAATGAGTATTGGATTAAAAGATGCTGAACCAAAATGAGTTTAGTTCAACAAACCGAGTCTAAAGATTACTATGTCTCATACTATTTTATTATGCACTTATTAAACACGAACTATAATAACCAACTTACCATCAAACACGTCCTAAAGAGTTGGTTTCTTGGGTAAGTTGTAATGATTGCTAACTTGCTTGGACGAACTTTGTTGTAGAAGAACAATTCAAGCACTCAAAGGGCTTATTCAAGCCTAACTTCAACTCCTTTCTTAGACTTTTGTAGCTATTTCATCATCTATATGCTTATCTAGCTAGTACTTTTAATAAAAATAAACAACAAATTAGAAACAAAATTGAGTTAAGATATCCCTTCAAACTCTCAGCACCTGGTAGAGAATTTGAAAACATATTCATAGATACATACTTGAGATGAATTCAGAAATTGGATTATAATTTTTAAAAATGTTTGAATGTGTGATACTATATGATAAAACAAATTCTACTTATTCATTAAGATTTAGTTGACAATGATCTATTAGTAATTTATTAATGAGTATAGTTTATATTTAAAAAATGGTTATATTGCAAATTTAGTTCTTATGGATTGGAGAAAATAAGAGTTTAGTCTCTATAGTTTGATAAAATATCATATATATTTTCTATAACTTTATAGAATTAAGGGAACTAAACTCTAATTATATGAAGCATAGAGACTAAATTTTATCTTCTTAAAATCACAGTGACCAAATTTGTAGTTTAATCAGTATTTGTGTAATTATTATATAATTTCTAATACATATTATATTAAAAAATGAATTGAATTTTTAAAACCTGACATATTGTATTTCTAAAATGTTTTTATATGCATTTAATATAATTCTATTGTAAAATTCAAGTGAATGAAACAAGGTAAATATGAAAATGTTGTTTTTTTTTAAAGAAATTTGCATGGTTTGAATCACAAAATTTGAAAACAGTTTTCAGAAACAAAATCCAAGTTGTATGCCAAACGCATATATACACAACTTAGTAAATTTGAAAAACATAAAACAAAATTTAGATTCTAGAAATATGCCCTTCCTTGCTAATCTTCTTTACTATATTAAAAGAGGGATCTGGAAGAATCAAATTTTTTTTTTTTTTTGCCTTTTTTGTTCCTCTTGTATATTGAAAATTCCAATCATACCCATAATCAAATATATCTATGTAGGTTACATCTTGAAAGTAGAGGTTCAATTAATATTGATCCACTCTGTGACTTAATAATAAGCAATTGAAAATGTTACAGTTTAATTGATGCATTCTCCACTAACCATGGAAGCCAATTGAAAAATCTTATTATTGTTATATTATATATATGTCTATAAGTAATGAATGAAATCTCTCCACGTTATAAATCCTATAAATTTTCTAACTTTTCAAATTCTACAAATAGGGCACATGTTTCTTAAAAATTTGATTGCTAAAGTAAAGAAAAAAATTGTATCGAAGGGCTTGTTCAAGGTATATTTCAATCTTATATTCAATTTCTTTTTTTAAAATAAAATTATTTTTTTAAAAAATATATTAATGTATTAAGTTGAAAGTTGGCTTAAGATTTTTTTTTTTATTGATATGAATTTGTTGTATAAAAATATTTTTATATGTAAAAGAAATTATTACAAAACTGATGTTTTTTTAGTATTACTTTTGTACTAAATTTATCTTATCTATCTTATCTTACTCCCTAATACGAAGAATCATTTTTTTAAAACTATTTTGTCCAAATAATAATTCTCTAATTTCAATTATGTTTTGGTTAACATTTTATATTTTTATTAATTAAGAAGTTTTAACATTAATTAATAATGTGTTTCTTAAATCATTTAGTCTTAAATTTATAAGAGTAGTATTTGTTTTTAAACATAAAAATTGTTGTTATTGAATATTTTAGAATAGGTTGGTAATTTAAAAAAATCACTCACGTACACACACAATGCAATGAGTCTTTTTTTTCTTAACAAATAATTAAAAACATTACTATGACATATTAAGGTTTAAATGATTTAATTATTATTAATTATTAAAAATAAAATAAAAAACATGATTTATGACCATGGGAGTTAAAATGATTTAATTATTATTACTATTAAAAATAAAATAAAAATATTAATTATTTATTATCTTTTAATTACATTCTCACAACCTTTCTTAGCCTATAAATATTTTAAGAGATAAAAGAGAGGTTAAAACATGAAAAATCTATTTCTTTAATTCAATGATTAAATTTGTAGAATAATTCATATAAGTTTAAAAGTTTCCTAACTTCTATTTTTGTCAACAATATAAATAACTATTTTCGACCACTTTTCTTACAAACAGTTGAATATTCACTTCTATTTAGGCTTTCTTTAATTTTTCTTCTTATTACTCACTCTTAGCCTTAGAGTTTCTATGATCGTTTAAAATTTAACATCATTCCAACCTTATTTTGATTGTTAATACTTTGTAATGTTAGAGAAGACTCAAAGATATACATGTAGTGGAGAAAAAAAAAATGATGCAAAGTCGATTTTGTGAAATCAAGTCGGATAGTTCTTTTAGTTTTTTTTCTAACAAAAAAAATTGTAGTTCATGGTTATAACCATTGATTTTTGTATGTAAGAGAGTAAGAAAATAATATAGAATATATTGTCAATTTCAATAAAACCTTTAGTTTTGTAATTTTATATTTTAATTTGTTCTACATAATTAGAAAAAAAGCACATATTTATCTTCAAAATTGGTTAGGAGGAGATTTTTTTTTAAAAAAAAACTATTTTACCCGTTTTTCAAAATCTTAAACTTTACTATTATCATTTGTTTTTTGACTTAAATTGTTCTTATAATTAAGATTTTTTTATGTGTTGATAATTAGAAAAAAAAAAAAAGAAGAAGAACCCACCGGCCACCACCCACGTACTCAATGAAACTTTTTTTTATTGCACATAAAAGTTAAAATGATTTATTATTTGATCAATATACATAAAAATAAAATAAAACAAATATTAACTATTTATTTTCTTTTCATATTTTCTCATTCTCACATTTATTACTTAAAAATATATTTATACAACAATTTACCTAATATACAAAATGTAATATGTTTTCTTTTTCAGTCAGCAAAATTCAAATTAGTCTATATAAAAAATGTCAACAATGTTATAGAGAAAGAAAAATATTATAAAAAAAAACATTGTATATAAAGAAATACTCATGTAAGCTTTATGATATATTTTTAATATTGTTATTTTTAAAATTTACCACTACATACTATTTATTTATTTTAACAAAAATATATATTAACAAGATTATCACGTGCAATACACGTTAAAAATGGTTATAAATTCACCCTACATGATGGCATTATCCATTGTATTGTTTTACATAATTATAATGACAAAAGTGACACAATAATGCTCACAATCTACTTAGCAAAGTACAACACTATATCCATATATAATTGGATGGAGATCACATAGTGATTAAACACCACATTTGTAGATTAATATTAAGCCTACAAACTCATATTTTGCCTCAATATATATGGAACTTGTCATACTCATAATAGCTTCTCCAATAGTCTAAACTATATCTATGATCAACATGAATATATATAGGAGGAATCCATTGAAGATCACTTTCTCCTATACAATCCATTTTGTCGTCAGGTGCCTCGTGACTCTTTTCCAAAATAATAACAAGATAGTTGCAAATATAACAATTACATTCAAAATATTAGCATATATAACAACAATTTTAAAAAAATTATAAATATAGCAAAAGTTGTTAAAGTCTAACTATAATAGAAATCTATAATTCATAATTAACAATAGACTTTGTTGTATTTACAATTGATTTAAAATGTTGTTATATACTTAATTATTATTCCTACAATTGATACCTATTATTAAAAGTATCCAATAATTTAATAAAGAATTTATCGATTTACACCTTGAACTATAAGTGATGTATCAATCTAAATATCAAACGAACAATTGTATCATTTTAAACCTTGAACTTTTATAAGTCTTTTAATTTAAACTCCTAACTTATTTGATTGTATCAATTTAAACTTTACATCATAATTTATTTGAATACGTTTATGAAAGTTCAGATTGAAATTAATACAAATATTAATTTAAAATTTAAATTGATATGACTATTAATTCAGGAAATTGATACAACTCAATGGTTTTAAAAAAATTGCTTTTGTGATTGAAGTTGCAAAACTTCAATATTCTTTTAGCAGAAACAATCCCAAAATAGAGATGAAAGCTTCAAACTCCAAGGAGAAAGCTGATGTTAATTACAAGTGAATTAAGTTCATTTTGGCAAAACTTTAATTCGTTAAAAAAGTCTTAGAATTCATGAAACTGTTAAGAACATATGTAAATAAACATTTTTTTCTGGAAAAAAAACTTAAAATTAACCTTGTGATTGATTCATTTTTCAATGTTCTTAATAATTGTCACTAATTTAAATTATTTATTTATTTTAAAATAATAAAAAAAAAAGTTAGTTTTCATAAATATAACACACAAACTAAATATTTACGGGTCGAGTAACAAAATAAAAAAAGGATGAAGTTGGCAATTTTTTTTTGTTTGTAAATATTTTAGGTTTGCTCTTCCTTTTCATTGTCATCTTTTCTTTCAATCGTCTTTCTTATTTTCTTCTACAATTTTTCTTTTATATTTTTTGAAATAATAATTTTTTTTCAATCAATCATAAATATTATATTATTTTTTCCAAGGTGTTACTTGACTCAAGATCGTGTACTAAATATAAAAATCTTGAAAAAAATTGGAGCTCAAAACACGATTGTTTATATTTGGTTAGCGAAATTCAAATGAAGATCGCGTACAAAGACTCTTAAAAAATGTTTAGATTTGGTTAAAAAAATATTAAAAAAAAATCGTTTAGATTTGGTAACGATTGGTCTAAACCAACAAACAAATTAGATCGGGTAGCTAAATCCAAACGAACGATCTTGTAGCGTGTACCAAATATATTAGACACATGCGACCAATTAATCGGGTGTTGATTGAGCATTTTTATATTTTTCATTAGAAACATGTGAGTTTTTTTTTTGTTTTTTAAATTGTTTTATACGACGTTTTGTTGAATTTTAGAAAAAATGGTAAAGAAAAGTAAATTTCTTTTTTGAAAAATCAAATAAATGTATTTTGAAGAAACTAAGGCACCAACCACCAACCAAAAATAAATGTTTCATTTTTCTTCTATTCACTTTAATTTCCATTTCTTTATTTTCAAAATTAATAACATCAAATATAAATATTAGTCAGCAGATTAAAATATATTTTTGTTTTTAAATAATAATATTTACACAAAATAACATAATTTTAGAATAGATTTTCTAAAATTTTACATTTACATTAATTTTCTTAAGTCTTTTTAATTTGGTTAAATAATAATAATAACTTTTATGCAATGTGAATGAGTTTTTAAAATTTAGGGTGAAAATATATGCTAATAATTTTATTTTATTTTCTAAAAAAACCAACAATATAATTTATGAACTAATTTTAAGATTAGTTCTCCCTTCAAAGTATAGAAATATATAGAATTAGACATTTAAAAGCACGAGTTATAAAATTGAACAAATTTTGAATTACATGGACCAGAATGATTTTTTTTATTTTAAATTTATCAAATCTTATTAGTTTAAGTTTTTATGTCAATAGGTGATTCAACATATTTAATTGTTGAAATGAGCATAGTGATAATTAAAATGTCCGCCAACATCGTTATATTGGTAAATCGAAGGGTTGAACATTGGTATTAAGGATCTATACATATATATATATATTATTTATTATAAATGTTGGTAAAACAAAAAAAAAACATTTTTTTTTAACAATATGGGATATGAAGGAATCAAACCTCTAACCGCTAGCTGATAGTCTATATTTGATATGCACCTTTTGAAAAAAAAATTACATTTATTGAATAGAAGAATACTAATAACAATATTGATAATATTTTATAATATTGATATTTGAAATTACAAATATCAATATTTAGTATCACATTTAAATTTATATTTACTTTAATACAATAAGAATAAGAATAAGAGAACTTGAACTTTAAGCTTTGTATGATCACAAAGATAGCAATATTGTTGAGCAATGCTTTATTTAGTTATTTATTTTAATTTTTTTAGCTGTATATAAATGCCATGCCAATATTCTGTTAAAATTAATAAAATTGAAATGTAAATGATTTGAATATTTATAAATAAATTACAAAAGACTTAAGAATATGCAATTTGATTTATAATATTCAAACTAGGATATTGCAACCCTTCATGCACCCAACTTACCTTTAATAAATATATAATCACTAAAACTAAACTACTTTTAGTTGGCCATGCATTCTCATCCATTCACAAAACCACTTAAAAACAATTTAAAAAAAGAAAAACAAAAGTGAAAATTAATTATTTATATGATAAAGAATAACAATACAAAAATAACCTATATTTAAATTTACATAGTGTTATAATTCAGACTATAATAATTTGCACTCTAGACACACGTTAAAATAATCAGCACTTCAAACATAAAAGTTTGCATGTCAAATACCGACTATAATAACTATATACGGTAATAATCTAACTCGTGAAGTCCAAATATAAGTTTGATTTATACTTAAAAATCACTATATTTTCATTGCTATTTCTAAACATGTTCTGAATATTTAATTCATAGCAGTTAATAATAACATTATTATTATATAGCAAACATAAAAAGAAAGTGAGATGTGCAACGCAGTTATGAAGGAGGAGAGTTGTAGAGGTTTGTTGTCTAATTCTTGCGAACACTTAATTATACAAAAATCTCTTAGGAATTATCATGGATCATCTTTAATTTAGATTGTTAAAGTTGTAAAATGGATTCCAATTTGATGAATTAAAGCCAATTTGTATTAATGATGCTTTACTCTCTTTCTTTTCTTCTTCTGAAGATCCTTGTTAAAGCTAAATACATACATATTATGTATATATATACACACTATTATCCGATAAATTTTAGGGTTAGTCTTCTTACTTAAAAAACTCGTGCATTAAGAATTATCTAAGCCTCAACCTTCATGTTTTGTGATAAAAAACTATTTTATGCTTTTTTGTTGCATGGGTTTTTGTTTCATCTGTCCACGAGACATGGTTGGATTATTGGGATAAATTTTTTATAATATATTGTATTATATTGCACTTAGGAAAAACCTAAATACACTATGTATTGAGGGGTCTCATACAAAGCTTGGAAGAAGCATTATTGTCGAAGTGAGAAGAACACTCACACTAATAATTAATGGATCTTAAGTTGAAATAACATAAGAGTAAACTATGTACTTGAGAGTCACTTGAAGAAGAAGGAGCTAGTCAATCTGATAGATACTATTTTGTAATTACTAAATTCTTTATATAGTAGTGTAGTTTCTTTCAACAAGACATACAATCCTTTAGATGGAAGGTGTGACGTTTGCATCAAACTGATTTACCCTATCTCTATATATGTCTTGTATATCTTATATATATATATTGTTGTTAATCTTTGATATGCGATTATGATGTTTGTCACTCATCTTGCTACAAAGCATTACACTTTTACATTTGTATTATGTGTTTGATATCTACTTTAATTATTTTCTAGACAAAGTTTAAAAATCAACAGTCTGATTACAATTAGGAGAGCAAAATGAAAAAAAAATTGTAGAAAAACACTCAACAAACAGTTCTAATAATCTCTTCTGAGCCAAGCTCACCTTACCCAAAATCATTTTTGTTAGTTCATTTATTGGCTAATTTTATTAAAGACAAAATTTGAGCAACAACATATAAAATGTTCAATTAGGTCTTCACCCTACATATCTTTGGAGAAGTATTTTGTGGGATCGTGAGTTGTTGTTGATGAATGTTTTATTAAAATGTTTCTTGATTCTTAATTAGAAGCATGCAACCTTGTCAAGCCACAAGAGAATACGGGACCAATCACTTGTCGAATTCGTATTTTGAATTCTGGCTTAAGGCCAAACATTATTACATACATAGAGGCTTTACTTAAAGTTGATGATTCGATTTAACCCCAATAATATTCAAGACTTTTTTGTGTTTAATGTCATGTTAAAGAGGATGTGTTCTTGTGATCTTGTTAAGAAAGCAAGCTTCATGCTAGATTAATTTGGAATAATAAATATTGTTATCTAAGAACTCATTATTTATAGTGGACTTCAATGAACAAGGATCCATTACAAGAGTATATTATATATGCCCTTAAGAAAGCAAACAAATCAAGGATAATTATTAACAAATGCATTGTTTGAGCATCTCAATTATATTATAACTAAAATACTAATCAAAACCATGCACGTCACAATCACATATTCTATAACAAAGCAATAAAATTATAACTAGCAAATACATTGTAAGAATTAATTTAATTAAACATGCATGTCCTCAACAATAATGATGCTATGAAAATGAAACTAACACTTGCTTTATCCGCTTTCAAGCTTAATTAATTAGGCTAATTAATAGATATCCCTTTCACTTACAAACTCTACCATGTATTTCCATTTCAATATCATACACATTAATTAAACTAAACCTTTCCAAGGTTCTTTTAGATTTTACATATCAAATTACTAAATTAATCTAAAACCCCAAAATTGCAAACATATGGGAGATTTGATTAAAGAAATGGCGATTAAACTTATGGGATTAACGTTATGTACAAAGTTGCTTAGGGTATTAAATATACATTACTAAACTTTTTCCTTCTTTTGTTATGAGGCATTAGTTTTCTCTACACTAGCTCCGAGTTACGGTTAATGGTAAGTTGAGATAGATTTTAATCTCTCTAACATTTTTTTTTCTTTGTTATTATGTTTCACTATAAAAAAATTATTAATTACACTTTGGATGAATTAGTTTTCGGTATTGATTAGTGTGTCGATTTCAACATAACTAGCTTGACATGATTTACATATAGGGAACTGAAGTGAAGAATATCAAGGTGGTTGATTCAAGAGATGAAGGAAAAGGCGGATTCCGAGCTACCATGTTCATTTTTGGTGAGTAATAAGTTCAACGACGGCAAATTACAAATTTAGTTCATACACTTTGAATTATATATGTCGTATTTTTATTTAGTTCACGAACTCTAAAAGTGTCGATTGTGAATTAAAATAACACGGTTGAAGTTCTCGATTTGACAAGTGAACCGGTAGAGTTGGAAACTAAAAAAATTAAAAAAATGATGAGTTATCATTTAACAATATATCAGAATGTGACAATTAATAAATGAGGTTTTTTAAAAAATAATAAAAAATAAAAACTATATGCATTTCTATACATAAAAACCACTAAAAATACAAAAATTCATTACACTTGATTTTGGCATATAAAATATAACTAGTTTGTTTATTTTGCCATTTTTTATAATTCCACTTTCTAGTTCAAGACTTTAAAAGCTAGCTACATCGTATCGTTTCAAAACCATTGTATAAAGGTAAATAAAATACTTTTAATTATGAATTAGAGTTATATCTATGAACTCATAACACATATATATATACTACTACAAATTGGCCTTTTTTGATGTGCAAAACACGTAGACTTTGGTGTTTTTCGCTCATATAAAAAACCTTTACTAGCATCTTCATGGTAATTAGATTAATTATTTATAAACAACGCAGGGGTGGGAATTTGAACCTGAAACCTCTTGTCTGCAGGTACATACAGTGCTAGTTGAGCTAAGCTCATGTTCTTCCGCTTCTACAAATTTTAAAAACCCTAAATTAAAAACCTTCAATTCGATTAATTAAAGTCACTTATTTCAATCTAATAATAATTACAACAATTAACTTTTTAAAAAGTAATATTCTATTATTTGATGAATAGAAAGTAGTAATTAAAAACAAAATAGTAAAGATTTAAGAATATTATTGATGAATATTGTGTTTTCTAAGATCATTAATGAGGGTCTAAATTTCGTGCTTCGTGAAAAATCATTTTTTCTTGATAGGCAATGCCCATCAAGATATCATTTTTCTTCGTGGACCTTGCCTACGATCTTATCATAAACCCAAATTTATAAATTTTTTTCTTGATGGACCTTGGCCATGATCTTTTTTTGGTCTTTGTCCATCAAGAAACCCTAGACCCATCAAGAAAATCCAAAACAAATATCTAATTTTTTTTCAAACCATTGCAAATCAAGAAAATTCGTTCCTTGACAAGCCTTGTCCATCAAGAAAACCTAACCTATTGTCAGTCAACTAATATATTATACTTGATGTTTATTGTCTATGGAGAAATAGTTTTCTTGATATTTGTGGACCATCAACGAAACTAAGGAATCTTTGTCCATGAAGAAAAACAATAATCCACATTTGTTTTTTACGTTTTCGTATTTCTTCAAAAAAAAAAAAAAGACTTTTCTTGACGTACATGACATCAAGATAAACATTGTTTTTTATGATTCTTTGCCATGACCATCAACTAATCAAAATTTATGAGTGTCAAGAAAGACCAAATTTATAGTAGTGATATATGTAACTCTTTAATTATTTGATTAACTTAAACATATATATATATATATTATTGAGTTGACTTGAAAATTAACCCTAAAGTGTAAGTGTGGATTAATATTTGAACAGGATTGTTAACTTTTGAGAGCATGGGTTTTGTGGCAAATATGACGAGCCTTGTTCAATACTTTTTGTTTGTGATGCATTTTGATCTTCAAACTGCTGCAAATACCCTCACCAATTTCATGGGTTCTGCTTTCTTGCTCTCTCTTCTTGGTGGATTCCTTTCAGATACCTACATCAATCGACTCAACACCTGTCTCATTTTTGGCTTCCTTGAAGTTATCGTAAGATCATTATATATTGTTCATCCTACCTACCTATTACCTCTATTCAATAACGGTTAATTATGAGAAAAAGAAAGAATTTAAGAATTGGGTGTAATATATATATTCGTATACCATCCGTGTCCACAAATTGTAGCGGCCTGTCTTCTTCAATAATAATTTCACATATATTGTATTAAACGCTATGAATACACACAGGCATTGATACTGATTACAGTCCAAGCTTATTCCCACGACCTCCTTCCGAGTCCCTTATGCCCAAAGGACTGTGTCAAAGGTCGCATCGCCTTCGTATTCTACACCTCACTATACCTACTAGCGATTGGGTCGGGAGGGGTACGAGGGGCCCTACCGGCGCTGGGGGCGGACCAATTCAACCAAAAGGATCCAAAGGAGGCCAAGGCTTTAGGGACATTTTTCAACTATATGTTGCTTAGTGTTGTGATTGGAGCTGCTGTGGGAGTTACTTTGATTGTTTGGGTTGCTGTGAATAAAGCTTGGTATTGGGGCTTCTTCATTTCAGCTTTGTCTGCCCTTGTTGGCTTCATCATTTTTGCCATTGGAAAGCCCTTTTATAGAATTCAAGTTCCTGGTCAAAGCCCACTTTTGAGGGTTATTCAGGTCCTCTCTTTCTTTCCTTCTAATTAAATAATAATCTCAACCTAAATTATATATATATATATAGTTTTTAGGTATAATAGTTAAGTGCATAATCTATTACTTCATAGACTCTATCCCCTAAACCCATGATCATATGATCTTCATAGTTGCATTTGGATTATCTCAGCTAATACTTCTAAATTTCTGTATGCGTCAATAATTAATTGAGTTTAGTGTTGAGTACTCAGTAAAATTTTTAATTGAGTTTAAAAGGAATGGAATGAACAATTAGAAGTTTGGTTAACTACGTGGCAGGTTATTGTTGTGGCGATTAAAAATCGACGGCTACGATTGCCAGACACCCCAAATGAATTGTACGAGATTAGTGACAAACTTCATATGGATTCAAATCACTATAAAATTGTTCACACCAACCAACTCAGGTGAATTTATTTATTTACAGATATATTATATTTTCCCCACTCCCTTTCTTAAATGTTATCAATTTATTCTATACAATTTGAGCTAAATTAGGGCTGATGATTATGATTACTCTCGTGGTCGATGATTGAAACTAAACTCAA
Organism: Cucumis hystrix; assembly: GCA_025688845.1. NCBI lineage: Eukaryota > Viridiplantae > Streptophyta > Magnoliopsida > Cucurbitales > Cucurbitaceae > Cucumis > Cucumis hystrix. The sequence goes on from CM046887.1 coordinate 14,708,756, forward strand.
CACCTTAGCTGTAATTTAAACTAAAAAGACTTAGATTATGATTACTCTCTCTCACGAATATGTTTTCTATATCCCTTTTGTAACTATTATACCAATGATACTATTTATGATTGTTAACGTTTTGTTTAGGATGTGGTCTAGTAAATTGATGTATATATATGCACGACGAAAATATGTGAATGGGCTATTAGATCGATCATGTTCGTGCTGTTAGAGAGAGAAATTATTTGAGAAAGTCATTAAGATGGTTGACAGTTTTGTATCATTAGATGTGTGGTGGGAGAGAAGTAGTAAAAGAAACTTGAATTTATATCGAGTGATTATTAAGAAGTACTAGATAAATTTTCAAACTTGAATTTAATGGTTTTCTAATGACAATTTTCAAACAGGTTTCTTGACAAGGCTGCAATTGTTCCAAAGGGCATAGAACCACAGCCATGGAATGTTTGTAGTGTAACACAAGTAGAAGAAGTGAAGATCATAACAAGAATGGTGCCAATTTTCGTTAGCACCATCATCATGAACACTTGTTTAGCTCAACTTCAAACGTTTTCAGTTGAACAAGGAAACACAAGAATCATGGACAAAAGCCTTGGCCATTTTCAGTTCCCAGCTCCATCAATCCCTGTTATTCCATTGGTCTTCATGGCCTTCCTCATCCCCCTCTATGAGTTCTTCTTCGTCCCCTTTGCTCGAAAAATCACTCACCACCCATCCGGTATTACTCAGCTCCAGCGCGTTGGAGTTGGCCTGGTACGGCTAAAACTACTGCTAAACTCAAAAGCTTAACCTAATAGAATAATATGATACATATATAACTTGCATTTTTGAAATGTTTTTAGTTTAGTTTGGGATGTGACAAGGGTGCATGCTATGTTCGTGTCAATCTAACTATAAGTTGAGATATTAGAGCGTTCATATATTTATGATTTAAACAAGATTATAACTGAGTTTGAAATAAGTAAGTAAAAAAAAAAAAGTACTTTTCAAGTAAACACTCGAGAACAAAACCATTTATTAATGCATTTCGTATCTAAATTATTTAAAGTATATAATAGGATGTAGACATATTTAATCTTTTATACATAACAGGTGCTCTCAGCGATAGCAATGACGGTGGCCGGGCTCGTGGAGGTGAAGAGACGACATCAAGCAACAGAGCACCCGGACGAGCCGATAAGCTTGTTTTGGCTAGCCTTTCAATATGGGATATTTGGAGTAGCAGACATGTTCACCCTTGTAGGGTTGCTAGAGTTTTTCTACAAGGAAGCCCCTGTGGGAATGAGGTCCCTTTCAACTTCCTTCACATTTCTCTCCCTAGCTTTAGGCTATTACTTGAGCAGCATCTTTGTGAATGTTGTCAACAAAGTCACTAAAAACATAACCCCAAGTAAAAAGGGTTGGGTTGAAGGCCTTATTCCCGAGGATTTGAACCATAACAACCTTAATCTATTTTATTGGTTTTTGGCCATTCTCAGTGTTTTGAACTTTTTTCACTACTTGTATTGGGCGTCATGGTATAAGTACAAGACCGAGGAGCCGATAGTGGAGTTGAACAGTGAAGGAGGAGAGACGACTAAGGAGCCGATTGCGGAGTTGAACAAACAAGGAGAAGAGATCAAGGAGCCGACTACGGCAGAGTTGAATGGTAGAGGAGAGGGAGAGACGAAGGAACCGAATGTGGGGTTGAATGGAGGAAGAGAGACCAAGGAGCCGATTACAAAGTCGAACGAAAGAGGAGGCGATGATGTTCCTATTCTTCACAAGGAGGGGAACGGAGAAGATGCAAAGACTCACCATAGTGAAGAAAAATAAGGGAAATTTGTGATGAGAAGGTGGATACGTATCAAAAAGTTGGGTATTCGCTCTATTGAACATATGAAATAGAATTGTCTTAATATTTATTGAAGCTTTCAGATAAACTATATTATCTTGGTTTCTGTATGGATTTGATCAACGTTAAGTTACTTAAAGTTGATGGTTTTCCAATATATAATATTTCATGTTTTCTTTCAGGAGTCATAAAAGTGAGTTACATATGACATTATATCGTTGTTGTTGTGGGTTGAGGGGTTTAATCAAAGAGGGAAGGGAAATGATCTATTAAGAGGTAGATGTTCAGAAGGTTGGCCATTGGAGGGAATGATATAAAGAATCTATTGAGAGATTAATGCTTGGCTGAAACTTGAAATCACTTTATGTATATATCTACAAATAGAAAAGAGCTTTTGATGCTCATTATGGCTAATCAGCTAATGCCTTAGTTTCTTCACCAAAAGATGAAATGCTTAATTTTGTTCATTTTGATAGAGACCCATGTCTTAATTAATTATATATAGGGTCCCAACAAAAAAATGCTTCCAATTATTGGTTCACATGCAACACATTATATGCCCACATATCTACCACCAATCCCAACGTAACATATATAAAAAATTGTGCATTCACATGCTTTAACACACAACAACCACTATATACTAATTTTTGAACTGTTAAAGCAAAAGAATGTTAATTTTTTTTTTGTTAGGATGTGAAAAGGGTGTAATATATATATATATATAATTTGAACTGTATCATATAAAAAATTAAAGAGTTAGTTAATATATGAGAGTAGACGTAGTTGAATGACTTCTAGAAAATTTGCCCCACGAAAGGTAAATTTCTGGTAAGATCTTAGTAAGAGATTTGATGAACTTTTTCCTTGATTTAACAACATATGAGGTTTTTGGGTGAAAACCAAAATCAAATTTTTTATTATACCACACAATGAATATTTAAAACTTAGAAGATGTGTGCTTTTTGAGTTAGATATTACAATTAAAGACCTGAATATAAACATATTAAAATTAAAATTTCTTAAACACTTGTTTAAGTTAATTTAGAGACACTAATACACATAATAATCTTAAACGTTTAAAGTCGAAACTCATAGTTTAACAAACATTAACAGAACGAACTCATTCTTTGACAATATATGATATCAGTAAAGGTATTAAACATGCAAGAAAAGAGATAGTTTATTCTTCTCCAAAGAGCAAGCATCTTGTGGTCATAAAAACTCTATTGTGGCAGAGAATTTGAAGGACAAATTGGGTGTGAAAAAGATGTGTGTTTTCCCTAGTAATTATGAGCAGTTACTTTTAAGGGCATATAGCCCTTGTCATAGAGAGGTGATGGTCGTAGGGGAGGGGGTCCCAAATCATGCAAGTGTTTTTGTTAGTTAGTTGAGGCTGAGCTAAGGGATATATGCCACAAAATAATAAGGTCCCCTCTCTCATGTATTTCACTCAAATTAAATATCATGTACGTCTTTGATTTGCTTTTGCATCCACTGATAAGAGGGGAAGATTTAACATTCTTCCTGTTTGTTTTTGGAAGAAGTGTTTTTCATTTGTGTGAACTAATTTTATACAAATGGCAAAGATGTATATCGTCCACGTTTCATTTGTTCATTTTAGCCTTGGCCATGATTCTAATAAGAGTGCATATAGGGTTGGTATACGTATAACCTATATCAACCAAACTTTAAGTTTGTTTGGTTCGAATATGACTATAATAACCATGGTTATATGAAATCAATAAATAAAGGCAAGGGTAAACTATAGATAATTAAAATAGAGATTTACGTAGTTCATTAACGGTGTGTGTTAGATTTACATGGTTTATTGATTATTTAGTCGGGGAGGTTTCTATAATTTTTATTGATATAATTGTTATAATTTTAAAATTTTAATTGATTTAAAATAAAAAGTTTAAAAAGTATATAAATTATTGATTCTTTAAAACATTGTTGACCTTAATTCTTATTTCAATGGTTTGTGTTGGAGGTGGATTTTGGAATCATGGATAAAATGGTCAATAAATAGCAAGCAAATAAGAGAAGAATGAGATTGAAAGTAAGATGGGCTTGATCGGCCTCGGCCACATCAATAACGGCCAAGAACTGACAAGTTCGATATATAGGTTAAGCCAAAAAGGGATGAAACCCTAAAAGCACTAGGTAAGGATGTTGGATTGGGTCAGCCTTGACAGAAGAATCCTTAAAGAGGTGGCCTAGTAAAAAACCGCAGTTGGACGAAGAATAGGCGGAGAGTCAAAACATATGTAAATAAGGATTAAGAAAAGCATAAACAAGTTAGTTCTCCAACCACTATCAAATACATACTATCTCTTCTTCTTCCAATCATCTCACTTAAGCATCAGCGTGAATGGCTCTAGCTTACACCATATCAATGTACAAGTTTCTCTTTGCTTGTAAGCAAGCTTTCTTCCCCTAAAATATAAATTTACCGTTGTTGTCCCATGCAGATAAGATACATTTGCTTTGTAAAAAATTAGCATAAAAAGTTTTGATCATAATGATAAATATAATTAAATAGTTCTAGAATGAAAATCTTGCATTTCCTTACCTCTTTTGTGACCTGATTATATTGCCTAATTATCTTGATCTTAAGAAAATTGTTGGAGATGTTAAAAGTTTCACATTGAAAAAACTTAAGGAGAGACTCACACTCCAAAATTGTCAATTGATTTTGCACCTAGTTGTATAGATAATATATATCAAGTCTTTTAAGCATTTTCTGATCAATTATACTTGTACATTTTCACGATCCCAGCTTCTTAATTATTTGGATGTGGTCTTGATTATTTCAAATATCACTCTTCGACTATAGCTCATTCACATTTATTTTTGTCTCTATACTTCTAACCAAAATGTTTCGGTGCATCTATTGACCCCAATCATAATTTTTCGAAAAAAAAAAAAGTTTTATATACTAACATATACTAGTACATGTATATATATATTTGTTACATTATTAATTTGTTAAAAAATATATAAATTAGGTGAACCACATCAAAATGGTTGTGTTTAACTTGAAAATTTAGAGATTAAAATAAACATTGTCAAAGTTTTTAATATGAACAAAATAGAAGAAAGAAGTCTCGAAACGATTCCATATTAAAAAAACCAACGAAATTTACACTTTTATAAAATGATAAATGAATTACTTCTTCGTATTGTCACTTGATTTTGAAATGAAATCTCATGTTATTTAGTACAAACAAAGTCAATAAAATTTAAATGGTTATATGTTCCTATAAAAAGAAATTGCGATCATCAAGAATGATGAACCAAAGTTTTTTTCTTCTTATTATTATTTAAGTGTAAAAATTATAAGGGATCAAAAGAGATTTTTTTTTTGGGTTTAATTAAGGGGCATTTTTAAAAATAGCAAAATAAATTAAAATATTTACAAACTATAACAAAATTTTGGATTCTATCCCTTATAATCTTCTATCACTATAGCATATCAATGATTATCAGTGATAGAATTTGCTATAGGTTGTAGATATTTTTGTAAGTTTGCTATTTTTGAAATTCTCCTTTAATTAAATTAATTGTAAGAAAATTTAGGCTAATTTTTATAAGGGTAAATTTTAAGAATTTTTTCTGAAACTTTCCACCAAAGTTTTAAAGGTTTGATGCCAAGAAAATATTGATGAAAAATGAAATGTTCATATCAATCTTCTCTCTTTAGAAAAGAAAAGTTAAATATAAAAAATCATGGAGAATTTTTAAAAATAGTAAAATAAATTAAAATATTTATAAGTTATAACCAAATTTTAGTTTCTATCAATGTTTATTATTGATAGAAGCTGAAAATTTTTGTTATATGTTTAAATATTTTGTTAAATTTGCTATTTTTGACGATCCCAAAAATTATAAACAATATTTAAATTAACAAATTAATAACCATTTCACACATATTTTTAGAGTTCACTCTAATTTTAAATAAGTTAATTTCAATTTCCCACAAATTAATATTCTGTCTAAGTATGTAATATTTTAATTATCAATTTGGTTTTATGCTTTTTTTTAGACATGAACATTTAAAACAAATATTTTATATCCACACATTTTCCACAATGTGAAAATGAAGAATTGAAAGATTTAAATTTTATGGTAGAAGAAGTTTATAACTTTTAGACCATTTGAGATATGCTTGGGTTGAATTTATTAAGGGATCGGGGCACGTGTCCCTTCGCATTATCGGTTTTTGTATTTTAATATTAATTTTGAATTGTTGGATTACAATATATATTAAATAATGTTTTATTTTTATGATATTCGGCTTCTGGTGTAGTGGTTGTGTCCTACAAAAACCCAAGGTTATGGTTCGATTCTTATAGTTTTTATTCCAAATATCAATAATTTTCTTTCCCAAATGATTTTTTAAAATAATTTGATATATCAATGATTTTCTAAAATTTTTATTTCAAATATCAATAATTTTCTTCCGGAAACGATTTTCTAAAATGAAGATAATTTGATTGTTCTTCCTAAATGGAATATAATTTGATTTCCTAAAAGAAATATAATTTTTTAAAAAGAGAAAAAAAAAACCTAAAATAAAACTCTACCTTATTTTCTAGCCTTCATTTGTTATCTAACAAATATTTAGAAAAAAAAAATGCAACAAAGTCGATGATCCAAACTTCTCACACTTTTTAGTGTGTTTGTTATATGGTGGGCCTACAAAAAAATTTATGTATCCACCATTGGCTTGTTGTGTTTCACTTATGAAAACGTAATAACTATAGATAAATTAAAACTAAAATATATAAATAAGTTAAAACGAAATAAAATATATATAAACTATATATATATATATATATATATATATATATAGCAATAATATAGTCTCTCATTGATCGATAGATTTTACTAGAATTTTTTAAGAAAATTGTTACATATTTAATCATCAGTTTTGAAAGTGGTACCCATTATTTTACGATTGTCCTATAATTAAAGTTTTCAATTATAATAATCTACGCTCAACTAAAATAAAACTATATGAAAAACATTCATTATCTACAACGTTTACTATTTTGTAACTATCATATTTTCCTATTTACAACCTTATACTAAAAAATAATTATGCACTCAAACAGAAGCAGTCCATTGTAACTCAACTTCTTGTTTGCAAAAGTTTTAATTAGTATCGAGAAATGATGTCTTTAAGAGTCGGATTGTATTAAATTAACGTTTTTTTTTGGCTATGTTATAGGGTTATAAAATGCATGTGTTAAAACTGCAGGTTCAACAGGAAGAAATGAACAGTAGACGTCAAAAGTGGAGTGACATTATTTGCTGTAATTTCTCACACATATTCTCTTGAGATAATCCATCCAAATTCAGGAATATACACCAAACCCTGTTCCAATACAACTCGTCTGATCATGTGTGCACAATCATACGTAAAAAAAAAAAAAAGAAGCAACATTATGAAGTATAGAGATAAAAAAAAAGAAACTAAATCTAAAATCAGGAGAAAGTAAAGAAAGTTTATGTGTGTGTTTGTGTGGTTTAATTCTGTTCACATCCCAAAGCTAAGGTTGAGCACATCAAAAAGTGAAACGAGTCCCTATCTTCAGGAGACAGTGATGGACACCCATTTAAGAAATACATGGTCCCTTTAACTATTCTTTCCTTTTTCTTTTCTCTACACCCAATACACATATGGCCTATGAAATCCTTTCTCAACTTTAAAAAACCCTTATATTATCTCTATCACAAAAGAGATTGATCATGAAACTTCAATTTTTCTTCACCAAATATTATATATATAGACTAAATTATTAATACTATATAAGTATTTTAAAAAATATTGAATAAACCTAAACACAACTTAATAAGGTCCTAGATTACAACTTGAATGAAAGAGTAGTAGCTAGATGATAGGTTCAAATCTTCATATTCGTCCCACATATTATATTGTCAAACAAAATATATATACTAACAATAAATAGAAAGCAAATTTCATATCTTTAGAAAAATTTACACATCTTCAAAAGTGGCTCATGTCAACTATACTCTTCCATGTAATATATGAGTATCTTCAAAGCCTAATTAATCGAAGGGGTTTATCTCGAGAAGACGAAGAATGTCACATATCATAGAAAAAATGTACTGTATATATAAGTAAAAGACAACACATTTTCATTGGTACGAGACCATTTGACTAGTATTTTGGGAAAGTTGGTTGCCCTAATATTTCAGCTTGAAGGGTCGTGTGGCGGTGATTGATTTGATGATGATGCCAATCGTTTCTCATGAGAATTGAAGCTGTTTGAAGAAACTGGTCGTCTGAGTGCCACAAGAAGCCATTATTGTTGATGTTATGAGCTACTACTTCAGAAGTAGAACTTACAGTAGAAGAAGGATTGTTTTCAGAAGGAATAAGATTAATAGAGGGTCTCACATGAGCTACACCACATGAATTTGGAGATGGGAAAAACAAATTTGAAATAGCAGCCTCAAAAGGAGTACTGGCATTATTAGTATTATTGTTTTGGATTATAGAGAGATCCATGTGACTCGATCCATCGTTCAACTGGTGAAAGTTTGAGAAATTACAAGAAGTAGTAGAAGTAGTAGTGGTCGACATGTCGAAACAGCTTTCAATGGATTTTCTTGTTGTTGTTGTTGAATTGGTTGGAGGAACTACTTCTTCAATTGGGAAAGTTTTTTCATGGCTTTTTTTATCATCTGATGTGATAATAATGTTGTCGTTATTGTCACTATTGTTGATAATTTCTTTCTCTATGAGAGGCTTGTGAGTGTTGGGGTCGATGCCTTTTTGCTTCAACTTCTTTTTAATACACGAATTCCATAGATTCTTAATCTCGTTGTCGGTTCTTCCAGGTAATTGAGCAGCAATTTGTGACCATCTGATTTGGTAAAATACATTAAACATGGCCACAAAATAAAGAATTATAACAAGAGAAAGTACTGAAGAAAGGAGGGAGAGTACATAATTAATTACCCTAAACCCATAAAAGCTAAAAGACTTTTTTGTTTGAGGTACCCCTTTAAACAAAAACAAATGTGTCTCATAATTGAGTTAACAAATTTACCTGTTGCCTAGAACTGAATGGAGCTCAATGATTAAATCTTCTTCTTGTTGTGAGAAGGGACCTCTCTTCAAATCTGGCCTAAGGTAATTGATCCATCTTAATCTACAACTTTTTCCACACCTTTGCAACCCTATAAAATTCAAAAAATAAACAAATAAATTTCTTTTGAGATCCAAAGGTTTGATAATTCTCAAACCAAACTGAGAAGAAAGGGATTAAAATGAAAGAGAAGAAAAGAAAGGGGAAATGGGAAAAAAAGAAAATAACCTGCAAGTTTAGGGACAGAACTCCAACAGCCATGGCCATGAATGGTGATATAGTTATGAAGCTTTTCATCTTCCTCAGGTGACCAAAGCCCTTTCCTTAGCTTTTGCTTGTAACAACAAGAGTGCCTTCCCATTATGAACTTCCTCTCCCAATTCCAAAAACCAACTTTATTATTTATTTATTTTTTTTGAGGCAAAATTATAAAACAAAAAATGTTTTATATATATAATAAAATCATGATGGAAAAAAGTGGAGTAATTAAATTGAGATATTTATGAAGATAATTGAGATTTATTAATTATAGGTTTAAAGAGAGAGAGGAGAGAGAGAGGGGAGACATATGTGGGAATCTAATTAATAAGTAGGCTAAGTTGCAAATGGAGATGTCACACTCAAGAGAAAGATGAGAGAGATATATACAAATTAAAAGTTAGAGGTCAGAATTTTTTTTTATTTTTATTTTATTTTTTATGAATTAAATTTATAAAATAATGTTGTTATAGTCAATACCAAATTTACAATGTAGGGACTTCTAGGCCAATATGAATTTTTTTTCCATATACTACTTTTATAGTTATTTTTTTTTTTTTTTGCCATTTTTGAGTGGTAATACGAGACTTTAATTTAAAATTGTTCTAACTTTTAAAATAATTATCGGGGTATGTTTAAAAAATATATATATATAAAATGGTGTTTTATAGAGTTTAATTTTGAATTTTAAAAAAAACTAGTTATGGTATAACAAAATTGGTGTAATTTGGTTATATAGACTAAGGTAAACTTACTATTTCAATTATTTTTGCATTCATAATTTATAACTTATTAGGATATATTTTTTTAAAAGTTATATGATTTGAATTTTAACTAATTTTGTTTAATCTAAATTATTTTATAAAAAAATTTAAAAATATTATCATAGAAAATTGAATAAATTAAAATATGAAAATGGAGGGTCCAAATTAAAAAGGATATATTATTATAACACGTTTATTTAATTTGTTATTATAATCAATTAATATTAACTGTGTAAGTAAATGTAAATTATAACACTCTATCCTTTCATATTTTTTTTAGAAATAGAAATGTTTTATTGGTAGACCAAAAGATGATTTTATGAAAGAACGCCAATGAGGGACAAGATAAGAAAAACTTAAAAGTTGTGTGTTTTTATTTGCACAAGAACAAAGCAATAGAAATAACCAAGTTCATACAAAACTCAGGACTAGAGGAATAAGTGTCTCAACTAGGATCGGATTTATTAAGGGGTCGGAGGCACATACCTCCCTCATATTCTCGATTTTGGTATTTTAATATTAATTTTGAAAAGTTAGATTATAATATATGTTAAATAATGTTCTATTGTTATTCAATTCTGCCTCTAGAATTGGTATAGTGGTTGTGCCCCTCAAAACCACAAAAGTGTTTGGGTTCAAATCTTGTCTACTATAATTTTTTTTCATTTTTTTTTGTTATATAGTGTCACTACACATGATTTCTGGTCAAACATGATATGTATTTTCAAATTGGTTACCATTTTCTCACCATCACATTTTTGGATGGCAGACACAATCTCAAACAAATTCAAGGTCTAGATTAATAAATTAAAACGAAATAATAATGGATTTTGGTCATTATGATTTGGAAAGACCTAGAATATATATTGTGATCCTATATATACATATAGGCACCCCATGATTTTAGTTAGAATTTACTAGTAAACCTCAAAAAGATTTCCAACGATTTGATAAAATCTTCTTAATTAATTCTTGCAGTAGAACTTTTAAATATAATTTATGGAAATTTGTTTTATTATAATATTATATATATTTTTCTTTCTTTGAAATTTCCTTGAATTGTTATCCTCATATGGACTAATATGAAGGAAGAAGCTTATTCATTTGAGATTGATGGAAAGCATTTTTAATTAAAAGGTAAAGAGATGATGGATTTTATGCATCAAATCAACTTATCATTTACACAACCAATCATGTTTTATATATATATAATTAATTTGCTCCTTCGAGTTTTAATTAAGAAAAAACCCACAATTTGTTTTCCTTGTTTGAGTTCAACAAAATGATCTCCCAAGTAGTTTTAGTAGACATACAATTATATTGTTAATTTGCATAACATCATTCTATACCAATTTATTTGCTTCCATTATTTCTTTTTAAAATTAAATTGAAGATGAGTGTAGGAGGTCTATTCAAATGACTTTTTAAATACTTAAAACATATATTTTATCTATTAGGTGTGAATATTAGTATAGTTGTTATATCTATAATTACAACATTGAAGGTAGCTAGTGACATTATATGAACACAACTAGAATCAAAGTTATTTTGCAAAAAAAAAAAAATTCTCATGTATATATGGAAAAGAGAGCTTGTCGTTGTTGGAAATAAGTTGGAGCTTTTATGGTCCATAGAAAAAAATCGAAAGATGTTAATTTGATTTGGATGTGTTTATATACTAAGACTTTCATGTGATATGGTGGTAGTATAATCTTAATGTATCGTAATCTTAGTAGCTTCTTAATTAAATAGAAAAGGTAAGATTGAATCCAACAATGTTAACAAGATTGACTATCTCATAGCAATCCAACTGCACATAAAGTAGAAAGAATATATACAATCCAAACTTCAGCAGAGGAATTTTCAAAATCTTGAACACTTTGCATCTCTAAAGAAATTTAATACCAACCTACTAACACAAAAATGAAAAGTTAAAGATTTATATTATGCACAAAATTTAATCTTAAACCTAATAAATTTATTAACTTTAGAAAATGTTAAACGTTATGAGCTATTATATATATATAAATACACATAAAAGTTGTAAAAACATTGCCAACACCTTGGCCTTTATTGATAAAAGTTTTAAAAAAAAAATACAATGGATGAAAAATTTAGATAAGAAAATTAAACAATCTAGTTCAACTTTGCATGATAATATAAGTATATCTGTATATATGAATACGTTTCATGTAATTAAATTGCCAAAAAAAAAAACCATATGACTCATAAGTAGGGTGAGATTTTAAAGTTGTCCAGTGAGCCTTTAACTCAACTGATTGTAATTCAATCAAGTGGGTTCATAACCCACAAGTGAAAAACTATATAAGTATACACACACTGTGTGTTATTGAGTTTGACTAAGGTTATAATATGAGAAATTATGCACTATGTGTACTTAGTAAGTGTGCAGTCCAATCGGATGAGACAAGTCATCCTAACTTGAAAAAAATAGATTGAATAAGGTAGTAAGATACTGTGTGTTCAATAAGACCACTTTAAGAGTATTAATATCATCGTGCTCTATATTGATATATAACATTGACTTATCCTACGCATGCATTTTAGCAGCTTTATCTTATAGCCTCTTGTGTATGATGTAAGATGATGGATGATTGGCTATTGGGATACAATCTTGAGGAGTGATAAACCAAGTAATCGATTTGAAATGATAGTTGTGGCATGCCCATCATTCTTGTAAACAATATCAACACGATATCTTAATGTTAATCGTCTCACTAATTGGTCCCCAAATTTAATATTGCACCATTTAAGAATAAAGAATTGTTAAGAAATCATGAGAAAACAAACTTGCTCATATTGGATAGAACGTTCCAAAAACAACAAAAAGAAGAAGATTAAATATTTTAAGTGATTATATTGTTTTGTCAAAACAGAGGTAATTTTTTTTGAACGATAAGAACATTTTAGATATGAATTGATTTTATATCCACAATTGAAATAATTATCAATATATCAAATAGTAATATAGCATTAAGAAAACAACAAACAATTTTTGTAAAAGTTAAAAGAGAAAAGTAGTGGAGTAGTACTACAAAGATATTTCTAATTTATACATGTGAGCACAACTGCACAATCTTGTCCACCCAACTATTTCAACTTTGCAACGTATATGTGAGAAAATATATGTGGATCATCATCACATACTTATACTAATTGAGCTGAGTTTATTTAACAACTTTTGTTTTAATTATTTAATCAACCTAATCTAATTAAATTACATTATTGTTCACATCTATACTTAGTTTTAATTAGCCTCTTATAATTTGGTAATCATACAAATCATTTTTATTGTACAAACCATTACTATAACTTAATATAATGTGGCATGTATTCTCCTCATTACAAATGAGCTATTTTTTGCTATTTAGTTATTTGGTGAATATATATCCTAGTTTGAGGTTGGCTAGTATAAACGTAGAGAATCTATATTTTAGGGTTTCGTTTGATAACTGTTATTTTTAGTTTTTTAAAATTAAGTTTGTTTCCTTTCATTTCATACAATCATTTGTAGATTTCTTAATTACAATGTTTGAATTCTTAGCCAAATTAAAATAATAATAATAATAATAATAATAAAGCTACTTTTTTAATTAGTTTTTAAATTTTAGCTAGTCTTTTTAAACTAAGTCCATAACAAAGAAAGAAAATCGAAAATCTATATGTTTAATTTTTTTTTTTAAAAAAAAAAGCTACCAAACGAGGTAGTTTTTAAGTTTTCGATAACAAATGTGTTTGGTCCTTAACAGTTTCAAAAGGAAAAATGTGCTTGTTTGATGACGTTCTCATTTTTTGTTTTTTGTTTTTCATTTTTCGTTTTGTTTTTTTAGAACAAGAAAAAGAAATATGTTCGATAACTATTTTTGTTTCTTGTTTCTTGAAAAAAGAAGCAAAAATAAAAACTTGTTTAATAATCATTTCTTCTTTCTCGGTTATTTTATTTTTTCCCCTTACATATTTTTCATATTTTATAGTTTAAATTTAATCTAATTATATAAAATAAAAAATATATAGCATGCATTAAAATATAGAAAATAATTATCAAATACTTATATTGTCAAATATTATGATGTAAATTTAATAACAATAATAAAATTGTTTCTTTCTATCATTCATATATTGTTAAATTTTGATTTATAATATTATTTTTCACTCAAGTTATTTGTTTTAAATTTTAAATAACCTAGACTCAAATCTAACTCAAGTACATGTACTATGTAAATGTTGTGGTTGTAAAAATAATAAAATGAACCTAAATGAATATATCAATAAGCACGTTTATATATTGTAAAATTATAATTGGTTGCATGGAAAGAAAAATAAAATTAATAAAATATAAAAATATATATTAAATGCATATTGCAAGATTTAAAATTCTTCAAATTTATGTATACCTGTTGAAAAGAATTTTTTTTAAAATAACAAAATTTGTTAAAAATATTTACAAATAATAACAAAATATCACAGCACTATATTCTGGTTCATTACATTAGGAGAACAACTTTATTTATAGTTTGAAGTTTGAAAATCAAAATAATATATAAACCTAATGATTTAAAAATTCAAAATTCAAAATTCAAAATTGAATTTTTTGTATTGAAAAAATGTTTTTATTAATTTTTCTATATGTGAAAACACTCCTATTGAAAACTTTATATTTGAAAATCAAACTCATTTATGAATCTAAATATTCTAAAATTGAAAATTAAAAATTAAATTAACATATAAATATAAAAATAATAAAGAAAAGAAATGTGAAGAAACATAGAGAAAAAGGAGATATAAAAGAAAGGAAGAAAAATTTCTCAGTTGATTCATATGCTACAAAATTTAAAATTCAAAAGATATTCAAATGTACAAATTTGAAATTTGAAAAAAATATATAAAAATAAATATTTAAATTTAAAATAAAATATATGCATGTGCAGAATTTAAATTTCAAAATTCCAAAAATATATTAAAACTCTCAAATTTGAAATCAAATAATATATCAATCTAAATATTTGAAATTTAAATTTAAAATTAAATTATTATATAAATATAAAAAATTTGATAAAGAAAAATAAATAAAATAAAACTTGAATGAATTTTTGTTGTTTGTTAAGGTAGAGAAGTGAATGAATTTGAAATAATCACAAGATACTCCAAATTATTGAAAACAAAGAACTAACACATCTATTATTGAAAACTTCAACTAAAATGAAATTCCAAAAAGGAAAAGGGTGCAATTTTATACACAAATAAGAGATATATATTTCAAATTGACAAAGTGTTGACAATACATTATAATAGAAATGATATATTTTGAAGTTTTAATTTGGCCATTGTTGATGTACCAAATAAAAGAAAAAATACAAGATACTCCAAAGAAAGCTACTACCTTACTTATATGATTGATATATATATATATATATATATATATAAGTACCCTACTTATAATAGAAATGATAGAAATGATATATGATTGATATATATATATATATATAAGTACCCTACTTATAAATAAAAAGGCTTTCTTGGGGTACATATTCTTTCACTATTGTTGGGGTTCTTGTGCATTCTTTGGTAGTCCTCATTCATCTATTTTTAAGTAAAGGGAAGGACATATAAAGTTGCATTTGAACCAAAGTACAATAATAAAAGGTGATCTCTCAATTATTTTCTAGAGAACCTAAATATAATAACAATAATAATAAAGTTAATATAAATTTGATAAATCGATAATATATAGTAATAAAAATAAAAGTTATATAAATATTAAGAAGAGTTCGTGTCTAGTAGAAGTTTTAGTTGTTTTATTCCTATTTTTACAATTGATATGATATTGTAATAAATCTACACGTTTCAATTAAAATATCATACTCAAGTATAATCAAATTGTTTTTTTTACATTTGAATTACTTTTTTAGATTATATTTACAGCACCATCCCTTTAGTTCTAGCTAGTAAGTAAATCAAAAAAGAGAAAAAGAAAATAACTATCGGTACTTCTAAGAAAACGACTAATTATATATTGAAGTTATTATTCACGTATGTCAAGAATATTAATTTGGTCAAATGAATGAGATAGTTAAAAAAACTTGATTGAATCAAGTATTTTGTTTCTCTTTTCTTTATTCTACCTATATATCTTATTTGGGTTGAGATCGATTCTCTTGTTTTTTGACATTATCAAATGGATTTTTATGATGTTATGATAAGAAGATTGAATATGTTGTAGACTGATCCTTGCTTGATCAACATCGTAGAGAAGTAATTCTTCAAAGTTTTTCCTTCGTTAATCACAATTACAGTACAGTTTTGCAAGCGAACTTGCTACACATTGCCATAAATAATAGACATATATAATCTATATATCAAAGTGTGAAGATATAATTAATTAATATGTTATAATCAATAAGAAGTTAGGGCATAGAGAAAAGGGATGAGGTGAGTGAGTGGTGAGTTAGCTTAGCCCAAGCTAGTTGGTACTTAAAGGGGGAATAGAAATTTGTGGGGAACATTTACACATTTTCTTGCTTTTTGCCTTAGAGGATTTGACTTAGCCTTGTTGGGTTTTGCTAAAAGGATGTCCTTTTGATGTGACCTTCATATATCAAATCCAAAAATGGGCCATTAACAAAATAGTTGGGAACATAACCACATGCATTTCTCCTAACTTCTCCATAAATCACTACCAAATTATCTTGTCAATCAATGAATCATGTACCTTAACAAATCAATTGAATCTTTAATGTTACATTACAACATTTATTATAACTTTATAATGTTCATTTTTCCACTCATTTCTTTAATTATAATATTTTTTATAACATACACAACCTCGATGTTATCCAATTAATTTGATTGATTAAATTAAAGTGCGTTTAATCAACTGCAATATAATTAGCATGATCTAATTTCTTCTTTAGGATTGAAGGTTTGCTGTAATTATATATGAAGTTTACAAGTTAAGATTGACTTGGATAGTAAGCATTTATTTCACAAATCTAAAATAAATGTATTCTTTTTGTAAAATAAAATAAAAATGAAATAAAATAGTTTTGGATATTATATATGATGGAGTGAAATGGCCAAACATAGAATGAAATGATATAGATACCAAACCTTCATTTCACAATCTCAATCGGGCAATAGTTTTCATTTCTACTTCAAATCGTAAATTTATTATTTTTAGTATGTTTTCATTATCAATATCAATCTTTATGAAACTATCATATATTTAATTTATAAAACTGCACTATTCTCGAACTTTAACAAGAATTATTAGACGATGCTTCCTCTATTTTGATCTTTTTTTATATGTAATTTCATTTTTTTTTATCATATATTCAAAAAAAATAATATGACTACCTTGTCATAAGGTTGTCTTTTTATTTCTCAAGCACAAGTACACAAATAGAGAATTGAAGAACTAATTTTAAGGGAAACAGCAAATATACATCGATTGTTGTTGAATGACTATTTTAACCCTTAAAATTAGAAAAATTAAGGCCCGTTTGATGATGTTTTTGTTTCATGTTTCTTGTTTCTCGTTCCATGCATTTCTTGTTTCTTATTTCATGTTTCCACTTTGTTTAGAATAAGAAATAAGAATATGTTTGATAACGTGTAATATCCCAAAAATTTTAAGATAATTTTGTTATTAATTATCTTTAATAATTTATTATTAGATTATTATGAGTGTTAGATTAATTGAAATTTGAAAGCTAATCATTGGTGTAAAGTGTTAGATTAATTAAGTATATATATGAGTATGTATATTTAATTAATTAAAGATTTTAGAAATTGGTGGAGAATATTATTAATTTTATTGTTAATTTGCTTATATCATTAATAGTGGAAAATGTTAAGTATGTGTCGGAATATAATTATTATTGGATGGAAAAGATGATGAAACTAATTAGGGGAGAGAACGAAGATTTAAATTTATTTATTTATTATATATGTTTTATTTAAGAAAAAGGAGAGTAAATAATAATATAAGGTATTATTATTTCTATTATTATTTGGGGGTTTTATTAGGGTTTTGGAATGCATAAAAAAAAAAAAAAAGAGAGAGAGAGAGAGAAATAATTTTTGTTTTCTTTCTCTTCTCCTCATGTGAACCTTATGACCTTATGTTGTCGTCGCCCATCTCAATCTCTTCTCCAGCCAGCCTTCGATAAGCCACACGTTCTGCTCTACACCAGGTGAGGGGAAACTTTTGCCACATTAGTCACCAGTTTGATGAATTTGATGAGTGTTGTGAATCTTTATTGTAGATTTTTTAATATCTATTATTAAAAAGTTAACTGAGACGTAAATGTCGAAGTTATAAGTACTACTTTGATAAATACGAATCCAATTAAACCAAATAATAAAAATAATAATAGTAATACAAAAGCTATCAAATCATGGTGAAAAAGGCTCTAACTCGCCTAAATTATGGAAAGCTATGTGTAGTTGAAAAAATAAAACTGCTTTTTGGCTTTGAAATTGCTTTTTATTTGAGTGGGAGTCCCAAAAGATATTCAACTTTATTTGCCTTTCCACATCAATATTACTCTATTTTTGGGAAGATTTTATGTTAATTATTAGTTTTGGGTAATGGGTAAGTCCCCCAAATGAAATTCATTCCAATATTTCTTTATTGGCCTCAAAGTCTCTAAACTATATTATTCACCAATGTATATATTTCCACTTCCATCCCAAGTTCTTTCCACTCTTTTTCTTTGCATGTTTTAAAATTTCTTTTTTTAACCAAAAAAAAAAAAAACTTATAAAAAAAGTAGTTCTTGTGATGTTCTAGTAGTCTTTTGTTTTTAAATTATTTCCTCTTTTTTTTTCAAAGATTGTGATTGTGATTTAAAGGGGAAAATTGAATGTTTTTTTTCCCTTAGTGTTTAAACTTTAGAAAATACCTATTTTAGCCTCATAACTTTATAAGGAAACAAAAATCAATTAATTAGATGCTCTCTATTAATTCACCATCAATTGTTTCATGTGTAGTTATGTACTTATTGTGGTAGATTTTGAAACCACATCAATTGATTGAGTGAGACTTTGGGAAGTAAAGTGAAAATATACCGTTAAAATATCAATATATACTCCTAAACTTTGAGGATTGTTTAACCTCCAAACTCAAGATTTGAAATCTGAATAGCTACGATACTCTTCTACAACCTAAGGTAGGAGTAATCCAAACTAAGCATGTTTAACTTTTGATTGAGCTACTATAAAGTAGTAGCTAGCTTTCAATTTTTTAAAGTCTTTCTTAATTATACTTTGATCATATTCTCATGATTTCTCTCATATGGTGTGATCTCGATTTATTTATATTTTCCTCCTAAGTTTAAAAGTATATAGATCCATATTTTTGTTCAAATATGTAAATACAATTCATAATAAAAATAAAGAAATAATGAGAAAGGCATCACTAGAGAAATTATCACTTCCAAAATAAGTTGGAGTGGGCCTAATAGTACTTAAGTTGTGATCATATACTAAAAACAATTTATGATCATTTTAATTCTTTTGTTATCTCAATTCTCATCTCATACTCAATGAGTAAATAGAAAGAGAACAACCCACAACCTACAAGAAATAAAGTCAAATATAATTATTTGGAGTTCAATAATTTGAATAATTGAGTGTCAAATTCAATTTTTGTTATCTAATTTATTATTAGCTGGCACCTCATAAAATCGAGAAAGAGAGTGTGGAAAAAAACATCAAAACTAGCCACCTCTTTCGACCCTCCTTATCCGATTTCTCGATCTCTCCAAAAATTCTATTGTTTCTCTCAAACCAAAGAAACTCACACCACAGCATTTTAGTTGCATTCTCTCATGTGGTTTCTCCCTCAAGGGAGAATGCAAAAGCACTTCTTTCAATATACATCTCTCTTAATGCTTTGAAATGAACTGTTTAAGCACTTAAAAGGTATTTCCAAATACAATCTGAGATGAAATGAAGGTGTGCCACAACTGTTATTCCTTGACCGTTCTTAGTATCATTCAAGTCATGAGTGTGTTTATATCACATAAGGAATATCATTATACAAAACTGCCTTCTTCACTCAAGAAGCTTGAAAAGAATATAGAAATGAAGCAAAATGGTCAAAAACTCTAATGTAACAAATGGCTGAATCAACCACTGATTTGGCCAAGCTTATTCTCTGATTCAAAAGGGAGAAATTGTATCTGCTCAATGAATCTTCAACTATACTGCAGTAGGCCAAGATTAAACTTTGGTTTCAACCAAGCTAAAGAGGAGGGAAAAGACTATGAAATCAGCATACATGCAAAACTTTGTTAATGTTCTACATATCAACTTTTAAGTTTTGTAAAGTTGATCACCACATGCAGGTTTCAGTTGAAGCAAACAATTTTAGGATGTAAAAGCTTAGCTACAAATCCATAAATGGTTTCAGGGGAGAAACTCATATGAAGATAGAGAATGGGAGAGAATTTTATTTTCCATTATTAAATCTAATCTACTTACAAATTTTCATCATATTCAGCCTCGAGGCATTTGCTTTATGCCTGTCCAGTACACTCCCAGTGGTAGCAAGAAATATGTGTCGTCTATGCAAGCATCAGAGCCTGATTAAACTTCAGATACTAAATGACAGTATGTCTCCAAGTCCAAAGCGGGATCTTGTGCTCGATCATTTATACTCCTAGACACTGAGTAATTATGAACAGGTCGAAGCAGAATGTCAAGGCCATGGGATGGCTTTTTCTTTTCTCAAATTACAGAGACAATCTGCCTAATGAATGTGATTTCTTCAAAAATAATCTGCATAGAGTAAAGAGATTTAAACGCCATCATCCCTGATCACTGACTAGGGTAAAATAGAAAAACAACACTGCAAATTCCACTCACATGCAACTTAGTTAGCTATAAGATCTTTTTTGCTGGTGGGTTTCACACTGCTAGCATTAACACAAGACGCTTGTTCATTAGCCTGCAGTAAAGAACATCATTCATGGGAATCAAAAATCGGATTCAGAGTGAATAAACGATAATGTTAATTCTTAGTTATCTCAATTCTAATAAAGAATTGGTTACTTCTGCATCTTCTGTCTAATATCCTATACCAACATCGAGGAATCATGGAATCGAGCACCAATCGAATAAATAACATATATTTTTTCTAGTAAATAATCAATCAAAGTCATATAAAATTCACCTAATAATAGTTCAAAGAGCAACTGGATAATTCAATATTTCCATGAAGGATTAAAATTAGTTTTTCTTTCTTCCTTTCTTTTTTTCTTTGGGTGAGGGGAGTCCAAAATATACGAAGAAGATAGAATTTACACTTTTAGTCTTCTAAATTTTTATAGTTCAAAGCATTAACATATATAGCAACATTCTAAGAAAATTGCAAATATAGCAAAATGTATCAGAGCTCTATCAATGATAGAAGTTTATAATCGATAGACCATAAGAAGTCTATCACTGATAAACTTTGCTATATTTGCAATTTTTTTAAAATGACGGCATACACTTGATTTACCCTAAAATTGCTACCCATTATAATTACCCTTTTAATTTATTTTTCTAAAGAAACATTTTAATTCTTGAAGTTTAAGAAAGTACAAAAGTAGTCTCTAAAATCATTGTTTTATAAGGGCCAATGATGGAAAGCTGAGTAGGGTAAGTGAAATGATGGTGTAGTTGTGCTTAAACCATCATTTTTAAATAACATGGGAACTTTTTATTTGACCGTTAAGAAGCACAGATACTTTAGTTTGCGTGTCCATGTCCAACGCGTACTGGACACTCGGACACTCCAACACTTGGTAGACACCTATCCAACACTTGTTAGTGCAACAATGCATTAGACATGCATAGAACACTCATTGAGTAGACCATAAAGACACATATATGACAATAGTAACCACTTTTGAGCATGGAATACTTCAAGTTAAGTTTTTTAAGCATATAAATGCATCAAAGTTCATTTACTATGAATTTTCTTTTATTTTAATTATAAACGTGTCTTTGCCGTGTTGTGTCCTAAATTTTTAAAATATAATGTTTCGTCATGTATGTGTTGTGTCATATCGTATCTTGTATCCATGTTTGAGCCTCTTAGTTTGATTGTATATTTTGTCCTCTATGGAAAAACTCTATCGACCTATCTCTCTTTTTCTCTGACCTAGAAGGCATTCTGCTTACCAGCAGAAAGAGTTATAAAAAAATCCCACCAAAACAACACTGATGATCTAGAAACCAGCAACTCTATTTAATCAACCACCCACCATCTTCTTCTTGCCAGCACTTTCCAGATCAACACTAGTCCAGTAAGAGAAAAAAATCCCACCAAAAGAGTTTGAGGAGAAGGGGTCAAGATAGAGGACGAAAGAGGGTTATTGGTATGCTGAGTTTCTTCAGTAGAGTTGAAACCAGTTCGGTTGTAACCGCCAAGAGTGTTTTTGGGGGATTGACCATATGAGAGAGAGAAAAGTGACTGACAGTGTACTCTGGTTTTCTACAGATTGAGGTGTGCTTCTTGGTAAATGGGTTTAATCTTTTAATGGTTCTTCTTGTTGTTACTAAAAGGAAGGGAAAACTGACACCAGAGATTATTTAGGACCATTTGATAACACTCGTGTTTCATCTCGTTCCTTGTTTTCATTTTTTATTTAGAAAAAGAAACAGAAATATGTTTTAATGACTACCTTGTCTACTGTTTCTTCAAAAAGAAAAACAAAACAAAACAGAAACTTGTTTTTTTTTAACCGTTTCTTGTATTTTTATTACATTTTCCCCATATTTTATAATCTGAATATCATATAATTATATAAAATAAAAAATATATAGAATGCATTAAAATATAAAAAATAATTATCAGATACACCTAAGTTCCTATGTAAAATTATTAACAATAATACAATTGTTTCTATCATTCATATGTTGCCAAAGTTTGATTTACAATATTATTTCTCACTCAAGTCATTTGTTTTAAATTTTAAATTGTGTAGACTCAAATCTAACTACATTATATTATTAATGCCGTGGTTGAAAAAAATATTAAAATAACCTAAATGAATATATCAATAAA
This sequence comes from Cucumis hystrix, assembly GCA_025688845.1. Taxonomy (NCBI): domain Eukaryota; kingdom Viridiplantae; phylum Streptophyta; class Magnoliopsida; order Cucurbitales; family Cucurbitaceae; genus Cucumis; species Cucumis hystrix. Next base: position 14,731,814 of record CM046887.1, read on the forward strand.
CAAAATTCATATATTGTAAAGTTATAACTGGTTTCGACAATAAGAAAAATAAAAATAAATATATATAAATGCATATTGCAAAATTCAAAATTCAAAATTCAGAAAATGTTTATATATGCATATTAAAAAGATAAACTATTTAATATGAAAAAATTGATAAAAAAAATATTTACAAATGTTTCGATATTTTGCTATTATTTGCAAAATATTTTGGTTCATTTTCCTATATTAGAAAAACTCTATTGAAAATTTGAAATTTGAAAATCAAAACAATATACAAATCTAAATATTTGAAAATTCAAAATTCAAAATTAAGTTAGTTGTATTTGCAAATATTTTGATTCATTTTTGTATATTTGAAAAACAACCCTATGGAAAAATTGAAATTTAAAAATCAAAATAATATATAAATCTAAAAATTTGAAAATTCAAAATCAAATTAACATATAAATATAAAGAAAGAAAGAAAGAATTATAAAAGAAATATAGAGAAAAGGGCAATATAAAAGAAAGAAAGAAAAGTAAAATAAAATAATAAAAAAATACAACAAAAATGTAGATTTGATATCAAAACCATAAAGTTGAGAAGTGTGATGGACATATGCATGCTAACTAACTAGCCAAGTCTACACTTTGTTGCACTTAAGAAACAACGTTTAATAAAATAAAAATGGAACGTGCCCTTAACTACTTAAATTTCAGGAGTAAAATTAGGAGACAAAATGTTTATATGATAAAAAGTCTATCACAGTTCCGGCTCATAAAAGTTTGAAACAAGTATGCTAAAAACCTAATTTAAGAATGTTCAAAATATATATCTGCAAACCTGTCTAAGAGCTGGAGTAATTGAAGGATCGGTGCCACCATTTGGCCCCATGGGTGAATTAATGTTTGGAGATGCATCTTTCGAGCTACAGGCTGCAGTTGAACCAAAATTATCCACAGGAGCTACTGCCATACTGGAATTAGTCACAAAAGGCCCTCCAGAAAACGGTGCAACCGGTCCACGTGGCATAGGCATGGGAAGTCCTTGACCAGGAAGTCCAAGAACTTGAAAGTTAGAACTTGGCAGTCCATGCATTACAGTTTGAGCTGGCATTGATGGGCCAGGGAAATGCATTCCTTGCATGTGTGGCACTTGAACCATAGGAATACCGCCATTCATGTCTGGCATACCTATCCCATATCCCATTCCTATGCCCATGGGTGGGTAAATGTGAGGTGTATTCATGGGTGGCATTACTCCAGGGAACATCATGGGAGGCATGAACAAACCCGCTCCCATTGACATAATCTGAATAATGAGTTAAATACTTTAACAAGTTACTGAGTTGTTTTACACAATGAAAACTTCCAAGTTATGGAAGACGAACTGGACAGAAGTGGGAACAGAGCATCACCTGAACCTGAAGTTGAAGCGTTTTCAAGTACTCAATGGCTTCATCGAGCATGGATGCTTTGTCGACCTAGTCATTCCATGTAGATTATTAAGAAAAAAAATCAAGTTTTGCTATTTTCGAGCAACAAATGAACACCCTCAAGAGAGAATAAACCAACCTTATTACAATTTGGTATCAGTTCTTGCAGTGCACGCATCTTCTCATTAATTCTATCTCTTCGTCGCTGTTACAGAGTGCTAAGAATGAGTCCACTTAAGAACAAAAAGGAAAAGCTTTATATATGAAGCAAAAAAACTGCAGTTCTCATAACAACAAGACTCACTCTTTCTGATAAATTATGAACTTCTGCAGCCCTGCTTCTTTTCGAACCAGTACCTCGAGCAGAAGTCACTCTCTTCACATCATTGCAATCTTCTTCTACATCCTGCACTTGTAAATACTTTTCATTTATCTATTTAGAAAACGATCAAGGTACACAAGGCAACACAAGGATACAATTTAGAACTCACATCACTATGCCATTCAGAATCCTCAGTGTCATGACATTTTCTCTTCCTATTAAGTGGTGGATCATCAGAAGCTCCCTCCACGCTATTCCGTGAACAAAGGGAAGCAGCAAATACAGATTCAACAGCCTTCTCACTATCTGCCAATCCTTTCATTGCACCAACTTCAAGACGATTTTTGAGTCGGTCATCATGGTCGGCTGAATCACCCAAACAAGTAGCCTCAGGCTGTTTGTTAGCCTGTGATTGCTCAGGAGGAGGCTTGGCATCTGATGGATTTTTACCATCTATGGTAGGAACTACCGCATTTTTACAACCTGAATTTGATTCATTTCTTATACCACCTTGGATTGCAATTAATGATGATTCATGGGGTTGACTATTAGCAGCCGAACTATTCTTAACCATGCTGTTCAAATTGCGTGAACCCCCAGTTCCAGGGACACCATGCTTCTGAGGAATGGATTTGAGAAGAGAGGCAGGTCGTAGAAAGTGGGAGAAATTTATGATATTGGATGAATTATTTGGAGGAGTTGGATCTAGCTTTTGCCTTGCACTGCTTGAAGAACTGCTTGCAATCAATGGAACCTGAGGAGAGTGGCTCACAAGAGAATCATGGAGAATCTTGCCTGTAGTATTTTCAGTTTCTCCAGCACATTTTGTTCTGAGATGTGGAAATGATGTCCGACTTTGCTGGGATGCTGATGAATGTAATTGGTTCGTGCTACTTCTAGCTCTAGCAGCTGAAAGATCTAATGAAGAAAGCTTGGAAATATTGCCATCTTCTAGATTAGCACCGTGCATAGAATTTAGGTGCATATCTCTCTCTCTGTTTACCTGATTACCGCCACTAGCTTTGCCTATAGAAGATGCAATGCTATTACGTGAGGGAAAGTCATTAACAGTGACCCCAGATAATTCAGGTAAGAAATCGGAAGAATAATCGTGTTGCAGATGTCCATCAAGAGAATAACTTAACCAAGGCACCATATCATCGTCGTCGTCATGAGCTAATTCAACATCCGGAGAAGGGGCCGTTGACATAACATCTCTTACTACAGAATCAATAGCCCCAAACTTTCCCATCTTTGCATTGTTGAAATATCCTACATCTCTATCTCTATCCCTGGGACTATGAGATGGTAAACATTGAGCCTGTGAAGTGTTTAAATTTGAGTTCTTCCTGGTCCTATTGGACTGGCCTTGCAGCAAAATTTGACCATTCTCCCACACCAGCTCGAAAACATCATTCTCAGGACTACATTCGAACCCCAAGAGAAACAAAAAGCTAAAATTTAGGACAAATATACATAGAACAAAACCCAGACGCCAAAAAAAATACTTCACAAACAATAAGCAAAGAAATAATGATGATCCTTAAGATCCAAAAGTCAAGCCTAGCTAAAAGACTTACTTCATAGATAAATCAGAAGCAACCATGCTGTTCTTGTCTTGAGTTGAATCAAGTTTCCCTCTGGCCACACGATAAAGCTCAGATAGAGGCATGGTTGGAAAATGATAAAAGAAAGAAAAAGAAAAAAGAAAAAAAACTCTTTGCCTCTTTACTGGGAAATAAGTCACGTTTAAACTTCACAAGCTAAATCCAAATGAATAAAATAAGACGAACCCAGTTGAATACAAAGAGGATTAAACACCTCTAAATCATCAAAGTGGTTCACGAATAGGTAAAACCAATGTCCCTATCAGTGGAGTCAAATAGAGTTTTGGGAGAAAATATATTTTAACAACTCAAAAGGGGTATTAAATAAAGCAATTGTTTAATGAATATAGAGACACCCAAATCCAAAATTAAGCTCCTAAGCTCATATTAATATAAAAGAAACTCGAGAAGAAAGGCAAATCCAACAGATCCCAGATGAAATATTTGTTTAATAGGCCAAGTCTGACGAGCAAGAAAGAGGAAATTAGCGAAAGAAGAGTATATTTACTTGAAGAAGACAAACGAAAAGCCTGACAAATGACATCCAAACCAGAACAAGGGTGAAAACCTGAAGAAATTCGGCGGCTAAACGAACGGAAAAGAAACAAAAACGCGAGGGAAAAGTGAGATCCTCGAAGCAGTCCAAATACACGAATCCAAATGCATTGAAAATGCGAATTGGGGTTTAATCGAACGATCCAGAAAGCTATAGTTTAGCCAAAAACAAGTAGGAAAAGAAGAGAGAAAGAAGATCCCAATGGAACGTGAAAGAAGGGAAATGGGCAAAAGGGCAAAATGGCAACAGAGTTATAGCAAGAAAAATGAAGGGTAAGAGAGTGAAAACAAAATAGAGCGCATCTGAGTGGAGAAAAGGACTGTGACCCTTCTGAATCTTAGTCTCAAATTAAGTCGGAAGTGGGTCCACCATGAAACCTCTGGTCAAGATGAACTGGGTCACCCACCACCGTCGTCATGGCCACCGCGAATTGGTGGTTCAGTGCAGAGAAACTCTGTTCATCAATCATTGAATGAAACTATACATTGACAAGGTTGAATTTTGATAAAGTTTAAGAAGACGGGTGTTGGTCTTCTTGTTGTTCCTGCAGTTTGCTCCCTAAGATTGAGGCAAAACCGAATCGTTTGAATGAAATGGATGATTGAACATTCAGTCTCTGCAAATTAAAGTTGCTCCCCCATTCCATATTCTTATCTGAGTGGCATCTTTCTTTTTTGTTGTGTATTGTGTTTGTTGTTTGTATCTGATCTCTCAGCATTTTTGTTCAATGCGATACATTGCATGTATTGCATTGGTGTCATCCTTTTTGGATAATATTAGAGATAGATATCAAAAAGAAGAAAGCACTACGCACCATTTTAACCTCAAATCCAAAGCTTTCATATTAGTATCTAAAAGATTGACATAAATATACAAGATAGACCACTGTTTGTTTTATCATGATAAATATCTATTATATAAAAAGGGCGTAAATGAAGTGTTATCCATTATAATTACTCCAAAAATTTATATATAGATGATGGAAAAAGGTATCTACGGTATGAAAATGGTATAAATGAAGTGTCTATGCATTAAATTTATTTAGAAGTCAGGTTGGTCTCCAAGTTATCAAAATATCTATGAACAAATTTATGGTCTATTTTAGTCTCTCAAAGTGTCTATTTTAGCCATGAAATATATTCTTTTAACAATTTTTTAGAACATAATCATTTACATCTTTGTCTTTATATTGTTTTTAATGAATTGATAATATACATCTTATGTCATTTTACTAACGACTAAAGAAAAATAAAATAATATTATCGTAAAACATAGTAACGAGAAGACAAGTCTATAAACAAAAATAACAAAGAAGAGTCTTTTTGTTACAATTTTTTTTTAAGAAATTGCAAATACAAAAAAATTCTTGTTTTTAAAGATAATACGACATATCGTAGCATCTTGGAAGTTTCAAAAATTCTCATCCCCACATCAATCATCAACTACGAAGTTTAGATCAAACTATATTGTGAATTAAGACAATCAACGACTAAAATAAGCATTTGAAAAGTTTAGTGAACGTTGAATACAACGAAAACCCTAAAAAGTTAAAAGAGATTGGAAAGAGTTTGTTTTGTTGTAGAGACAAAAGATGGAGGGATTTGTCTACAAGAGTGATGTGTCCATACATGAATCTTTTTTTTTTCTTTTCTTTAATTTTTTGTTGAGATTTGAGGTTGTGGAAAGTTGGGATTATTTATAGAAAGAAACAAGTGGGGAAATGGTATGGGTGATGAAGTTCACGTGGGAAGCCTTTGCTTTTGAGACACTTATATTCATACATCTCATTCACTTAACAGACATTGGGGGGGGCCTCTCTTTTTTCCTTTTGGCCTTATTTCTCCTCTTCTTCTTCCTTTCCTATTCTACTTTCATTTCATTCACACACTTGGCTTCAACTCATTTAACTTAGGGTTTGAGCTGGCTTTTTGAAAGGGTAATCACAACCGGTAGCACTCTTATTGATAAATATAATTAAGTATATATAGCAACAATTTTAAAAATTTTGTAAATGTAGCAAAATCTATCTGTAAGAGTGAACTTTTATAGTTGATGTAGTTGATAGACTTTCTTTTTTTCTTTTTTGAAAAGATAAGTCATGTGGGTCGGTAGGTACATCAAAAATACATCTGCTAACACTATCAATCATCTTTTATGTTATTTTATTAATATATTTAATAGAAACTAAGGATATCAAAAAGCCAATAAAAAAAAGGAGATAGAGAGAAACTTACTGGATGAAACATTACGTATCACGTAAGAGTTAGATGATGTAGGGGGTTGCAAGCACTATAGAGGAAGGTTTGTAGTTTTTTAAAAAGCTTTGATCTCTTTAAAAACCTTAATATATATTATTTTATAGGTTTTTATTAGCCATATTAGTGATAGATTTCTATTGACGTGATATTGTTTATCAGCTTTGAATTTTTCTATATTTGAAATTTCTAATTCTTTAGGTTTGATAATATTTGTAATGATTCTTTTTTTGAACAACTTTGTTTGAGTGCTATTGGCTATAAGCACATATTCTAGAGTTTTGAGAGCATCTATCTTCTAAGATACTTAACTTCTTTTTAACTCTCTAGTGTGATTGTTTGTTTGCTTTGATAGAGTGGATGAGACACATGTAAAGACTCTACTATAGTTTTGTTTAGAATCTCTTTTTTCTATAGGGTATAGGGATGTCTCAAAAAGTTGGCTACTTAAAAATCTAAGTGATTTTAACTTGAGGAATTATATGGTTTGTGTTGGATTGAAAATTTTGGTTTTATGTTAGATTTTATATTCTTTTTGTTTGGTTGATTTTGTGTACATATGTGCACTAAGTTGAATCATCTTCACTTACAATAATATATAACCATACAAATTGTAAATATATCATTCGATTTACTCCGTTGATTCCTATTTCAAACCCAAAACTAACTCTAAAGCTCAAACTTCAAATCAAATTAGTTAGGTAAACACCTATATGGGTCGTTTTGTGAACTTTTATCGAAACGAATCTGATAAAAAAGAAAAATAAACTTAGCCAAAGTTATTCATGTTACAAAAGCTTATAACATGAACCATTAGAATGAGTTTAAAATATCACAAAATAAATCTATGAACACCTCAGTGGAGTGTATATCTGAAGGATCAGCAGAAGATTGTTATTATTAGACATTGAAACGAAAATGTTGCAGTTGTAAAAGAGGAAATGAAAGAAGAAATTCTTTTGAGATAAAGCTCTAAAGCCAAGTGTTTACTTTATTTACATCAAACATATTCGAAGTCCAAAGAAACATACAGACACAAAATATAATCCAAACTTAATGATTACATCCAAATCAATCAAACTACGTAAAGATCAAAATAATGAATTCTTGTAAGCTGAGCAAAACAAAAACGTCTGTCATCAATAATAATAATAAAAGCACTCCTCGTCAATTTATTTCCAACTAACCAAAGCTGATGGAATTAAACTACTGAAATGATCAAACTTTAGACATGTATGAATTCCTGAATATAGAATATATTATATAATAAGATTGAAATAATGAATGTAATGTATAATATACATTGGAAACCATATAAGAATAATAAAGTAGTATTATAAGATGCCATATGGGTATGGGGAAACAAATGAGGATAACATAAAGAAAGAAAAAAGAGGAAGGGCCTCCAAGTTTCTCCCCCACCACAAGATAGAGATGTTGGACTGACAAATAATTTTAAATTATTTATGGGGCTTTTTTCTTCTTCTTCTTCTTTTTTTTTTTTTTTTTTTTGGTAATTTCATTAGAAGGGGCCTTTGCTTGCGATTCATAAATTTTCTTGTGCTTATTAACTCATATCACATGGACAGCTCTAAACTATTAATTCAAGTGATCTTTTCTCTTACCACAGAGGTTTGAAGTTTCCAAATTTCTTAGGGTTCTTTTTTGGTATAGTACTCTAAATTTAGTAGTGAAATAGTTGGTCATTTTTTGTCACCAAAAGCTCATCTATAAGGCAAATTTATATTAATTTGATTCATACCCGTGTTAGATCATAAAATCTGAAATCAATGTCATGTTACGAATAGGTGAAATTATAGTGAAAACCAAGTAATTACTTTTTAGAAATTTAAAGGGTTAGATGTAAAAAAAAATGCTCAAAGGCTTAAATAGATATATTTATAGTTTTGAAACCAAATAAAATATTAACGGTTACTTAAAAATATATAAACTAAAATAACTATTTAAATGAAATACCAAAATAGAATAACCTAACCCATATGGTTAAGGTTACTACCTTTTCCTTTGTTTTTCTCCTAATACATACGAGAGTTGTTATAACTTTCATTTTGCAACTGTAGTAACCAAATCATCACTTTGGGCCACTTCAATATAGCAAAATGATAGATGATTGCATGTAATAATCTTTCTTGGTCTATTGTGGCCTATCACATATAAAAGAGCAATTTGATATCATAGCTTTATTCAATCGTATGAATTCAATAAATTTCTATTTTTAAATTTTTGTTTTCCGATACAACTCACCACCACCTGCCATCGTGCCAACATAAATAGGAAAAAAAAAAGTGCATGTTAGATATGCAGCCAAACTTGAAAAAAGAAAAACAAAGCATATGGACTCGTATATATGTATGTTGAAGATTAATGAATGATATATATAATGTGGGGTGTAGCTTATTGTATTCTATTTTAGAAGTGCCCATAAGCATTAAACCCTGATGGCTCTACAAGTTGAGAAGAATTTCAACAAATGCTTAAATAATGTAATTGCACGTATATCGATGTCTCAACTGTCAACCTAATGATAATATAACAACTATTTTTTAAATTTATATTTTAGTCCCTATATTTTAATACGACTCATAAATTCTAAATTTACTATAGTCGTATCTAATAAAGATTGGTATTAGAAACAAAGTCAAACGTCTATAATACATATTTCTAAGCTAAAAAACACGTTAGATACAATACAAACACACTTTTTTTGTCATCAAATAGCCAACTTCCCAGTTCGGAACTCCAATGCATACCTGCACCAAAACATTAATGCCCATTTCTTCATAGATAATTAATATCAAAAGAATAAGTTAACCTAAACATAACTCAACAAAACAACATTGTACCAAATAAACCAAAAGATTAAAGGTTTAAATTTCCACTCACACATATTATTAAACTAAAATCTAATAATGAAAATGACAAGAACAAAATTGTTACCTTCTAAAAAATTTTGAACATTGAGTCACTAGTTGTGATTGATTCAAATTTATGTAGGTGAGAGATTGAATCATCGATCTTTAAGATAATAATTGTGTGATATCTTGTTCGTTTTTACGAGACAGCCAACCTTTTCAATAGAACGAACATGATAGAAACTTTTTAGATCTTAAACTGAGGTTTAAGACTGTCTGAAATATAAATACATACTTATCTTCCAAATTCTTGAGTTAATCCTTTTAAAAGATAGATGAAACATTTGGCCACTAAAATTACATCTTTCGTGGTTACTGCTTTTTCTGTCTTGGCTGCAATCAAAAAGTTGCACTCATTTCAATCAACTTGACGCAAGGAATGACTTTCAACAACATAAAAGAAGCAAGAATATGGAAGTTTCTATTCATCTTCCAACTTCATGTTCAATGCTAGTGAGAAGTAATCTTTTCACCCTCGCTTCTATAGACATTTTTTTTTATATTTGTGAGTGTTTGGGTCAACTTACACTTATAATCTTACAGGACTATGGTTCGTTTTTAATGAGAAAGAGTAAGGAAAAGGCTAACCTTCTTTCCTCTTTCTATTTTAAATCTTCCAACATAGAGGAGGAAACCAGTTTTTAATTCTAATCCTATATCATTTATTGATAGATAGGATAGATAGTCACCTGACAATGGAAGTCCTTAAAGATAGTCAAGAAGAGCATTGCACAAGGCATCCCATGTGAGGAAGGGGTCTTGAAAGTGAAACGACATGAACAAATCAACAGCCTCCAAGTGTGCATTCTTAGTTTGAACAGAAATTGCCAAGTGTTGAGTCCTCATCATTATTCAGCACAGCAGTTGGAATACAATGGAAAATGTAGAGATACTGACTACACCATCACAAGTGCAAGTAACTACAATCATAGAAAACTCTTGGGAGTTTTTTACCTTGAGTTTTTTTATGTTTTAAATTTTTTTCTAAACCATTTTCTTATGGTTGGTGAGCATGAAAATTAGCTAACGAATTACCAACATAATACTGACTATAAATCATATTCTTATGGTTAGTAGATTATCAAAATTTAAAGTTAAATTTCAATAAATTTAAGAATTTAAAGGCCTAAGATTCCCAACCAAGGTTTCAAGGTTGGTTCTTTGGCTATATTGATCGATATAGCTTTTTCTTCTATGGCATGAAAATTACTGCCGCGCTGTCAACAAAGTATTCTTCTTTGACAACTTTTTATACTGCACTTGCACTTGTTAGTATGTTAGGTTTCCACCTAACAAGAGCTCCCAAGAAAAGTAAAGAACAAAAAGGATAGAAATATATATTGCCATATCACTTAAGAAACTACGATGTACAAATTACTACCAAAAACTTCACACCTTTGCTCCCAACTCACTCCCTCTATTTACAACTAAAAGTCCTAACAAACTCACAACCTAATTACTAGTAGTATGCCACTACTGATAACCATACTAATAATCCCAATACTTCCCTAACTAGGGGTCTTAGTCTAGGGCTTGATTGAATCTCTTTATTCATACAGTATTGAATGATTTTCTTTTGGGCTCATTGAAAAGCATTTGTTGGACTTTTCTTGAGCCTGTTTCTAAAAAGATCAGACACCAAAACTTGGAAAGAAAACATTGCTTGAGCAAGAGAGCAGAGAGATTAACTCTTAAGATAAATGCCTTAACCGCTCAAATTCAATTTGTTGAACTATAATACTTTTAACCGCTCAAATTCAGTTTGTTGAACTATAATACTTTAAACGCTGCATGTTACAATGACTTAATTTTACAAAAAAATCATAGTATTTGCAATCTTCAAGGAAATTGAGGTAGACTCTATCCGAAAGGAAATAAAGAAACTCTACCATGAGGCATTTCTACAAATCATCTATTTATAATGTGGGGAAGTTAAACTTATATTTTTGTTTAAGTCATAGACCAATCCTTTGAGAACAACTCTATTGTGACAAACCTCTGGCATCAGGAAAGTAATTTGTAAAAGTGGCCTACTCACCTTGGCATGTGAGGCAAAAAGTTCTGCTTGAACAGAATCCACATCTATTGCAAATTCATGACGAGTTCCTATGTTGGTGCTGAATGCGTGGCTACGTCCATCCCTTCAATTAAAATTACTGGTTAGATTCATCAAAATAACCAAGAGATGCACAATCATACCAGCATAAACTGACCATCAAAAATACACATACAATTAACAGTTGTTATTATATGCAATTACGCATACATAAAACAATTCTAAAAGAATACATCCAATTGTCAATCCATGTTCGAAGGAGCAATCTCGATCTGTCTGACATGTAGGATTTCCAATGTGTTATGTCTTTCTTTTGTTTTGTCTTTTTTTTTTCCTGAAGGAAAGACAACCTTTCATTGATATAATGAACAGAGACTAACTCTCAAAATTACAACGAAAGTTGAAACAGAAATAAAAGAAAACAACAATAGCACTAAAGATTCCACAATCCAAACAGAAAATTAGCCATTAAAAATAAAGGAAATCATTACAAACAAAAGACTTGAAAAGAAAAAATACTGAAGACTTAGAAATATAACACCACACAAACTTTCAACCCAAAAACCCGGCTGGAGATACTTTGACAGCAAAACCTACAACTGATGAAACATAGCCTTAAAAAATGCTCCAAACACTTCATAGATCTTGACAAACCTCCAAAAGAAGCTGCTGGAAATCATAATGAATCAATCTCCTAAAAGAAACAACCCACGTCAATTAAACTCCGACCCAAACAAAAGCAATTGGAATAAAAAATTGCCATCAAAATTATAGATAACATAGCCTCATAAGGATATAAAAATATGTAAAAACCTCCACCCAAACATTAATCTCTTGTCTTTCTTTTGTCTTCCACTTGAAGATTAATCTCTTTTCATTTCTTCAATGAAAATTACCTTCCGTGTGTGTGTGAGAGAGATAGAGAGAGGGAGGTGGTAGGGAGGAACGCTCTAAAGAAAACCTCCCTGCTTATTCCAGACTCAAGAGGCACATGATTGAATGCTTAATTAGGCAAGAATCACAAAGGCTCTAGAACAAAACAAATTCAGAATGTCTTTCACAAAGATGAGTAACAAAAAACTCTCGGTATAGTTATAACTACACAACAAACCATCTTATTGCAGCAGCCTTCAGCTGGGGATATTGCCACTGCTTTGCATCGTAATGTATCTCTTGGACATTAAGATGATTTAGACACTCTTGTTCACATTTCTCAGAAATTTAGAGTTATGTTGTACAGAACTGCATATTTTATCTTTAGCTTCAACCTTACTCAAGACTTCTTCAGACTCAAACTGGCAAGTGCATGTTTCAATCTGTTGGTATTGCTATAACTTCTCTTTTCTAACAAGAAACTTAACGCATACAAATTTTGAAAATGAGTGAAAAAGAAAATTATATATAAAACAGCAAATACACCCATATAAAGATTTAGTTTAGCCAAAGAATATAAACATTGAAAGAACCAAATACTTCCAATGTATTCGCCTAAAGGGAAGGTGGAGAAAGGAACTTCTCAATCATCTCTCTACAATCACTATGTCCAGCCTACTCACACCAAACTCATCAAAGAAACAAGTCATGCCACATAGTAAAAGTTGCACACCAAAAAAAAATGATCCAGGTCCTCTGATTACATTCTGCAAAAGATTGCAACACCAGAATCCCACCAAATCAGGCATCTACTTAGGCACTCTGTCCAAGGTGCTTTTGCCCACCATGGAGAACCGGCCAAACTAAAGCTTCTCCTTCTTGGTAATTTCTATTTTCTCAAAGGAGAGGTCTTTAGCAGATAAAGGAAAAAGGACTGTTAGATACCAAGATTAGTATAGGATTAGGGATATAAGGGTAATTAGATGATTAGCCGGTTACCAAGAGTAGTGGTTATAAATAAGAGGTTGGTGAGTGAAGATGGGGGTTGTTGAGTAGTTAGGCCTTGAGTAATATTCTCAAGAGAGGGGTCCCAAGTACCATAAACTTGGATAATATTGTAGCTCTTCATTAATTCTCAATATATGAAATATATTGATTCTTGTTAGGAGGTATCCTAACAAAAACCCTCGATGGATTAGGACGCCAAAAGCAAAATGTCCTTCTCCCCACAGAGGACTCCCCAAACAACAGAAAAACAACAATATTCCACGTTTCGTATCAACTAGAGAAAAAACTCCAAAGTGGGAGTTGGTTGAGCCATAAATTACCCATCAAACCATTATTTAAAAGAAAATAAATGGTATAAACTTGGAAAGCAGAGCAAAGGCCAACGATACTTTTAACCACCAATGTTGTCAAAAAACTGTACTTGCCTCCTGCACCCAACCATGAATCAATAAAGACATGAAAGAGAAATGCCTTGATGTACCCACTCTTTCAGAAGAAAATGTCCTTAATGAAAGTAAACAATCGCAAGAATTAAAAGTAAGTCAAAAACCATGATCAAGTTGAATTAAAGGATAGTTGGGACAAAATATGAATGTGTGGTCAATTGTATCTTTCAACAAATCACCCAAAACCAAAATCATGAGAGAAATCCAATAACTCAAATAAGTGCAAAAAGTGGAATATTAAAATTAGCTGGAAGGTAAGAAGAAGATTACCAGAACAACCATGTCATCAGCCGCAACAAAAGACCATCGAGCACAGACAGACTGAGTGTTAGACGCAGTCTATGCTAAGAGAGCTCAATTGATAGTCCTGAGTCTCCGACTAAGTAACTGTCAATGAGCGTCCATAAGTAAACATACTGAATTGATTCCTTGCTAGCATTTTGAGTAAACACAATGAATTTGAATCCTTGAAGTAGCAATCCACCATCCCCCTCTCCCCCGCGCGCGTGCACGCACACACACAAAAAGAAATTTTTGTTACTTCATCATGAAAAAACATTAAAAGAAATTTTCTTTTTAAAAAAAAAAAAAGAGAGAAAAAGAAAGGAAAAAAAAAATTCAAAGATTTTTGAAGTCCTCTGAAACTTCCCACTTATTATGTTTCCTTACATTTTTTATCTAGAATTTTACATGCTATTTTTCAGTTTTTTTTTCATCGAGAACATTGGAAAATTTAATAAATAAATAACAAATGCACTTTGCCAGCATAAAGAGAAGTATAGTTCCAAATATTCTGGGATTCCTTCAAATGCATTGACGAAGCATTATATTGAAATCATGTGACTTGTTACTCATCTTGCAAACAGCTTACAAAAATTAAGATGAGGACTAATTCAAAATTACAACAAATCATTATAATTTAAAATAAGAAGAATTATTTCGAACTGTAGAAATGGCTGGATTGGAAACCACTATCTCTTTGACTAAACAATCTTCTACACCACTTGTTCCATGAAATATTAGGCCAAGAAATGCATTGATGCTTTGCTGGACAAAATCTTCAGGGTTTCCCACTCTTCATTGGATGAAATAAAATAATATTTTGAGGAAGGAGAAGAAAGGGCAAAAATTTATGTAGATCATGACCTCGTGTGAACACTGTTGGATAAAATAAGTGCTTTGGTACACTCTGTCAGACTGAACCCTTTTTGATGCATTATTTCCAACAATCTCTTAGCCTCTACCGTCCTCCCTTGCTTGAAAAGACCATGAACCAATATATCATAAGTCCACTTATTTGGCACATACCCTTTCTCACACAATCGATCAAACAATTCAAATGCTCGTTCCATGTCACTTGGGATTAACGTCCTCAATAATAGATTGTACGTATAGATATCAAGTGGGAAGCACTTGGCAATCGCTTCTTCCAGGTTCTTAATAGACTGGCTTACTCTAATATGGCCAGAAAATGCCTTAATTAGCAGGCCAAGCATAGAACTTTGAGAAGTCTCCACCTGTCCCACTCTTGAGTTAACCCAGGCTTTATAGAGCTTTTGAGTCTTCAATGAACTATATAGGAGTACATTACCAAGAAAGGATGTAACTGGACGCCCAACTTTATCTAGATCGTTTAAAAGATTTACCACCACATCATATCTTTCGTTTTGACAGAAATGCTTAGCCAGTTCCTCGTAGCATTCAATACTAGGTACTGTACCCTTATCTCTCAGGTGCTTCCAAAAATCAAATGCAAGATTAGTCTTATTAGCTTTGCATAGACCAACAACCACGACGTTGGAGATTCTCCTCCCAATAGTTCTTGTCTGAGACAAATTACTTAAGAAAATCAAAGCATCAGAAATGCGCTCACTATATAAGTACCCCCTTAGCAAAAGAACGTCAGAACTCAAATTTGGTTGGATTCCATTTCTCAACATCATATGGTATACTTCATTTGCAAGCTCAGGCTTTTTTGCACGTCCAGCTGCATAAATGAAGTTATTGTACACTGCAGAATTGGGTTCTTGACAAGATAACTGTAACTCAAGCAAGTTAAAGAATTGCTTTTCCATATTCTCCATTTCAATAAGACAGAGAATGACAGATCTAAATAGACCCCTAGGTGGATTGTGACCCTTTTCCAGCATCTCAATTAGTAGTCTTGCAGCAATATCACCCCTTCCTGACTTGATAAAACCTTCTATCAAAACAAAGTAAGTACTCCTTGTGGCTACTACATTTATTCTATTAAGTTCACAATGAATCAGGTATCCATCTTCAACTCTCCTAGCCCTACATAAAGAATATATAAACTTGTCATATGTGGAATCACTAGGCATACAGTTCCTCTCTAAGGCAAAAATAACCAACTCCTTCATCTTATCGAGCTTTCCCTCTCGACACAAAGCACTTGCAAGTATAGAAAATGTTTTTTTTCCTGGAAAGTAACCTTCATATATGGAGCGTTTCAAGATGCGGTATGCTTCATCAGTGCTTCCATCCCGACATAAAGCATTGATCAAATAGTTATATGCCATAGTATTGGGGGAAATCCCAAATTCAAAGTTGGAGTTGTATAATTCAAGTGCAACTTCCACCATCCCAGCTTTGCAAAGGAAACACATGGCAGCATCCATTGTAACTTTATCAGGGGAAATATGCTGCTCCATCATCTCCGTAAGCAAGTCAAACACCTCCTGAAGCCGGTTTTCTCTTAGAAGTCTATGAATCAACATATTATAACGAAAGACATCAGGAATGTAACGTCCATCTAACTTCCTGCTATTTAAGAACTGTAGAGCACTCTCCAACTTTCCAGCCCTAATAAGTTCTGTAATCCACACACCATACACATGCTCCATTGAAACTATCTCTAAGTCTCTAAACCATTCTACCAACTTCCATGCCCGTTCAAAGTTTCCACTTTGGCAAAATGCACCAACAAGTAAATCCAACATACGCCCATCCAGTTTTTTCCCACTATCTACCAAGTCATGCAAGAATGTTTCTGCCTCATGCAACTGATTCTGCTTGCAGAAACTTTTTAGCATCAAATAATGTGTGATCTCATTCACAAATCCCCTCAAGGTGATCTGCTTGATAATAACATTCACTGCATCAAAGAAATTTTCCTCAACAAGAGAATTCAAAAGAACATGGTAGGAAAAAGGATCAAGATCAAGGCCTTGAAAGCGCATTTTACCAAACAGATGAAGAGCAAAAATGGGTTTACCAGCAGCGGCATAACCCATAACCAATGTATTGTAAAAACAAGGCATATGGTAAAGTTTATGTTGCACACAGTTTTCAAGGAAATCAAACATGAGGGAAACGAGCTTGGCCTTGGAGAGAATCTTAAGGATGGCATTGAATGTGGCACGTGTATGGAAGAACCCTTGCTGGCGTCCAGCCCAGTCAAAGAACTTGAGGCAAGACAGAACATCCTTGGAGCCAAAACGGAGGACATCTAACACAAATGACTCATTGAGGCGAAGGCCAAGCCTAGAAAGATCAAGATCAGCAGTGGAAGGACGATATGGTATTTCTTGGTCATCTCTAGCCCCACGGAGGATTTGGAAGATTTTACCATACAAAGGGTTGCTTCCAGATTTGAACCACTCCTTAAAGGACGACGCTACTTCCTTGGCAATCATCCCATCTGCACCTGCTGATAAGGTTGAAGCAATTTTCCAAGGGAAAAACCTAGGAATATCCCTGTTTCCATTACCACTAGTTCCAGCAACAGACGAAACAGAATGTAAATTGGGACAAAGTGAGGCAGATACAAGAGCATCATTGAAGATGTCCTTAAACGAGGAAACAAAAATTCCATTTTTTGTTTTAGATTTGACTCTAGCAACACGATGTAGCAAAAGCATGGTTAATTACACGACTTAATCATATCTCTCCAGTAAAATTGAGAAAACAATACCCTCCAGGCAAATAAGTATTTCATATCGTCTCCTTCATTAAGCTGGCCAGTCCTACAATAAAACCTGAGATGTAACTCCTAGAATTCATATCTAACTCACTTCACATCAATTTCAACTTCATTGCAGAAGGAACCGAAAACCTGTTAAAAAAAAAAATGCCTCACTGCCAAAATTAACTTCATAAACCACTTGATAGCATAACCCAAATAAAAAATAAATTAAAAAAAGAGAATGTGTAAGGAAGTGAGTACAAAATGAAGACATCAAAATTAGAACCTCAGCCTTACCAGTAAGTGGGGAGAGGGAAAATCTGAGCATGAGTGAAGATGGAGATTAACGGAACTGGGTTTCTTAGTCGAATTGAGAAAACCCAAATCGGGTTGGTTAGGATCTTTCTGGGGGTTGTTGGGACTAATCCCCTTTTCCTTCTCAGTTCTTATACCTCATGAAAACCCTTCTGTTCTAAGCTTAGGCAAACTGATCTAACTGAAGAGAGAATGAGTGAGTGAGAAATCTTTGAGCAAAGGGAAGGGCGAATGGCAGACGGCTAAGCTGAAGAGAGGATGACGGAAGGAGTGGCCGTCGCCGTCGGCAACGACGAGAGAGACGATGGAATCGCCGTCGCCAGTGAAGAGAAAATAACCCAAAAAAAAGGGTTAATTTGGATTCAATTGTATAGATGGAACAGTGGGTCATGGGTGTGGGTGATTCATACATATGGCCTCCAATTTTTGGAGGTCCAAACCCAAAACGATCGACTAATGAAAAATGACCTCTGCTGCGCTACCATTGTATGAATTTACTAATTTGTTTTTCTCTATGTTTTATATTATACACTTTATGGTATATATTTGATACTAACTACTCGATACTCGATACTCATTACTCATGCTCTTCATTCTTTTTATCTTATAAATGTTTGCAACTTCATGCTTAAAGAAATACACATTGAAAAAAAAAATAGAAATATTAAAAAAAAAATCTATAAATATAAAACAAAAGAAAAACGCACATTTAAGGTTAAAGTGGCAATTTATTTGAACCTCTTATTTTAGGTCTATATTTTCGTGGAATAATTAGATAGATAACCTTTAAAATGGTCATATGAAAAATGACCCAAGTTAGAAAGCAAAAGAATTCAAACATTTTATTAGAAACATAAATTAGAACAAGAAAATATCAAATAAAAAATTGCCTAAAGAACTAGAAAAAATAGCTAAAACTAGAATGAGAAGCTAGAAAAAGAGGCTAGAAAGAGAAGGTGGAATAAGAAAATATAAAAGAAAAACTGTCTGATGAGGTTTTAGAAAGACAAGGTGGAACTAGAAGCAATAATCCGTCAGTTTCAAGTGGTTGCACACGATTTGAGAACAATATGGTACTTTCACACGCTACTGACGCAAGCAAAAGACCATTTTTTGAGCAAATTTGAATCATTTTGACCTCTAAAAATGGCTCATCCGTGCAAAAGTCTTTGAATAGATGACCCATTTCAAAGGTCCAAAATGACAAATGACCCAAATTTTAAAAAAACGTGAAATGCTCGTGTGCTTATGTCACATTCGCAGGAAGTTGCAGTGTTGCCCTTTTCTTTTACTATGTGTTATCTGTGCATGTTTTTTCTCCCTCTATGTTTTCCTTTTTCGACACGACGAGTCCACTTAAGCAACTTGGCACACGATAACTTCAGTGGAAATATAGTGGTGAAGAATAAGAGAGAGAGCTAGTGAGAAAGTGTGTGAGAGAGGAGGACGCTTGAAAGAGAGAGAGTAAGAGCAACACCAGATGGACGAGACTAGTGAGACAAACAACACTGAATTTCAGCGAAAGTGACACAAATTTTGAGCAAGACAAGTGAGAGCGGGACTACTTTTTCGTGTGCGTGAATATATTTAGATAATTTCACTCAAATTTGACGTTAGCAACGAGTCATTTGACATTTTTTTTAAAAAAAATTATGAATCATTCATCCAACATACTCCTTGATTTGTTAAAATGTTTTTTAAAAAGAAATTAAGTTACATTTTTTTTTTTTGAAAATTTTTAAAAATAGAAGAATTGACAAATTATTTACGGTCCAAAATTTTAATGCAATCTCAAATGGATAGCCAAAATTTTAACCAAGCGTGAGGTATCCTAAATATTTTCTATTTTCTATTTTCTAAATTTCTCTCTTTTTTCGTTTCTCTTTATTACTTTTGTTTACCTTTTCTTTTTCCTCATTCGTTTTAAACACATTTCCGTAGCACTAAGATTGTCAATAGTTATTTTTTTAATGAAATACAATTTTGTCTTCACGATTGGAGTTTAATTTCTATTCGGTCTATAAATTTAGTTTCAATCCAATCCTTAAATTCATTTAACAATCTTATAATTTTATTTTTTAATTTAATTTTTGTTTTAATTTGATCCCTTAAATTAAATTTAATATTTAGTGAGATTTAATTTTTTTTATGACTAAATTTTAAAAACAATGATTGAGGTTTACACTTTTGTAAAAGATATTTATGAGATTTTAAAAGTTTTTAAAATACACCTTAACTAATTTAAAAAATTGTTCAAAAGATTACTTTATCGTTAGTTTTTTTATGAAAATTGTTAGGGTTGTATCTAAAACCATGAACTTTCAAAAGTTTTAACTTAATAAAAGTTCAAAAATATCATCATTTATGTATTTGAACAAAAACCGTTAATTTCTCCTAACAAACATAACTTTAAACATGAAAAAAAATTAAATTTTGCTCCTACCATAGTAGTGATCAATTTGTTTGAAGTTTTATAGAGTTTAAAAGGAACCGGTTTTAAAACAAATTATATAGATATTCTAATTTCTTTTTTCAAGTAGATACACATATTTCTGCTAATTTTTTTAACTTACACCAATTTTCTCACACAATCAAAATAGAAACCAAAATTTTTAAGTATTTTCACACAATTTTAAAATTCAAATCTCATCTTAAAACATACCAAAATGATAAACATTCAAATAAAAAAATATTTTGACTATTAACACACACACAACTACTAAGGTAAGTCATAATAATTAAGTTTAGAATCATATGTGTTTTATTTATTTTCGTTATTCACAATTTTAAAACCATTTCCAAACATCCACCTAAACCATCAAAAAGGTAACAATGTAACGGAAACAATTACAAAGGAAGCTATTTTTCAAACATACAAGGAAAAAAAAACCTACATGACCAAAAGTATTCTTATAAATTACGGGTAATCCGAGTGTATGACCATGTACAAATCTTCGAGCACGAAAAACACTTTGGAATTTAAATCAATCAAGGATGGCCTTCCTAACAATTCCATTAAATACTATTGAAACATGATTATATACCATTGCTATACCACTAGATGCAACTTTCCAAAACAAAATTGAGAGAGAGAGAGAAAAGAAAAAAGAATAAGTAGAATAATACATATGGAAAAAAGTAGCAATGCTCCATGCACAATTGCCTTCTAAATTTTAGTTTGATCGCCATCGAGAAGCTCATTAACACAAAATCGATGTAGATCATCGTACAGTTTCCTCCACTCTTATAGTTAGTGTTGTAAAAATTCGATGATGATGATCGAGATCAGTTGCTGCGTCGTGATGAATCACTGCCTTGAAAGCAAAATTCGGCCAGACCGTGGCGCTAATCTCACTGTCGGTTGCTCCCCAAGGTTAACACAGCTCCCTATTCTTGACGTGCACTCGCCGAAAACAGGAATAGAAACGACAAAGAATTGCTCAAAACTATGGATAGAGAGGAAGACGTAGAGAGAAAGGTAGAGATAAGTTGTTTTTGGATGATTAGAAGAATGAAATGGAGGAGGCCTCTATTTATAATGGAGTCCTCCTCAACTGAAGTCTAAAAACTCGTGAAAGGAAGGCCGTAGAGGAAGGTACGGACGCGGTGGCCAAAAAACTATTCGGATGAGTATCAAAAAATACATCTTTATTCGCGCAAGCACGATTGCTCAAGCCCACCTGCCAATCCAACCGAATGGCAACACTGGTGACAAGGTCATACTATCACCATCAACACAAATATATTCCTCTAGTGGCACTTCACTACTTAAAATCATTTGTCTCTTCCAAATTTTCCAATGTGGGACAACAATAAATGGGTAACTTTGAATTGGGCCTTGGTCCACAGGCTTTTCCAACAGTTAGTATATATAACGATCCTGAATTATTTACGTGGAGACATGAAAGTGGGAGCGTTATCTTATGTAAAAGATCAGTTTATATAAGATTGGAACCATTAAAAAGTCTTTTTTTTACGTTATACCGTTTACTGTATAAAACTAACTATTTCGTTTATTGATGAATTAGGTAACTTTAATCTTAATCATAATCCCGTTTACCGTATAAGAATTCCACTTTCTTCTTTGGTCTACCATGATATATCACTAATACCGTATAATCTTTTTGTATATGTTAATATTTTCAGTAATAATTTTGTCATTTGAAACAATTTAATTTCACCTAAAAATTAAGAAAATTAAAACAACAATAGGAAAAAAATTATTAAACATTTTTAAAGTCAAAGAGCTTATTCGACGATTTTTCTTTAAATTTATGATCAATAAAAACATAAATATATAGAAGTTCGAAAACTAAACTTTTAATTTAACGATACAATACATTGAAAACGTTCACGAATATCACACGTGTTATAGTTATGGTTGTATACAAGCAAAGTATGTGGCCAAATTCAAGCAAACTTAGGAGAAAAGAAATGAAGATTATAATTCAAAGTTAGAAAAGACATAAAATTGTGAGGAAAAAATGACATAAATTTAAAATAGAATAAAAAGTAATATAATTGATGGAATAAAAGAGAGCAAAAGAGGAGTATATAATTCTTCCAAAAGCATGCAATTAACTTAACATAATATATGCTTTCCCCATCCCCTCAAAGACTCAAACATTAAGAATCTTCAACTATGAACCATTGATTTAATATGACTTGAAATGGAACAAAGGTCTAATTTTGGACATGCTCAAATGAATAAATCAAACAACACACCCCAACTAATATAAAAATCAGAGAACAATTTTATAAGAATAATCAAAGTCCCATAATTTATTCTTTGATTAAACTTAAGTTTAATCAGTCGCTCGACTTTCATGTTTGGTCTCTAGATTTTAGATTTATTTCTATTTAGTCTATGCTTTAAAAAGTTATCATTTTAGTTTTTAAATTTTGAGTTTGGTTTCAATAATCTAGTCTTTTTATTTTAAATATGACAGGTTTACTCTTAAAAATTAAGTTTTGTTTCAATTTCATCTCTAAGTTTAAAATTCACATTTTTTTAAGTTTTGTTAATTAATTTAAAAGAATTATAATTAGTTAAGATTAATATATATTTTTTAGGTTAATTTACAAAGTCCATCAATATTTACGGTCCGTATGACAAAATAACAATATAACAAAAGCACATGAAACTGGATTATTCTTTCATAAATTTCATATATGTCCTTGTTGGTTTTGAATATTGTGGGATAAGTTGTGCACTTCTTCACTTCTTCTTCTTTATGATCGTTTATCTGAAGCTCTCCCCATCTTTTAGAATTTACTATCTGATCGTTTAAATTTTTTTCATTGTTTAAAATGAACTACATGATCGTGTATCATGATCTAAATGATCGTTTAGACTGTAGTACAGGATCATTTAGAAGAAGATTATTCGTAGTGTGTGATTGATTAATTGCGTGTTGATTGGGATATTTTTGGTATTTTACATTGCGGGCTTGTGAGCTTTTCATTTTTCCAAAATTGTTCTATACCGTGCAAATATTTCACCAGTTTGATATATTTTCTTAAAAAAAACCTCTTTTTTATCACCATTAAATTTTAATTTTATAATTACTTTAAAATAATTAATAGAACATTAATTTTAAAAAAAATAAAAATTGCTATTTAACGAAAAGTCAAAAAATAAATATAAATCTTAAAATAAAACTCAAATCTTAAATGTAAAGTTATAATATTTTAATATATAAAAGCTAAAACAAAATCAAAACTAAAAAATTAGAGTGTGACATTTTGAAGATCAAAGATCATGAAATCTTGGCCTAAAATCTATCAACAAAAAGGCTATCTCTCTCTTAAATAATTAATATTGAAATTTCTGTATAATTGAGCCATAAAGTCTTATGTGTTTATATGTATATATTGTATATTCATGAAATTAAAAATAAAACATTGAATAAAGGTTTTAGTGATTTGTTGGATAGAATATTAAACTTGCTCAAGTTCAACAATTTATTGGAACAAATTCAAAAGTTTAGAACATATTAAACATGCTTTAATATTGAGAGACTAAATAAACCTAAAGAAAGTAAAATATAAGAGACTTAAACTTATAATTTAAGTTACACAGTGTGTGTTTTTTTCTTTTTTTTGTTTATATTTTAAAATTTATGAATATTCGAGCATTGACTGTACAACATTTAAATGTCAAGAAAGTTCGTAATTTAAAACATATTATCAAACATCTTTTTAAGGTGTAGAGACTAAGTAAATCCAATCATAGACAAGAGACTAAACGTGTAATTTAATTTTGATAGCGTGTATATTTTATTTTATTTTTTGTTTTTTTTACATTTGTGAGTGTTCGAGTCAGTTTACATGCATCTTGACTAATGTCACGAACAATCCACCTAACCCTATAACATTTTTTGTATTAGGTAAGTGAGCATCATAGGTTGAATTGATGATATGTTAGCTATTTATGACTTGGATAGGGTGTGTAATATGTTAAATGTGTTAGAAAAGTATTATTCTATATACTTAAAATCCAAGGGAAAAAGGAAAAATAGATAGGCATAAAACTTTATATTAAGGGAGATTGAGTTATAATGATCACTCAATTGATGAATGAAATTTGGCCAAAGAATTAGGACTTGTCTTATTATTAGTCTTGTCTAATTCACGTCTTGTATTATAGCTTTGCTTTATTACAACGTTTGTGGTTTACGTCGGGTGGATATTCAACCACAATTTAATACTCATCTTCATTGTATTATAAATATACAAGGAATATTAAAAGAATAAAATTTTAGGATTATTTGTGAACCTAACTATAATAATCATACGATTTTATTTATTTTTTAGTTTTAAATTCACAATGTTTTTTTTATTAATATGCTTAGTGAGAGTTTTCGTTAGTTTTTAACACGCTTTTGCTTTTAATGTATAGTTGGAAATTTTCAAAAATAACAAATTTTACAAAATAGTTATTGATATGTTATAGTGATAGAATCCAAAATAAATTTGTAAATATTTTAATTTATTTTATGTTATTTTTAAGAATGTCCCTTATTTGTATTGCATTTTAATTAATATTATAGATTATAGATCACCAATTATGATTAATTTTAATATGGTTCAATCTTTTGCATAAATAATAAATAATATTGTTTGAAGATTGGGTTTTAGATGGTTTTTAGAAGGCTGGTAAAATTCTTTTTTTTTTAGCTAATTAGAGGCATTATTTCTCTAAATTTTTTCATAGTATTTGATTATAAACAAGCAATTTTTACTTTTTATTTTGATGAAGTTTGAAATGTACTTAAAATATGCCATACTCTACAATTTGAAGATCATAGAAAATTTCATTGATAATAATAAATAATAATAATCCAAATGCATATATATACAAAATAATATTTCCCCTCTTTTACCCTTATTTTTATTAGTAAAGGTTTGCTTTTGTGTCCTTTGTTGATGGGATCCCATGCTAACTATTTTGAATACATGCACGTATATGATTCTATACAAATAATTGTAATAAAGTTGTATGGTTTTCAGTTAGTTAATTATGATAATAAAAAAATAAAAATAAATATTATTTACTCTAATTATTTATTTGTTCATGGTATATATATATATATATAAGAGTTACGGACAAGAATCTTTATATCTTCAATTTCGTTTTATTTTTTAAATATTTTAATAATTTTAAATTTGTCCATTGTTATACTATTTAAGTTGAAGTGGCTACATGTATTTGACTCGTTTAGACCATAAAGACGACTACCCCAAACATGCACATTAGCTGCTTTAGAAACCTAAGTTTTCCAAGTACTCTTTACACTTCCAACATTAAGCATTTGTGATTTACCTGCTTTCAAAACTCTATCAAGCAGACTTTGAGATGTTTGATTTCAAAACCTACGTATGAACACCTATAGGTATAAATTTTAATACTTAAGAACAAATAATTACGGTTATATTCATGCGAGTATTAATTCTCATATACTAATTGTTTTTCTAATTCAATAACAAATGCGTAGGGTGTAGAGATCAAATTCGAAACTACTAAATCTAATAGTTGAAAAACGTATTTTATGTCAATTAAACCATTATTATTCATAGTAAATTTTAGGTTAAAAAACTTCATTTGTTTGCATGTAGAAGAAATAGAATACATGGACTTGTGTGCATCAAACCTCTCGCTATTTACACATTTGCTCTAATGTTGAAGTTCATTTTCTCAAAAAAAAAAAAAAAAAAAAAAAAAAGAACTTAAGATTTTATTCGGAGAAGTTTAAGAGAGTAGAAGAACACATAAGAACTATATGTCAAAAAAGATATTAATATCAGATTAAATTATAGTTAACAAAACCATATATATAATGACATTAAAGAAGCTTCGATCTCCCATTTACATGCAAACTATATATTGAAATATATCATAAATGTATATTATTATATATACAAAATCTCTTACACTGCCTACATAAATTAACAAGACACATCTTCACCTTTTCTCTTCTTTTGTATTGAGCATTAAATTGTATATATGTAACTATAATTAAGAATTTGGATTTGCTATATATAAAACTTTACATTTACATGTGTTCAGTGTAATACACTTGGAAGGATATGGAATTAAACAAGGTCATTCAATATATGATGAGGAGGGAAAAGATAATAATACACACTTATAAAGCATATATGAACTATATATCTATATACATATACACATATAAGATATAGATATATACATAATGATAAAAAGAACTAATCCAAATTAAGTTTGGAATGAAGTTTTCATTGGGTTTCGGAGGAACGAATTTGGTGATGAATCTTTTCGATATAAGCTTTGGCTTTTCTATCAATGCCAGGCTCAGCGACCCAGTGTCGACCTTTGTCGCCATCACTCGGCCACACCTTTCGTGTATCGTCCATCGTCATTGCATCATCCCACCTCTTTCCACCATCTCGAGACTTGAACAAGCTGAAGATTGAGAAGCAACACGAGGTCGACTTCTGGGGCTTTTGTCTCTTGTTGTTGGCTGATGAAGCCATGGCTAGCTAGGGCAACAACAAAGAGAGAAAAGAAGCAGAATGTTCTGAGTGTTGAAGATTTGAAGAAGGGGTTATATTATTTTGGTTGTTTGAGGGAGAATGGGAAGTGAATGAAAGACTTATATAGGGAGAAAAAGAAATAATAAAGGAGGGTATAAAATTAGGGTTTTTGTGTAAAGGAAGCTGAAAGAATATAATATAAAGGGGTGTGTTTTGTGTATGAAGACCTAGCTAGGGCTAAAGTTACATAAAATTAAAATTGTGAAGACCTAATCTAGGAATTGACATTAAGGTTCTTTTCGAAAGCATAGTTTTCTTGGTTCTCCTTCACTTTAGCACAAGTTTCACTGCTCATTTCTAATTTTTATTTTCCCTTTTTTGCTTTTTCTACCTCTTACTTTTTTTTATACCACAATAATGCATCCAGCTCGATTCGATTCATGTCTCGTAATTGATTTTTTCTTAAGAACATACTCTCTCGATCACTTGTGAGTTCAATGCAAAAGTGAATTATCAATATTTTGATTGGTTATTGGCAAGGAAATGACTTTACAAGGTTTTGACCCTACAGTTTATGAATTCTTTTTTATAGTTTTCATATGTGAAATTACAAATTTAGGTCTTACCCTATCGTCTAGGTCAAGTTAATTAAATATTTGGTTTTCTATTTGCATTTTAAAGTGTGCATTTAGTTTTTATTTCTTATAATCTTTAATTAAGGCGAGATGTTGTTACTATTTTCTTTCTTGATGGTGTTAAGGGAAAGGTTGGGATTCAATTGATTAAAAAAATATACGAATTCGACTAGAAATGATTTGATTAGTATCGATGAGATCAAAGTACGACGTGAGAATCAAATTGAAACACACAAATCCTATTTTTTAGCCAAATTTGAAGTAGAAGATTTAAATAATTAATCATATACTTCATGGTTACTAATATATTTTGTATAACATACCGAACTTTTTAGAGGGTATTTTTGGCATTTACAATTATTTCAATTTTTTTATCTTTTAATTTGGATCTTCCATTTTGAATGTAGACTTGTGTGGAATCTTTTCAGACAATTCAGCTTTTGTTAAATTGTGTTTGTAAGAATATAGTTTTTTTTTTCTTTTCAATATACTAAAAAAGTGTGTTAACTCTCTTGAGTGATTCATATGAACTATGGAGGGATCTATATGGTTGGTCTTCACTATTTTGTTGTCTCCCCTATTGGTATGACTAAATAGTAAATCTCTTACTTTTCCCTATTCATCAAGAAAATTTTCTATCATACTTTCCAACAATGACATTTAGTACCTTTAATTTTCCTTCAATCAAAGTGTATATTACTTATGTGAAACATTCTTTTGATTTATGACTTTTTCAACTTTCGTTTAAGTCTGGTTTCATTTCGGTTTTGTTTGGTTTTATAAAATTAAGTTTAGTTATAAACATGACTCTTATGATATATTAGAAAAATTGAAATCAAATTTTGAGGACCAAAAAAAGTAGTTTTTTTCTTCTTGAGTTGACTAAAAATTTAAATCTTTAGTTAGGGACTATAAAAACCATGGTGCGAAAGGGGTAAGAAAACAAACGTAAATTTTAAAAAACCAAAAACCAAATAGTTGTTGAATATGATATAAGTTTTTCTATTTTCTATTTTCAGTTTATTTTTATTTGTACGGTTGACCCATTTTGTCCCAAGAATATGCACGAGGGCTGACATTGATCTCATGAATTTTCTTTGCTCCATCTTGCTCCTCATTTTCCTTCCTCTAGTTACTTATCAAACAACAACGGCAATTTATTTTCCCTACGTGTGAATTCTTCCTATGGCTTCTCCATTCTTCATCTCACTTATTCTTCTTGCTCATTTTGCAAGTGCATATTCGACCTTTGGTCCACCCATGAAAGGGACCATTTGTACAAATTTCATATCTTTAAAGAGAGTTGTTAGTCACGGTACAAAACTACTAACTTCATTCGAGAGATGAGAACATTCACGTTTTTATTTATTTATTTAGTAAATTAAATCATTTTGTATTTTGAAGAAAAGTGAACAAAAATGCATCGTCTCTATAAAACTACAATATTACAAAATAAGTTTGAAAACAGCTATATACTTATAATAAGTTTGGAAAAAACATGCTAACAAGAGCGTAGTTCAATTGACATTCGAGTGTAGTGTATTAATAACCACGAGGTATGCGATTCAAACTCCATGACCTAAATGGTTATACTAATAGCTGGAAAAATACATATTATTGATTTAGAAAAATCATGGTTGTAGTGGTTAAGGGAATTGCCTAAACAAAATAAAATATGAAAGAAAATTAGACGAAGAAGAAAACCTTCTCCTCATGAATTCCTCATGGAAAATTCCTACTTGATCATTTTGCAACAATGAGGAATGAAATGGAGGAGTAGGGAGTGGGAAAGTCATTCTCGACCTCTCCTTGCATTTTTGGATTTCTATACTATAAGATAATGGGTTGAGTTGGGTTATAGAGATTTTTTTTACCAATTTAAATTTATGGATTGGTCAAATTGGCAACCCAAATGATCATCTAAATTTGGTTTGGATTGATTTGTCGGGTTATTTATTTATTTTATTTTATTTTTTAATTATATTGTTTATTAATTTAAAATACTTAACATATTAATAACTAAATTTTTTATAAAACTCAAATATAAAATATTAAAATTTAGGTCGGGTAAACCCAAATTTTAAAATATGTGACCTCATCCAACCCAACCTGAATATATATATATATATATATATAATTCAATACAACCTAATTCTTATAATTTGGATTGGATAGTTCGAGTTGATTGAGTTGTCGGGTTATTTGGACACCCTTAATCTCTACTCTTAAAGAATGAAGTTCTTTGATCACATAGAAACTAAAATTAATAAGTAGAACTCAAATGCACACACATGTGTTAGCAATCAATGAATAAAATACCAAAAATGCGAAACTAAAATTAGGATTATTTTTAAATATAACAAAAATGAACAAAAATATGTACAAAAAATCACAATATTTCTATAATGAGGATCTATGCTTATTTGCTAAGTAGAAGTTTATCTTAATCTCTCGTTATCTATCGTAAATAAATTGTGATATTTTGCTATATTTTTATTTAAAATAATTTCTTTTAAAATTATGGTATTGAAAAAATGAGTTACAAGAATAATAGGAATAAAATATAAAAAAAATATTGTAAATTTAAAACAAACATTAATTTTGATATTGAAATAAAATTTAAAGTTTAGAAAAGCAATGTGTCAAAAGAAGGTAAAGAAGGGAAGGGAAGGGAAGGGAACTCCACTCTCTCCTTTGGTACTCCTCGGAATTCAAACCTCAAATTCTTTAACCGGCGGCGGGCCGCGCCCAAAGCATCGGTAAGCCGACGAAGACTTGTGGTCATCGCCTCAATAATTCATCTGTGTTTTTTCTCGCCCCCATTTTCTTTCGGTATCATATAGCTTCTTTCTTATCTTTCTTTTTTATTTCAATTTCTCTGCCTTCGTGATTCATTATTGTTAAAGTCTCTTAGTGATTGTTAGTAATTTCTTGCAAATCGAAAAACTGAACCCAGAAATCATAATTGGAATCCATTTATACTTTATGTAAAGTAAAACACAAATCTTCTAATTTGAAGAACCCACACTCAGAATATGAAATGTCACAGTTAAGACAAGGACTTTTGTTGGCATTGGTAATTCTGTTAGAATCTTCCTTTGTAGAATCAAGTGTTGTTTCTTGCCTTTAGAACAATCTAGCAGTGGGAATTAGAATCGAATCATCTTTAGAATCTCGATTTAGTGAAGTGAAATGATAATTGATGAGTGTAAAGTTTTTTACCCTTCATTGTCCATAGTCTTTATGTTTTGATCGTACATTGTTTTTTATCGATGGTTTCATTGTGAATTGAGGTGTATGTTCATGGTAATTTCAGGATTAGCTCGTATTTTTTAGAGAAAAAAAAGCCTCAAAAGCTCAAAATTGTTTATACCGTAATTCTAAGGATCTCATGATTATCATTTCTGTTGATATTACAAGGTCGTGATTAATGTTTGGAACATTGACTCAACTATTTTGGATTCAGTTTGCATTCATTTTATTGTTCCAATGACTGAATTCTGGACAAGCAACGATTGTTCTAAGCTTAGTTTATTAAATTGCCAATCTTTTTATCTGGTCCAGGAAATTAGCAGATGGCACTTAGACGATTGTTAGGCTTTTCAGATGGTGAGATCATGAGATCAGATGCTAAGCCTTGTTCACAGTTGATGAAACAGACTGCTGGGTTATGTTCTGTTGAAGGAGCACTTGGGTTCTGGATTCTTTGTAGATTACATTATGGTCTGTCAAGTATTCTTCTCAGCTCATTTGGTTTGATGTGCATTATCAAGTTTCGTGTCTTTCCTTTTTCCTGATCAACTTCTAGTGAACTCAAATGGCACTTTAATCGACAATTGTTTTCTAATAGATTCTACTACATTTACTTACTCCATTTGAATAGAAACCACAATGTTCTAGAATTGTCTTTAGATGTACATGGATTAAGTTGAAGCAGTTTTTTTGGACCAATGTGAAAATCGAGGTTGTTTAGGTTAGCTACCCAAAAAAACTGTGTTTAATTATGGAAAACATCTGTGTTTGGTTCTGCTTTCTTAATTGTACTTTTAGATTTTTTCTCATCAAGCACTTGGTTGAATGGGTCAAATGCACTTTATTAGTGTTTCTCGCGAAACATTTAAGTGTTCTGGACTTTGTTACTTTCAAACTTGTGCGAGTGATCTGTGCTTTTTATCTGTGCTAGAAGCACTCCCATATAGCGTATGCATGATAGTTTGCTGACATTTCTCACCTAACCTTTCATTCATGGCTTTTTGGCTGCAGTACTAGGAAATTGAAACACTTTTTCATGTTCTTTGAAAATAGAAAACAATTGCGACTTTGTTTAAATCAAAACCAATATTTATCCACCCTTTCCTTTTAAAGTGGATTGCCTGTCGTCCTGGGGGATTTTAATACTGTACTCTTAAGATGCACATACATCAAACTACTTTTTTTTGCATATAAATGCATTAACCTGTTGGACTTTAAATTTCAGCGATGTCCATGCCAAAGTCCTAAACTCTTAAAAATGACATGGTACTATGTTTATATTCGTATCCATATCCATGCTTCTTTACTCGTACTTAAGCTTGTGCGATGCTGGATTGTGTTGTGTGATAGGTCCAAGAATTACAGTACGTAGGAGTCTTCGTTGGGCAGCTTGTGGAGCAGCATCGATGAGTGCAACCTCGGCTTTGCTTGTCCGATTGTTTAGTCCAGAATGTGAACCCCAGAATATAGCTGCTTATGACAATAGAAAGTTGTAAGGTAATTGACATTTATAGATTAAAAATCTTATTGTATCATTAAAAAGTATTATTCAGATGTTTCCTTATTAGGAGCTAACTGATGTAATTAGTTTTGGTTAGTTTATGCTCTGGTTATTGTTATGTCTTGTTGACTCTTATCATGCCAAGATCCATGTTTAGATTGTATGTGTGACTTCATGCCATAAAACTAAAAAGGAGCCTTAGGTCTACCTTTGTATTTTGTTTTTCTCAATAAAAGTTAGTTTATGAGTAGAAAAAAATCTTTTAGTCATGTAACAAAGACCAAATTTTCTAATTTTATGGAATTGGATTGGTGAATATTATGTCAACTTTTTTGCTTTCTTTATGGACTCAGCGTTACTGATAAACAAATTTAGGTTGTCTTACTTGTTTCATCCCATGGTTTGGACGTTCGTGTATATTTGTTTGAGCTTATATTTAGATGTTTGTTTTTGCCCAACTTTATAAATGGTTCCAAATCCTTATTTTCTCCACTAATTTGGGTTTCAATAAATGATAGGAGCTTAAATGGAACAAATCGAACTACATAGATGAAAAAGAACGGAGTCTAAATGATAAGGACTAAAGTAGAAATTGAAAGACCTAATAATTAGGAAGCTATTTATACATGAGTAAGATGTCACTGAAATATCTCATGAGTTGAGTGGAGAAAGAGATGAAGATGATATGGAAACCATATAATATATATTGCTTTTTAGGGGCAGCTCTGGAATTATTGTTAAAGCAACTTCAATTCCATTTGTTGATTAGACATTTTTTTTGTAATGTTATAAACAACATATATCTTTTTCCAACCCATACATTACTTAGGTACATATCAAATATTCCTTTTATTTATGTAAATATGAATCGTGGACCCACCCTCTCAATTGTTACAGTGAAGTTGTCCATTGGCTTTCATTAATCAATCTCGATATATACGCACACTATACACATTGGGACTGATAAACTCATAGGATGTAACTCAAAATAGATTTTTTAATCTGCATTCAACGGAATAAAAAAAGAACGAACTTAGACTTAAATTATTTCTATTTGACACATCTAACCGTGATTGTTGCAATGAAAATTTAAACCAAATGGATACCTAAGTTGATGAAATTTTATTAGATGACACTCTAAATTTTGAAAGAATATTTGGCTATGAACTTAATTATGTTTCACTATATCACTAAAATTCCGATTTTGACTTGTAAAAGTTCTCTTATAGACACGATTATCTTATTTGTTAGAATAACGTGTTGATTGAGTAAAATATAAGATAAGGATGGATGAAAAAAATATTGTCTTTTACTTAGCACAATCAATTTACAACTTTAAATCGCATAGTTGTCATCTATTTGATATGATACCTTTATTCTTCTCAATCTCATTTCCTTCATTCGAAACGACCTTAAAGTGATTTTGAATTTGTTCACGTTATCAATGTGCCAATATAGTAATATGAAACCGGACAATTGATCAATGAAATTAATGAAGAAAAATGTATTATGTTTGAAAAATCACAATATTTGTCTTATCTTCTTCTTCTTCTTCTTTTTCATTTTCTACGTTCATTTATCTTACTCATCAAACATACAGTGACGATACACTCATAGATTTGACCACCCAATCCCTTGCACCACCAATTTCTATACTATTTCATATAAAAGAATGCCAACAATATTGTGGATGTCTCTACAACGATGTAAACATAATCTGATTGATATGAGCTTAAATTTGTTACTCCCACTCACATATTGATACATAAGACACGCACACTAAATTAACATAAAAAAAAACCTAATTAAAATCAAATTAGGATTATGAAAACATATGTAAATACTCAATACTCCATCCGTACTCGAATTGGACTACCACCAAAGTTGACCTACTATCTTTCGGACCTAGAACCAAGTTATGGGACCCAATAGAAGAAGGAATCGAGAGAGAGAAACAAATGGAAATTGGGTTAGAGTAGAAAAATTTTGGTGTTTTTTTTCTCTATTTGAAAATTAAAATGAGTGGAAGTATTCAACTCTTCAAACATTTTGAAGAAGAATTTACACAAAACCAACCTCCTGTGTAAAAAGTTTACATATGATGCTCTTGTACTAACTACAGAGCATGCCGCATATGTAGTATCTCAAGAATAAGGAGCTCAACTTTATACTGTTTAGGTTATACACTGAAACTTGAACCACGTTTATGTCACTACATAAAATTTAAGTTTACTCAAAATAGTCTAATAAATTTAGTTTATTGGATTCAAGATTATAGTATCCAATTTAAATTTCTCACTGATAAAATGAAATATGATTTAAATTACAACACATATTATAGAAAAGAAAAATGATTGAAAAAAGATGGTAGAAAAGGAGGAAACCTAATAGAAAGTGTAAAAGGAGATGAAAGCACCATATTTTTATGTTGTTTGTGGGTGGGGATGACATAAAAGGACAAAGGGAAAACAAAGCCACTTGAAATAGTTTTCTTTGTTAATGGTGGAAGCCAAAATTTCTCCCTTTGTTCACAGCACTGTGCAACCCCACTTGTCTATGCTCTCATTATTTTTCTCTTCATTCGCCTTGACGTTTTCCCCTCTTCCGTATTCTCCTCCCTCGAACAAAACCTCCCTTCTTATCGCATTTCTTCGACCCATTTCCCCATTTTCTCCTTCTCCCTCGTCACTTTCCTCATTTTCTATCAATTTCAGCTTCACCCATCACTCTTAACCCTAAATTCTGCTTACCCATCTCCCTCCAATGGCTTCTCACTGTGAAAAAAACCACCTTCCCCCTGATTCTACTCCTCATCTTAACGGTGACGCCAATACCCACTTGCCCAAAAGGCCTAAAATTGCCCCCACTTTCATTTCTGACTCAGAAATTCAATCCGAGTTTGCCCATCATGACCCTTCTGTTGCTCGGATCAACAACGGGAGCTTTGGCTGTTGCCCTTCTTCTGTCATCTCTGCTCAACAACAATGGCAGCTTAAGTTCCTTCGCCAGCCTGATTGGTTCTACTTCAACGGGCTCAAAAAGGGGATTCTTGAATCGAGAACCATCATTAAGGATCTCATCAATGCCGAGCATATTGATGAAGTTTCTATTGTTGATAACGCTACCACTGCAGCTGCTATAGTTTTGCAGAAAATCGCTAGGGATTTTTCTGAGGGGAGATTTGAGAAGGGTGATGCGGCGGTTATGCTTCACTATGCGTATGGTGCTGTGAAGAAGTCAATAGAGGCATATGTTTCTCGAGCTGGTGGGTATGTAATTGAGGTTCAATTGCCTTTTCCTGTTAAGTCTAATGATGAAATTATATTTGAATTTCGTAAGGCTTTGGAGAGAGGAAAGGCTAATGGTAGGAAGGTTCGTCTGGCTGTGATTGATCATATTACATCCATGCCTTGTGTGGTTATACCGGTTAAGGAGTTAGTTAAGATTTGTAGGGAAGAGGGTGTTGACCAAATTTTTGTTGATGCTGCTCACGCTATTGGGTGTACTGATATTGATATGCAAGAGATTGATGCTGATTATTACACAAGTAATTTGCATAAGTGGTTCTTTTGTCCACCTTCAATTGCTTTCTTGTATTCCAGGAGGTCCCCAAATCATTCTGATTTGCATCATCCTGTTGTTTCTCATGAGTATGGTAATGGGTTGGCCATAGAAAGTGCTTGGATTGGAACCAGGGATTATAGTTCTCAGTTGGTGGTTCCTTCGGTTTTGAAATTTGTTAATAGGTTTGAAGATGGGATTAAGGGAATAAAAAAGAGGAATCATGACGCTGTTATTAAGATGGGGGAGATGTTGGCAGAATCATGGAAGACTCATCTTGGCTGCCCGCCAAATATGTGTGCAAGTATGGTCATGGTGGGGTTGCCTTCATGCTTGGGCATCTCAAGTGAATCTGATACTCTGAAGTTGAGAACACATTTACGGGAAGAGTTTAGAGTTGAAGTCCCGATATATTACCGTGCTCCGAAAAAGGGGGAAACTGCCCCTATTACCGGGTATGCACGAATTTCTCATCAAGTGTACAACAAATTTGAAGATTATGTTAAGTTTAAAGATGCAATCAATGAACTTGTGCAAGCTGGCTTCACCTGTACTCAACTCTCCAAATGAGGACAGAGGAGGTATGATGTCTTTTGCTTTCATGAATATAGTCCTAAATCCTTTATTGATTTACATCAAGTTTTTAGATTCTTCATGACATTTTGAGATCTTATATGACCCACCTATGGTTAGACTGAGAATCCAACAGGTTGGTATACAATAATTGGGGGAGCAAGTTCTCATAGTCCTAATATTTAATTAAATTACATGTGAAATCTAAAAAAAAATACTTCACGTGGGTAAGTATCTATTTTTCTCCCTTCGTGTAGTTGTGTTGATTATTGTTTGAAATAAGGAAGCCCTTTTCTTGACTTGGCCTACGTGCTTTATACCTACCTTTTTAAAGAACTCGATTTCAATCTTAATGATAAAATGATGGTTGCAATTTTTGTTCAGATGTATTTTCTCTAAGGAATTAGTTAGTTGTCTAGTGACAAGTAACCTAGCAGCAGCGTTTATCCAATTTCTTTAACATGCCTTTGAGTTTTTCACAGCCAGAATAGTAAACTTTAGGGGAAGAAATAAGGCCTGTGGTGGCATCAAAATGGACAGACTGCTATCCGGTATTATAATATCAAAGCAACATAATCCACAATTTGTTTTGGTGCTGAGACTTGAGAGTCCAATAAGCTCTTTTTATTTCATTCATTTATGAAATCATTGCTCTTCTAGAAAGAAAAAAAACGTAGTTATAATTTGTCTGCATCACAAATTGATCTATGGGAGTTCTTACCTTTCTTCAAATTGATCTATGGGAGTTCCTACCTTTCTTTTCGAACCTTACTCTGTAGCCCATTTTGCTATTTGTTTGTCCTCGTCTTTTTCCATGAATGTGTGAATACCACCTGTGGCTTAGCCTTAGGGTATTCATATCAGCTGTTTAAATAGTTAAGAACTTAAGCTTAAAAAATATTACTTTCTTTTAATACAGATAGTAGCTTTATGATTCATATTTGCAAAATAGTTTTTAGAAGATACTTCTAAGAATATTGATTAGTTGACCTGTTAATCTGTTATGTTATGTTATATTAAGATTATTGTGTACTGACACAGACCCATGATTTTCGAAGGACAATTTTAGCTATTATAAAAACAGAGTACCTATGAGGACATTGAGAATTAAAAAAAGGAACATTTTAAAATTAGTCAACCTAGCATGTTTTTGTTGACTTTTTGTTCTTAAAAACAAAAGGTGGTTTTAAAACACAACTTCAGACACAACCCATCATTTGCTCTGTCTTCGAAAAATAATTTTCTAAAGGGAACAGCTGGGTGCTTCCGATTTGCAGTTCATAAATGATGATAAATTAGTGCCCTTTTGAATGCATTCTCCATACAAAAACATATGTCTAAGAACTATTTGTTAAGATACATGTCTTCTGGCTGAATAGAGGCTGGAAGGTTCTGGGAATAATCAGGTGTATCAATTTTTTCTAACGATGTTTCATTTAGTATCTTTCTATAAAAAACAGAAATAAAAAGTCATGTAGTATCTTTCTGAACAGTTACATTGAACAGCGTTGCATCTTTGCTTCAGCATTCGGATTGGGAGTTGATGTTGTGATAAAGTTTCTTGCATTTTGTGGTTCTCCATCTGATAAAAACAATCAAACATGTAAGATGGTATATAGAATTACTCCTGTATAGGCTGTATTAGGTTGTTTCATCATATGTATGCTGTAACAAAATGCACAAACACATGTACATGTTTCAATTTGGCTATTTCTTTATCCTGATCATATAATTCCAAGATACATTTGTTGAATATATCTTGGACATGAAAGTTGCCATTAACAAGTAATTCTTGATTTCTGCATATACAGTAAAGGCTTATGAAAGCGGCACGCGGTGGTTCTCTTCTGCTGCATAGCCATGGTTTCGGTACCATGGGCACACCCCCAAAACACTTCAAAGGTGGATGCACCAAGCAGAAATAATGTCATTATCTTTTTAATGACTTGAAATGAAAGTCCTTAAGGACAGCTTAACTTGTGTATCAGTCTTCTTGATCAGAATAGTACTTGTACATATTCAAATCTCATGTTTTCGACTCTTATTTAACTATCAAATGAAGTACTGTTTTCGTCATCCGAGTAAGGGTCATGTAATGAAAGACCAGACTGGACTGTAACTTTAGTAGTTGTCAAGCTCTTGAGTTTTCGTGCAGCAAGTGCTTTTGTATTCTCCATTACTACAAATGACTGATGATTTTGATGAGTTGCAGTTTCCTACTCTAATTCCCTTGCATTTCCATCTGATGTTGGTGATGTGACATTCTTTAGTTATTGATGACATTAGTTCAATGCTTTTTGTTCAGAGGGTAAATTGTGTTTTTAGGGAACAATGATTTGTGAGACTTATGAAAGAAGGTTTCATCCACTGTGGTTATATTTTCTTCTCATAATGTACTGAAAAATCTGATTTGTCAGCTTACAATGAAGACCGAACTATGTACATAATTCTTTCATTGTAACATTATGAGAAACAGCTTTTGTATTTCCTACTGGGTGAAGTAATTTTCAAATGGAATCATATTGATTATTCTAAGCTCTGAAATCATATTATGTTTCTTGACTATAAATTTGGTTGTTGGTCCAATATACTGTATTAAATAAAGGAAGATGCATAGAGAAACATTAAGGAACAATATAAGTAATGTAATGTATTACATGAAGGGTTTATTACGAGCATTATTCCTTCTTTAATCATTGAATATTCGATATTTAAAGTAATCATTCTACCCTAAAAGTTGTCTCTATCCATCATTAGAAGGTGTCAATAATAGTTGATTTCTTTATTAGTTTATGTTATTTTTTAAAAATAAAAGATTTACCCTTTATAAAACAATTTTGAAAATATAACAAATTAGTAAAATATTTATGTTGTATAAAATAATTTTGAAAACAGAAAAAACTCATAGGCTCACAATGTAAAATACAAAAAATGCCACGATAAATTGGCACAACACGATTGTGTAATTTTTTATGTCCCAAAATGAAAGAATTTCGCCTTTTAATTCCCTCGATATCGAGCATACAATGCATCGAGATGACCTCGAATGAAAGACAGAAGTGTAGATCTACACGATTCTGTACTTCATTTTAAACAACGACTTTCAAATTTAAACTATCAAGTAGGTCATAATACACGATCTCAAGCTTTAGTTGCACTAAGATGTCTCGGGATGAAAGAATTATGCCTTTAATTCATTTGATCTCGAGTATATAATGCCTCAAGATATATTGGGATGAAAGAATTATTCCTTTAGCTATTGGATCTCTGGCCTTAGTGGCACTAAGATGAAAGATTTTTATTTTTATTTTATTCGATCTTGAGCACATATTGCCTCGAGATGTTCTAGGATGAAAGACTTTTGAATTTAGTTATTCAATCTCGGGCCTTAATTGCACCAAGATGACTTGAGATTAATAAATCGCAAAGAAGATATAAATCGCATATATGAAAAAAAATGATCGTAATTTTCTTATTTTGTTATACGAGTAGTAAATATTTTGAGTTTTGTTACATTCATGTAAATTACTCTCGTTACTATTCATCCATCCATGAAATCAACGGTCACCTACTCTTGTAATTTAGAGATAGTTGCAAATATAATCGTTAGATTCAAAATAATTTAAGCAGACACCAATATCTTAAAAAATTTGTAGTCTATCAATTATATATGATATATCACTAATACATCAGAGTCTATGATATAAGTCTATCACACATAGATTTTGGTATATTAAAATGTTGTTGTGTACTTAATTATTATTATCGATTATTGAAGGTTTGTTTTAGATGGTTTGGGCAATAAGATCGGAAAGATTTTTGGTTTGGAAATTTTGGCGGGCTTTGGCTCACTCGAATCAAAGTCACGAACCACACAAAACTAAGGTTCGGAATAGTCAACTTTTACCGAACCCGAGGCTCGGAAGTTTCCCCCAGTTGCTTTGCTGTCGGCCTCTTCGATTCAAACCCCAATACTGACAAAAAGCAAAATTCAAATCCTTCCAAATTCAAAAATAACCCAATTAATCTAAATCAAATCCAATGGCTTCCTAAATTCACTCCTTCACTCTCCGTAAAGCTAAACAAAAATCATCGAAATATTCCACTGATTCATTACCCTAATCCTTAATCCTTCTTCACCAAGTGTTAACCCAGAACAACAACAATCCACCACTTGGCTACTCTACTGTTACTTCTTCTTCTTCTTCTTCAACTACACAAGGGTGGGCCATTTTGATTTTACGATTCCAACTCTTGGGATCTCTCATTTCAACTTCAAAAATGGTGATCTCATTTTCTCTCTAACTGATATCTTCATCTCTGATTATGGGTTTGTTTTATTAGAAGAATATTCATTGTGGGGTTGTGGGTTTTCATATTCTCTTTATGTTTGACTGAACTTTCCTGAGAAATTTCTGGGTTTGTCTATTGGGTTGTAGTTAAATATGGGTTTTGAAGCTCTGTTGAAAATTTTGAGTGAATTCTTTCTTTTAATCATTTATTTCTTTATTCACTTATAAAATTTTTTATTTCCTTTGTCCATACTTTTTATTTAATGCACGCAACTACCCTCTTCCACATGCAGATGCATCGCTTTAGGTTTCACACTGCAACCCCGTGAGACCACTTATTGCGGGTCTCTGAGTAGAACTGCATAATTTCTTTGATGAACTTGCTTAGATATATTTTGAGAGGCAAATTTCTTTGCGTCGTTCGATCCAAATCTTGTTCTCTCGATGTCTGTTCAAGAGAAATTTTCTTCGTTGCCATCATCAAGTTCTGCTCGAGAGGTTGATCCATTGTTGAAGGATTTGAATGAGAGGAAGCAGAGCTTCAGGCGAAATGTTGTGTCGTTGGCGGCAGAGTTGAAGGAGGCTAGAAGCCGTCTTTCGTCTCAAGAACAATCGTTTGCTAAAGAGACTCAAACAAGGCAGGCATGTGATATTTTTGGATGTTTTGGGATTCTGAGGCATCTGGCTTTTTGTATCGTATTGTTTATAATTCATGCTTTTGACTCAATAAAATCGCTTTTTAGGTGTTTTTCCCTTGTGGGGGTTTTTTGTTGGGAGTTGGAGTTTGAGTGATTTTTTTTTGAGCTGTTTTTGCAGGAAGCAGAGACGAAGGCTAATATTATGGAACAAGAAATTGGGAGATTACATGCGGAATTGGAAGAAAGGGACGGACAACTCAAGGCTTCTGCAACTACTGCCACCAAGGTTTCATTCCCAACTCTGTTTCTTACAAAAAAAAATTATTTTTCTTCCTTCTGGTGGGATTTAGGTTTGAATGATTAAACATGGGCTGGTCCTTTGAAGTTGTATTGGTTTTTTAATAATTGCTTTAGGTTATCATACACTACTCGTGATTGCTTTACTTTTCTCTAATTGGTCAGATTGTGGTTATAAAGTTCCCAAAAAGCTATTCTTCTAAGTCTCATCTCCCAGAAGGCCTTTTTCTTTGCCCTCTCTGTTTTCCTCCTTTCTCTTTTGATGGGAGGAAAATAGGAAAAGTACTATATTGTTACTTTATTATCATTATTTCCTTTCCCTCCTATTACTTGAATTCAAATAATTGCTTGATTTGAATATGCAGTAGGTTAGTTCGAGGGAAAATGAAGGCCAAACTTAAATGAATCGGAATGGAGAGATTGTCAATTTATTTTT
This sequence comes from Cucumis hystrix, assembly GCA_025688845.1. Lineage (NCBI taxonomy): Eukaryota > Viridiplantae > Streptophyta > Magnoliopsida > Cucurbitales > Cucurbitaceae > Cucumis > Cucumis hystrix. Next base: position 14,773,728 of record CM046887.1, read on the forward strand.
GAAAGAAAGGAGTTCTATCATATCAGACAGCACATTTAAATTGAGTAGGATTTAGGAAAGGATTAATTAATTATCAATCCCTAATTTCTTAAAACCATCTTACCGCTTACCCTGTAACAGATGAGATTTTTTTTTCTTTTTTTGGCTGAATTGAGACAAATTTGTTGTTGTTCAGTTTTCTTTTTCTGGGATTTACATGTGCCAATTGGTTGTTGTAATGAGCTTTCCTTTCCATTTGTTAATGATTTCTTTTGATGTGCATAACATAGGCAATGGATGGGGTATAGATCCTTCATTTATTATTTCCTTCATGTGTGAAGAAGTAAATTGGGCTTTTACGAGTTCTCCAACGAGAGGGTTTCTATTGCTAGATTCTAAGCTATGCCTTTGGGTCCCCCCTCCTTTTAATGGATCTTTATGTTGCCAAATTAACTATTTATGCAAGCTTAGATAAACAATATTTAATACTTTGGGATGTCAATTTCTTTCTATCCCTATCTGACAACCGTTGGACCGTTTTGTTCTTTTTTCATTTTTTATAATGAGTTCAGAGTAAATCAAATTCCCTACTACTACTACTATTATCATCATCATCATCTAAAAAGGGTTTTTTTTTTTCTTTTTTTAAGAAATGTAAGATAGACCTTAAACTGATATTTCTTTTTACAATCTGAAATTTGCATTAGTTGCTCTAAATGACGAGCATGTCTTATTTGTATCCTTCCTTGGTCATTAAATCTCTATCGTAGCTTTATGGATATATGGAAAAGGAATCTGATAAAAACCATTATTATGCACATATAGTGAGAGAAATATATTTATAATTGACTAACTCTTTGACCACTTGTAAGTTATACCTTATGTTACAGTCTAATGTTGTAGACGGAATATTATCCCTTAGACATGGCTGTTTGGCTTTTTTTCCGGTACCTTGCAATCTAAAGAGTACAGATATTGTTATGAGATTAGTAAAGGTTTCATTTTCATGTTATAAAGATATTTTGATCTTGTTAAATTTGGAAATTGATAGTAATGACTTATTGCTGCCTTTGTTATTGTCTGGGTAAAAGCAGATATGTGTTTCGTGCTACCAGAATTAGATTTTTATAAACAACCAAACGATGCCTTTTCTTGAGGGTTTTGGTTTATGGTTTCTTCCTTAGTTTTGTTGCAATGATTAAACAGATCCTCAATTATCTTCATAAGAGTTTTTTCATGCATTATAACCCAGCACTACGGGTATAGTTTCTTAGAGTTGGCCTAATATCTGTCATTGTGATATCTGTATTTGTTGTTCAATGCAGTATCTCCATGAGTTGGATGGATTAAGATTACAGCTTGTCGCCACTCAAGCGACTGCTGATGCGAGTGCTGCATCAGCTCAATCTGCACAGAACCAGTGTTTGGTGCTTTTGAAGGAATTAGACGAAAAGAACACTTCTATAAAAGAGTACGAAGATCGAGTAAAAAGGTTAGGAGAACAACTAGACAATCTACAGAAAGATCTCCAGGCAAGGGAATCTTCTCAGAAGCAACTGAAGGATGAAGTGATGAGAGTTGAGCATGATATTTTGGAAGCTTTAGCCAAATCTGGTGTGAGCAAGGATTGTGAATTGAGGAAAATATTATATGAAGTTTCCCCCAGAAATTTGGAGAAGATCAATAAGTTGTTGATTGCCAAAGATGAAGAGATAGCGAAACTCAAAAATGAAATCAAGATGATGTCTGCTCACTGGAAGCTTAAAACCAAGGAGTTGGAATCACAAGTATGCAAACTTATTTGGCTATACTGTTACTTCCTTGTATCATTTTTCGTATTCATTTATACATTTTGATTTTCTTATCAACAGTTGGAGAAACAACGACGAGCCGACCAAGAGTTGAAAAAGAGGGTGTTAAAGCTGGAATTCTGTCTGCAAGAAGCTCGCACTCAGACGCGGAAACTTCAAAGAGTAAACACTAAACCTTGTTTAGAATTTGATGTTTTATTAGCTGTAGTGTAGAAAAGACTTGCATTGAACATAAATTAGTTGATAAAACATTCTTGGGATTCAATGAATTGGATCAACTTGCTCTACAATAAGAGAGGAAGGTGGGCTTTCTTTTTGGACCCACCTGCCTTTCATGGTCCATACAATAAAACCAATGGCTTCCTCACCCTCTTCCAAAGATAATGTTTAAGTTTCTATTATTGAAGTAGGCCTCCGATGAAACTGAACTGTATTTGATTCATAACAGATCGGAGAGCGACGAGAGAAAGCCATAAAGGAACTGAGAGATCAGTTGGCAGGAAAACAAGGTGGAGCCTGTTCTGCAGCAGATGCCGAAAAGCATAACTTTTGGGAAACCTCAGGGTTCAAGGTGGTGGTTTCGATGTCGATGTTGGTATTGGTAGTATTTTCTAAGCGATAAAGTAAATCATTAGAATGTATAGTAGTAGCATGGCTAGAAGTCATTTTAGAGGGCCTTACTACAGTATAGGAAGTAGAATGTAGAGGAGAATTTCGCCCTTATTCTCCATTTAGCTCTAGGAAAATTTAGAAGAAAGACCACTAAAAAAATCTTTATGCTAATATGTTAAAGATTTATAGTGACAGTGGTATTTTCCGAAATCACATGAAGTGATTCTGTATTTATATGTAGAGGATGGTACCTTTTGATGAATGGTGCTTCATCTAATTTTGTTTTAGAAGTAAAACCTCATTAACATCCATCGCATTTAACATTTAGAAAGTTCATATAAACAGTCCATAGCTTGTTTTAAAAAAAAAAAAAAAAAAAGAACAGTCTATAGCTTAGAAGGGAATTTTAGATGATTTGTGGCTCATTTTACTTAAAAACTTTTTTTTTTCTTTTTACTTGCAAATACAACCATCAGATTCAAAATTTAAATTTTAGTAGATAAAATACAGTCTAAAAGAATTAGCAAATTTAGATCTTGATTGTCGAAATCTATCGAGAATAGATTATATCATATTCTTTAATCTTAATAATAAGAATTTGTCATTGATAGATTCTTTAAAAATATTGTTACACTTAATAATCGGTCCATACGTTTTGGCCGACGAGGCGAAATTGAAATAACAACCACAAAAAACCATTTCTTTCTTTCTTTTCACATTGCCTTTGTTTGCTTCATCCTTCAACATCAATTTTACCATTCATCAGCTACTTGACTTTCCTAACCATCATTCCCAACCTACATTCAATTATTTCAATTTTTTTTTCAATCAGGTTGAATAATTAAATAAGGCCCAAAGGAAAGTACATAAAAATAATAATTGCAAGAACTAATGTGTATACAAATTCAAGATAGGGTATTAAGTACTAGGTGAGCTCAAGGTTGAGCTAGGAGTGAGGCTTGATGCTATCAAGTAAGTTATTGCATGATAAGCCTTAATTTAAGTGGATCATAAATTACCTATATGAGATCTATTGGATTGTAATTCAGCTAGGTAAGACTATATACTACCAAAGAATTATTATGGTGTGACTAGGTAAGGATTAGAAGATAGTATACATGATTTTACCAGGTACGATCACTAAGTGCATAGCCCAAACTTGAATTAGTGTTCGACTATGTTATCTATCTTATAGGGTAGCAACTCATTATGGCCACACATAGAATTGTAGTTGTTTTATCGAGACTATTGTGATTGACGACGACCATGCCAACTTCAAGCTATTATTCCTTCTGTTTCTTCCACTTCACTAGTTTTGTTGTCTTCAAGAAATTTCCTTTTTGTGTGAATCAGTAATGTTTTCCATGTCATCGTTCATTCTTACTACAACAACAATCACATAAGCCACATTTAGTATATTTTGTCAACGAAATTCCTTGTCTAACAGAAGGTTAAAGACCGTTGGAGAATTTCATTCCTTTGAGGCTTTAAATGTATTTGATCAAAATATATTTAGTTGATACCACACTGATGCCTATTATTTCTTGCTTTGTAAGTAATCTTCTATCACAATATCCATCACTACGTCTCACGTTGCCATCTCACCTTCGACTAAGCTGACATGAACTTAATCAACTAGCTAGCTGTTCATCCAAAACCATGCCACAACATGATCATAATGAACTCCAAACCACCCCTTTCTTTACTACCTAAATTAATGCATTCTCCAAAATTATAACTATATATTACATTATTGAGACATCATTTCAATCAATAACTCTTTCCAAGCATACATATATAATCAATGTTATAACACTAAAAAATCTAGTCAATGTTGTTACATCAATTTGAACGTAACAGTACAAACCTTTATCTGGTTGTAAACCTACACCAACTTGCATTATTATAGAACATAACCACAACCAAAAGAATCCTCATTGAAATCATTTGGTGGAAGCAATAATAACCAAATTCAATGTCCCTTTCAAATGGTTGCATGAATAATATATATGAATGATTTAAATTGAAAAATAAGGCATTTCATTGAGGACACAATTAGACATCTACCAACCATATCTGTTGGTTGATTTTAAGTATTAACCACTAACACTTCTGGATTAGCAAATAGCACCACCTAATTAAAGCTTTAACTATTCATTAATTAGTTAATTCAAATCCAAATTTCCATTTTTAATCAAATAATTATTCAACTTAATTTCCCTTTTTCTTTCATTTGTAATAATTATTGTATTCATACCACTTATTATTTTCTTAAATTTCTTCCTTGTATTGACCCAAATGAATAATGATAAATAAATTGAACATAATGGATATAACGACATTCCATGCAAATCGACACACAATATTGAAGTGTTAGATAGATACTTCTAACACAAAAAATATAAAAAGAAAAAATAAATAAAATTTGTAAATAAATAAAGAAACAAGTTACGTGTTTTTTAATTTAATATCATAGTTACACTACAAATGCATTGATTTGAAGGCTTCATGCGATACATTGAAAATTTGTTATTATAACTGAGAGTCCTAAAAGTTTTTCTAAATTAAAATACAATTTAGTTTAAGTTTTCGACATTTACTTAAGAGACCAAAGGATGCACCATCTATTGGACGACTTCTTAAGTATTTAAAAACTTTATTTTCACTTGAAAAAAATCCATTTTTAAACATTTAATGACATTCCATGTAGAGCATATCCTTTTTTCTTAACACGTATCTATTTAACGATCATATGACTCTAAAATGAGAAAAAGTACTAAACATATAATATATTATTGTGTAGTCAGACAAAATTTTGTAGTACTGAAAGTGAGATTACTAAGTAGCAAAATTAGCCTTTCAATGTAGATTATCAATGGATTTGCTTTTTTATGGTCCATAAAATCATTATTGTTACTTCTTTTACAAAGTTAATGGATTTAATTAAGGAAAAAATAAAAGTCAAAAGTGAGATAGTTAATTATCACCTAAAGTATGTACACCTAGTGAGCAAATTAAGTAGCATATAAGTAGATTTCTAGCTAACGCGACCTTTAGCTCAATCGTAACTATGTCATGACCTTCTCTTTTCTAAAGGTCGCAGGTTTGATCTTTCATTCAGCAATTGTTGTATTAAAAAGAAAAGAATAAAATCTTAGTTAAAGTGAGCTTAGCTAAACGGTAATTGATATAATTTTCATCTAGAGATCGGAGGTTCAATATTGTTGGTTTGTACTTAAAATTAAAAAAGTAGATCTGTAGCTTTACTAGATTAATCATTTCTTTCAAAATGAATAGGCTGATGAGAAGTCATTATCACTTCAATCAAAATGAATCCCATGAAGAATTTAGCCAACATTTTCTTCTTGCCCCTTCTTGATTCTTTTTTTGATTCTTCAAATGCCTTAAAAAATTTAAATTATGATGAAAATTTCTTCACACTTTCTTCTTCTTCTTAGAGCTATTTCTAAGTGTTGTTGATCTCTGCTGCAATAGTCAGTGATGTCTTCTTCACAAATTCATTTTGTGGTTCATACAAACCATGATTGCTTCTATGGCTTTAGCAGATTCTTGGCTGTGGCAAAGAGCTTTCACATGTTGGCCTTGTAATAATCAACTACAACAAGCTCGCCAAGTAAGTGGATAAATCAACTTGTTGATTCTTTAGAGAGGAAAAAAAAACTTCTTTTTATCTTGTTTCTTTCGTTCGTAAAAAATTCATACGATCGATGAGTCGAGGACGAGAATATAAAATTTGACCTGATAATGCTTTATATGTACTTTATATATGCTTTTTGACCTACGACAAATTAATTAAGCTAGTTGACTCTGCGTCCCCTTCTTCGTTCTATCCCTAGTTGTCACCTATTAAAATCTTGGCTAAATTATATACAAAATTATTTATATACTTTCGAAAGTGTAGTATTATACTTGACTTTTTATGAACGTTTCAAAACAATAATCCTTAAAATCTTTAGAAATCCATACAAAATTTGAGGCATGAAATAGTGCGGCGATACAAACTTTCATTCTAAGCCATTGTCATACCATTTTAGGATCTGGTTTTTAAAAACTAAGAAATTTCTACTCTGCGATAATTTTGAAACGTTTATGAAAAGTCAAAGATAATATTGCAACATTTGAAAGTGTATAGAAATGTGGTTGAAACAAAAACACAAAATTAAGAGGTATTTTTGTAATTTGATCTAAATTTTTTTGATTTAATCATGACGTGCTAGAAATAACATGTGACTGATAGTTTTACTTGTATATATTTCAAACAAAACAAAAAGGACTAAGGAATTATTTCTCCACATCTGACAGGAATACAAAAGAAAACAAAGGCATGGCCACCAATGATCTGAACAAAGAGCTCTCAAAGAAAACAAACATATTTGGTCTAAAAGTATGGGAAGTCATTGGAATTGGAGTTGGCCTTTTCATAATCTCAATCCTCTGTATTCTCTCACTTTGTTTAACCTCATTCAACAAGAAATCAAAAAAATCATCACCACCCAAATTTCCTCTTACTCAAATCCCATCTCATTCAAAGGACATAAAGGCAATTCATATAACAACTACTGATCACAAAAAGCCAACGACAACCCAAATGGGAAAATTTGAAACCCATAATAATGATTACAGTGGTGAATCAGGAGGATCATTGTTTTATCCATTGAGTTATGGCTATGGGTCACAATCAGGAGATGAATGCAGCTCAGGAACTGTCACGACAACAACAATGTACCGACGTTCAACGTCGCCTACGACAACAACTATGACGGCTCCTTCGCCGTTGTTGGGCATGCCGGAGATGTCGCAATTGGGGTGGGGGTATTGGTTTACTTTGAGAGAGCTGGATTTGGCAACTAATTTGTTCTCAGAAGAGAATTTGATTGGAGAAGGAGGGTATGGAGTTGTGTTTAGAGGAAGGTTGTTGAATGGGACACCAGTGGCAGTTAAGAAGATTTTTAATGGACAGTAAGTTGTTTTTAAAATAATGATCATAACGTGACGAACAGTAAATATGAGCATAGTGTGATCATAGCACAAGTAATTTTTTGGAAAAATTTATAGTAGTATGATAGTACCTAACTTCATATTCTTGTTCATGATTTGACACTCAACAAATTATACATATTCATTTATGTTAATAGAAAGTAAAATTTTGAAGTTGGGAGTTTTTAGAAATTTTCTTAATGATAACATGACTGGTAATAAGTAGCTGAAGTATGCATGATATCGTAGTACTAGTAATTTTTTTAAGAAACTTCTATTGCTATGACAATATCTACTACTCTTATTCATGACTTGGCACGTTATTGATTGATATACTAATTTATTTTGTAGACTTCATTGATTTCTTACCCATTTGAATATTATTTACAAATTTTTAAAAAGGTTATTATAAACTTAATTATTAGTTTTAAAAATCCTACTAACTGCAATACCATATGACAGTCAATGAGTTTTTCTCAACTTTGAAGGGTAAATAATTTGGCGTTTTCTTTTTCGTAGAGGCCAAGCAGAGAAAGAATTTAGAGCAGAAGTTGAGGCAATTGGGCATGTAAGACACAAGAATCTTGTTCGTCTTTTGGGATATTGCATTGAAGGGACTCATAGGTATCAAACACCTCTCTAGATCTCTTACCTAACCATTAGTTCCATAAAGGGAAAAAAAAATCGGGTGCATTAACCTAAAAATAAATAGTTTTCAAGAGAGATTTGCGATTCGAAATAATTATAAACTGTACAATATTTTCATGCTTTTGTTTCACACTTTTTAGGATGTTGGTGTATGAGTACATAAACAATGGAAGCTTGGAGCTATGGCTACATGAAGGAATGGGAGAGAATACATATCTTACATGGGAGGCTAGAATGAAGATTATGTTGGGGACAGCCAAAGGGTTAGTAAAATCAAGTTGATCAATTATTTAATTTGAAGTTTTTTTTTCTTTCTTCTTTTGGGTTTTGTTTTAAACAACCTATATGATTATTAATTATTTTTGTCATGTCACAAAAGAATTGCATACTTACATGAAGCCATTGAGCCAAAGGTGGTGCATAGAGACATAAAGGCCAGCAACATACTAATAGATGAAAATTTCAATGCTAAAGTATCAGATTTTGGGTTAGCAAAGTTGATGGATGCTAACAAAACTCATGTCACAACAAGAGTTATGGGCACATTTGGGTATAACTATTCTTCTTCTCTATATATATATTATTCTCTTTTTGGATGATCCATATATTATATATAGTTTTATATTGTTGTTTGGTTCGGATCTATATATATATACTATAGTTATGTGGCTCCTGAATATGCAAACACCGGACTTTTGAATGAGAAGAGCGATGTGTATAGCTTTGGAGTTGTGTTGGTGGAAACAATCACAGGAAGAGATCCAGTGGACTATGGACGTCCACCCAAACAGGTAGGTTACGACATTGATATATATTAGAATATATATTTTCTTAAAAGTTTATGTAGGTAGTAAAATAAAATAAGGAGGGATTATTAATTTGTACAGGTGAACGTGGTGGATTGGTTAAAAATGATGATTGGAAGTAGGAGATGTGAAGAAGTGGTAGACCCAAAAATAATAGGGGTTGGAGGAAGGCCATCGACAAGAGGGTTGAAAAGAGTTCTATTGGTTGCATTGAGATGTGTTGATCCTGATTTTGACAAGAGACCAAAAATGGGCCAAGTTGTTAGAATGCTTGAATCTCAACATCATCATTCATTATAATTCTTCATCTTCTCATACACCTCCCTACTACCACTTACACTTTCTTTAATTTCATTTTACATCTCATCTTCTTTTATTATGTATAGAATATATATTTGATGATTCACATTCACATTATTATTGCTTTATAAAATATATATATTATTTGTGTGTGTGTTTGTTTTTTAACTATTTGATCCTAAGATGATGGTGAATTGTGATATATTTCACTTTTTACCTAAATTGGTTATATGAATTGTATATAGTTTATCAATTTCTTTTATTTTTAGAAAAATGTTTTAAACATAATATGATGACTTACCAAATCTTTAGATATAAAAAATAATAAATGTTCGCACAAGAAGATCAAATCCTCCAAAATATGGAAACAAAGTTATTTCTTTAAATCGATTGGATTCGCGGTTAACATTTTCAATAATGTAAAAGATTTTCTATTATAAATAATAATAAACTCTAACAAATAAAAGGACTTTTTTTTAAATGTCAAACCTATAAACTCACATCATTCAAATTTAAAAATAAATTATGATAAATTTTTTTTATTTAGTTGAAAATAAATTTAAAAATCTGTTAAACAAAATGCTGCTTATTAAGGTTTGATTAGTTTCTTGTATTTATTATAATGAGAATTGAATTAGTTATTTTTATTAATTAGGATTAATGATCATTACTTTTGTTCATAACTTTTAAACATTAACAAAATTATCAGGTTTTACATCAATAAAAACATGATTAGTATGAGATTAACAAGCAGGTTGAGGCAGAGGCAACTTTCATTTTGCCAAATTTTATAACCTAAAAATATATTGCTATTTTCCAAAATGAAACTTTATAAGAGAAAAAGATTCGACATTTCTCTAGTTAGCGCCAGAATGTTTGTACTTCAAAAAATGTCTATTTGATTAGGTTTTTAGAAACAAAAGGTTAATAGATGGACAATTCCAAGAAACTATGAGATCTCATAAATTAATAACTAATCTCATCTCTCCATAAGTTTTCTTTATTTTGCTGATCTGACTTTCCTTCCTTTATTGTCTTGGAGTTCATAGTCCGAGATAGGGAGGCAGCAGGTTGGTTTGGAAGAGGAGGAGGACGAAGAAGGCATCGTCAAACAACAAACTAATTTCACCAAAACCCTAAGTCACAAAACAAATTAGAATGAATGAAAATAGAGAGGAGAGAGATATTTAAACAAAAACCCAAACCCTAAATGACTCTTACAACTCACCAATAATAAGGTTGTAGATCAGTGGAAGAGAGGGAAATTATGAGCAGCAACGACGGAAGAAGAGAACTCTGTGAGCAAAGACGGAAGAAGCGAAGAAATAATTAAAAGAAAGAAAAAAAAAAGTTGGGAATGAATGTTATAGAGAGGGGCTCTCTAAATCATCAACATACAACCATCCAGCAAGCTCAGAATCCTATCTTTCCATAGTCAGACCAAAACATGTGAAAATAGATTTTCCATTTCATTGGAGAAAGAGTTGTAAGGAAGGACATTGGTCTGTGTTATGTTCCAACATCCCAACTTGCTGGCATATTAACTAAACCTCTCACAGTGATCGTTTATGTCATCTTAGGAGCAAAATCCTACCTTTTCAGGCCTTTGTTTGAGGGGTGATGTTATTAGAAGAAGTTTCTGGTTTACTCTAAGTTGTTGATAAGAGTAGTTAGTTTGTTTTAAGTCAATTGTCTTGGGTTAACTCTCAGATGGTCTTTATAAATACCCCTGTAAAACTGTGATTTAATTATCTGTGAGAAACATCATTCTCTTCTTCAACACTTATTACAGTTTAACTACTCTGGTATAGATCAACAATTATCTCTGTCATCGTCGCAGTTTTCTTAACTAAAATCAACAAAGGAAGGTAAGGTAAGTCCAGTTATTTTAGGAAGTTTAGTGCATATGATCGATCTCAAAAGGGGACTTAGCCAGCTTCCTTGTCGTTCTATTTTACATAAGTTTCATATGCAATTAAGCTTGGGATAGTACTAGGTAGTGTAGACTAAGAATCTTAAAACATCATGAGACACATGCAACGAAGAAATTGTTGTGTTATTTAATGAAAGATCGAATAAAACTTACTAAAATAAAATTTGTATATATAGTAAATCTTTTTTTACCCTAAAATAATATCATTCTATTTTAGTAAACTCTAAACAATTTTCTCTTCCCTCTTTCTCGGTCTCCTTAAAATTGATTTGCATATCATTTTTACAACACAATTTTGTGATTGCTATCATTTTACTTATAGTTATTCAAGCAATATATCGATCATCATTTAAATTTAACCATTTATTACTTATAGTTAGCTTATTAATTATAAGCTTGAAGAAAAATAGTATTATGAATAACATTTGAAATTAGGTCAAATGAAACAAGCTAAGCACACTTATTTACTAATAAATATAGTTCAGTTTATGAACGATAATTTAGTATAGCCATTATTGTATAATTTAATTTATATACTTTATAATTGGTAAATTTATAAAACCTTCACTAATAAATACTATATACAAAAACAATTATTTTGATTTTTCAATTGTATAATTTATCTACTTTTATGTTTAATATCTTCTTATGTATTAATATGAAATATATCACATACACTACTCATATACATGGCTGATGAACCATTAATAGGGATAAATTGAAACTTCTTTTAATGAGATTTTTTTTTTTTTAAATTATCTCAATTAGTTAAGTGTATAAGTTGGTTTATTTAAATATCAATTTAAAATAAATACTGGCACAAGAGAATCCAAAACCTCCAAATATGGAAAGAAAATTTCCTTAAATCAAATGATTCACTGTTAAAATTTCCAATAATGTAAAATATTCTTCATTATAAATAATGATATATTCCAACCAATAAAAAGTTTTTTTTTTTTTTAAATGTTAAACATAAACTCACATCATTCAAATTGAAAGATAATATAAGATGAAATTTTATTCAGTTGAGGATAAATTAAATTTAAAAATTTCCTCATCTTGTATTCATAGCTTTTAAACATTAATAATATTCTCTTACTTACAGATCTTTTTATTCTTTTTTCTCTTTTTGATGAGGATGGACTTCCGAAAATCTAAGTTCATTTTGCTAAACGTTTAACCTAAAAACATATAATTGCTATTTTTCAAAAGAAAACTTACTAAAAAGAAGGTTATTTCTCCGGTTAGCCCTACAATGTATTGTACTTAAAAGAAATGTCTATTTGATTAGGTTTTCAAAATATTGATAAACAAAAAGTGAATAGATAGATTATTCCAAGAAAGTACTGAGATAAAAGGCAGATGAGCTAGAGTGAAGATTTTAGCCGGTGGAACATAAAATCATATGAACAACATAGACATTAACGACACACACACATATAAAATCATGATCAGCATCCAGATTTCAAGCTTATAAAGTGAGAGAAGAAGCTCATAACAGCTTGGAGAGTTGAAGACTTAAACGCTAAGAAAACATTTAAAATAGAATTAGTTTGAGAATACTTAATATAAATATATATGTATAGCCATCACCAACGTGAGTGTCGAGTGGGGTCAGATAGCAGGCAGCAGCAAGATCAGAAAGAGCATCACACATCACTTCCCTTCTGGAAAATAAATGAACATCATATTTGTGGGTTTAGCAAGTCAATGGCCAGATAACACTAGCTTGCTTCAATAGAGAAGAAAAAACAGAAAGACAATTCCAACAAGTTAAGCTTGCATCATCTTCAAAGTACATGAAGATGAAGGAGAGTGTGAAGAGATATGAAGACCATCTCGTGAGTGAGTTAATGATAAAGAGAGTAAATCAATGACAACTCAATGGATTGGTTAATCAAATAAGCTAGCTTCAATAATCTAAGTTTGTGCAAGTCCTCTAAAAAGAAAGATATGAGAAAGTAGAATTATTTTAGCAACACAAACTGGTGATGCAGGGTATGGTTAAGGTTAACATATCAATGGCCAATGGACATGGATTATTGGTTAAAATCAAACAACATGGGCGTATGGCTCAATCAATCCAAAAAGAAAGAGAACCAATTAATTTAATTTGAGTAAATGAAATTAAATCCAGACATAGGTGTAAAATTGTTAAAATGGAATCAGGGAATTAGATAGAGATGAAATATCCAGCAGTTCATCAATAAGTATAAGTAGATGATGAATATAAATAAATACCAGGTGTATATCTGACGAATTCACTGGTAATATTGTTTTCCCCAATTCCATAGAGAACTCTGGCCTGAATAGAAGTGGTTGGGCAATCAGAAGGCATCCCCCGAGGCCTAACCTTGAGGGTGAGATAGACCATAGCACCACAAACAATCTGCTGGCAAGCCTTTTCAACCTCAACAAACTCAAAATCGGTACCCTTTCAAAATAAATAAAGGAAGGAAAGTCAGATCAGTAAAATAAAGAAAACTTATGGAGAGATGAGATTAGTTGTTAATTTACATTTTGAGAGTTAAAATCTTTGATGCCAGCATCAGCACATTCTCGGATATAATCTTGGGATAGAAAGCATTTGGAAAGCCGTTCAAGACCACCACACATACCATTATCAGGCATTTTAGGAACATCGAACCCCTGCGCCCAAATAAAATCAAGAGAATTGAAATTTAAATAAACAAAGATTATTATGATGATGACGACTACCTTGCTTTCTTTCCATGAACGGAAGTACAGGAGCTTTTCTTCTTTGGTCCACTCACGCTCTTCGCAATCTGAGCTGTCATCTTGTTCGTCTCCGTCGTCGTCGAACGATAATGGAGAGTCAGACCAGTTAGGGTCATCAGGTATGTCTTGGAGTTCATACTCCGGGATAGGGAGGCAGCGGGTTGCTTTGGAAGAGGAGGAGGACGAAGAAGGCATCGTCAAACAACAAACTAGTTTCACCAAAACCCTAAGTCACAGAACAAATTAGAATGAATGAAAATAGAGAGGAGAGAGATATTTAAACAAAAACCCAAACCCTAAATGACTGTTACAACTCACCAATAATAAGGTTGTAGATCAGTGGAAGAGAGGGAAATTATGAGCAGCAACGACGGAAGAAGAGAACTCTGTGAGCAAAGACGGAAGAAGGCATCGTTAAAGAAGGAGGGAAGAGAGGGAAATTATGAGTATACTCTGCGAGCAACGACGAAAGGAGAGAAGAAATAATAAAGTTGGGAATGAATGCAGGCGGGAACGGATGCTTTTATTACGTTTTATTATTTTTGGTAGAACTTTCTTTTTTTAGAATTCTTTTCCTTTTATTCCCCTCCCCCCCACAATGCTTTTACACTAAAAATCTTTAGAAGCTTAATTTTGTTGGTAGAATTTTAATAACAATTGGATTTAAAGTATATAAAATTTAGAATAATAAATATTTAACCTAAAATACATTGTTAATAATAAAAGTTAATTATGTATATATTGCTATTATAGTATATTTCATAGTAAATCCAAATAAAAATTTTGAGATATATATAAAATATTAATCCTAATTTAATTAGATTAGTTTGTTTTTATCTACTAGCGTTAGAATTGAATTGGTTTTTTTTTTTTTATTATTAATTAAGATTAATGATGCCTACTTGTCTTCTTTCATTCATAACTTTTAAAAATTAATAAATTAAAATTCTCTCATTTGGTTTACATCAATAAAAACACAACTTAAAGATCTTTTTTGTTTCTTTTTTCTTTTTAATGAAGTTGGACGTTTGAACATTCAAGTTCATTTTGCTAAATTTTTAACTTAAAAACATATAATTGCTATTTTCCAAAAAGAAACTTTAAAAATTAGAACGTTATTTCTCTAGTTTCCCTACAATATGTTTGTATTTAAAAGAAATGTCTATTTGATTAGGTCTTTTCAAAAGATTGAGAAATAATAAGTGAATAGATGTATAATTCCAAGAAACTATTGAGATAAAAGCAGATGAGCAAGAATGAAGATTTTAGCAACAAAATCACATGAACAACATAGACATTAATAACATATATATATATATATATATATATATGTGGATGTGGGTTACTGTATCGGCTGGGCAAGCAACATTCGTTTTCTAATACTTTCAAGTTTTTAGAGTTCTTTTTGGTGTGGATTTGGAAAGGGGTGGGTGGTCGGGTGACTCTCAAAACAGTTCATTATATGTTCTTAACTTTCATGGATCATGTTGCATGCATATTCTATACAAGCATGGTGTACGTACACCACTATCCATTACAAGGAGTTACCATCTTTGTAAGTGAAAGTGGAAACATTGGAAAACAGTTTTGGTGTCTGAATTATATAAGAAAATATTAATGAGCTAAACCAAAATATATTGTAAAAATAAGATTTTTAGTAAGAAAATATAATGGTAAGTGCTCTACTTTTTTGAATGAGAATTTATCACCTTATGGTAGGAGACGAGATTTTGTTTGTTTGTTTTATTTTGTCATAATATGTTAGTGGATAAATCTTAGCTTAGCCTTCCTTCTGAGATTAATATATGATAATGCTTCCTTTGGTGAATGGTTTCTTGATAATTCATGATACTAATTATGACTGGAATGGATTAGGTGAAGTTCGTCTTAGTTCTTAGAAGGCAATTTGGAGAATGATTATGATCTTTCTTATTGAGTTCTCCCCTTGGTGTTTCGGCTTTTCTAGGATTTTTTTTGAGCGGATTTCTTCTTTCTTTAATTTGATTAAAAATAATTGGATCCATTTCTTAAATTAAAATTTGTTGCATTTATCTTTTGTAGTTCAATGCACAATGGAAATGATATTGGCAAAACATGAGTATTTTCTTTAAGGAAAGAATTTGCCCTCAGCCATTGGCTTTAGCTCTTGGGGCAGTTAGTGGATGAACAGAACTTATCATTGACAAAATTAAAAGACACCATTGCTCAAATTAAAACATAAGTGTTAAAACAAAGTTTGACTTTGTTGGTTGGTTCTTTCGTTTGACGCTACAAGAAAAACTACCTACTATGACAGTTGTATACATCCCAAATTGAGAGGAGGAAAGAAAAAACGGTCACAACTAAAAGTTCTAATTCAATTTATTTGATTTTGCTTCATTGTCATTGCACTTGTAGGTACCTATATACAATTATGGATGCATGAAAAACTTTGAGTTTATACAAGTTTTTAGATGCTGGATCTGTCAGTTTCTCGAGGTATAAAGAATCGTGCGCACAGTGGTTGAATGCAAGATTGTTTGGTGCAGAGTATGACCAACTAGTACTATTCCCTTACAATTCCCGGTATGTGCATGATCTCTTCACTATTGTTCATTTTTCGAATGCACTATTCTAATATTTAGTCATATTATTTCAAATGTATACTTAGTAATCACTGGAGTTTGGTCGCTGTAAATCACACGAAGGGCTTGCGTTCTGGATAGACCCGTTGAAGAATCAAATTGAGAAAGACATGTCCGAAGTACTTAACATGTATGTCGTACTTACTTATATCGTTCATTTATTTTTTCTGTATGCAACACCCTTTGTGTACATAACAATCTTCAAATATTTTGTAAGTCTTTTCAATATGTCAAATAAAAGGAAACCAAATTGGAGGGTTGTAAAGGTATTTGAATTTGTCCATAAGGATAGTTCTAAATTAATTATTACCTTTAACATACATGTTTTTATTGTTTATGTGCATACACAGTGTCCCAAGCAATCAAGGGTCGTAGAATGCGGGTATTACGTCATGCGATTCATGTGTGGCATAATTTTGTCAAGGAGTACTTCTGTTATAGACATCGTAAGTATACAAGTTTTAAAACTATCATCATGTAATTTATTTGGAATCAAACTAATTTACAACCACTTTATTATCTATAGATGAAAAGTTTACCAAATACGTACGCTCAAAGTGATATCGATGAAATTAGATCTGAATGGGCGGAGTTCATATCTAAGCACGTATATCGTGCTTAGCATCATATTTTTCTTAAACTTTTTTGAAGTATTTTGGTGGTTCCTATTTTGTGGATATAATTTTGTGGAACACAGACACATGTGAATGTTGAAGACCTTATTTTGTAATAGACAAAAGGAGCACAAAGGTAAGTTCACAATTCTCGTCTCACATTTATAAACATGTTTCTAACTGAGAATTAAACGGATATGAACGTGTGTGCATTTATATTTTCTCTTAGGAAGACTCCATTATTTTTGAAGTGTAAGTCCGTGTTGAAGGAACCCTTTTGTTTGGGGCGTACAACTCGCAGCAATTGCCAGGCGTAATTCGATCCACGTCTCAATGACATACGAGCTAGTCAATCTTGGAATGCTTCATTTCTTGGGATTCTACCTTGGTATGGTATTTGTAGTTTTTCAATTTGAATCTACTTATGGTTTAAACTGAATATTTATGATTTACAAGTTATGTTTCAAATTAAGTATAGTGTTTCTGTTTTATGGGATCACAAACATGATTTACTAATAAAGGGTTTGGAGGGGGGTTCGTAAGGAAGGGTTGGGGGGGTTATGTTAGATCTCAAAGTTGATGGATAAACTTCTTATAATGAACATTGATATAATTGCTTTAGCAGACTTTAGGTTACTATTGTATGCCCCATTGTCACTGCTTAAATAATGATATTAAAATTATTGTATGTTGTATATTATATTTATCAATCTCTTAACATCTTCACTGCATTATTTTTAGAGTGTTGTGGGGCGATTGGGACTAGAAGAGCTATGAAATCTCTTTTCAATATCACATTGGGTAGATGTATTAAGTTATCTCCACACTTTTTGATCGACAATCTAAACGAAAATCTAACCAAAATGAATTCAATGAATTGCTACGACTCAACACTCAATAAAGCGTATATGTTTATAAACGCTTTCTCCCCAATCATCCAACATAGATACTTTTTTGTATCCCTTGTCGCCCTAAGTTTTACCCAATGAATTCTTAACAATCCAAAATTAAAAAAACTTTAATTTCTACCAAAATTATCTACTCCAAAACCCTCGAAGAAAATATGTGAAAGGAAGTATCTTACCGTGCCAAACAAAAGATCAACCATATTGTATGGTAGAAAGTTTTGGATTGTTAAGAATACGTGGTAAAACTTGAGGTATAGGAATATGGAAAAGTCAGCGTAAATGTACTTCGAATAATTTAGAAGAAAAAGGTCGTAAACATGTACGTTTTCTTTAGTGGGTGTTGAGTCGTAGCAATTCATCGGATTTTTTCGATTAGATTTTCTTTCAGATCGTCAATAAAAAATTGTAGAGATAACTTGATAGTGCCCCTATCATTGTGATCTTGAAAAGAGAATTCATGGCCCCCTCAGCCCAAACACACAAAGAATAATGCAGCAGCAAAGTTAGAGGTTGATAAATATAATATAAGTCATACACTAATTTAAAATTCATTACTCCTTTCTGGTTTCTCAAGTCAAATTCTCCCTCTTATCAAAAAATTGAAAGAAGAAAAAATAAATAAAATATTGACCTCATAAAAGAAATGGAGCATTAAACATCTGATTGGAAATAAACTTAACCTCTCAGAATCAGATCAGTGTGTATGGCCCAACACCACACCGAGAGTGATATTCGATTCGATTTCGTAAGTACACTCGGTGCAACATGAGAATTTTTTAAATGGTCATCCAACTTGATACTATTCTTGAGATCTTATAGGATTCAGTGTACTAGTACTAGTATGATCACACCCATACACATTTATCAACTCGGTCGTCACATCAAGAAAAATCAAAAGCATGCAAACCATCATAAAACTGTTAATTACAACTAAGAAAAAAAAATCAAAGAGAGAGATTAAGGTCAAGCCCCTTTTTTACTTCTACAACCTTGTAATGTTTGTCTTCTTCTTCTTGTTTCTTTTCATTGAATTGTTTTGTTGTTGAAGATGAAGCAGCTGATAATTGAAGAGGAATGATGTTGGATTTGTTGTTGTAATTATAACCATCTTCTTCATTGAAATCTTCTGGTTGAAACTTCGGATTCCAAACCCCTTTTGATTTCTCTTCTTCTGTTAATTCTTTTGAATATTTCATTCTGTCTCTCATAGCCTTCGTGTTTTGAATCAAAGCATAGAACAACTCCATCTTTTCCTCTTCTTCTTCTTCATAATCATCATCTTCTTCTTCTTCTTCCTCTTGCAATTTTCTTCTTTTTCTTCCACTTTCCATGGCTTTTTGCTTCAATGGTGAGATATGGATTAGAGAGAGAATTGCAAAAACAGAGATGTATGATATTTGAAGAGATGATCAAAAGTGATTGATCTTTTTGTTTATTTATTATTTATGAAGAGCTTCATCATGATATGCTATTTAAATTGGATAATGAAGAAAAGATAAGAGAGCAATTTTGTTTGTTTCCACACTTTATTTTGGTATGCCATCCTTTTATTTTACTTGTAGAGTGTACTCGTATAAGTTCTTATAAAATTTGACAAAATAATTTACTATCAACTTCGAAGTTAGAGATTTGATTTCGTTAAATTTTTTTTTAGAAGATTTAAATCGTATAAGGTAAAGTTTAGTCTTTGAAATTCTAAATTATTATTGATTTTTCTAAAAGATCAAACTTTTTAAAATGTCATTAAAATTTTAATTGTTAACTGTGACTAATAGATCTCTATAACTTTAAAAGTTAGAATTAATTTTTACATAAATGAACAATAAGGTGCACGCGAAGAATTTCATACTCTTCTTTTTATATACATGAAATTTTCTTTTAAGATATAATAACTAGCATGTGACATTTTTTCATTGTGTTGTTACATACGGTGTAGATTGCATCCCATAGTTGTTAAAAACATGTTATAAATGAGAATGAATTCTCATTTTTTTAAGTTTCAAATAGACTAAATTTGTAGTTTAACCAAAAATGGGTTCATCTTAACTTTCTTACAATTACTTGGTGTGGTGTGGAACCCACAAATAATTTATATCTTCTCTTGATAATATGGTATTTTTATGCTTAGAAATTGATGGCCCAAGTGGGGTTCAATTTCAACCTACTGTCAAAGTATCATCTTCAACTAATCCATCAAATTTGGACTTCTTTTCCCTATATAACTAAAGGGCAATGATTAGTCTAGGTTGCACCTATATACTATCAGTATATATAAACCGTAGAATAATAAAAAGAGGGATTAGTATAGTAAGTATACGAAAAAATGTCACCTAGATTAACACAATCAATGGTAACATCGTGATACCCCAGAGTCAATCTCAATGAATCAAAAGGAAGCACAAAGAGCAAAGAGTTTATCAAATGAGCAAGAGATGAGTTTGAAATACAAAATCGATAACAACGAAAAAGCAAGCTTTCTCACAGTCTAGATATATTGAAGAGGCATCATCGTAATTACAAAAAGTAGAGCAGACATATTAATGATAGCGGGTTTCTAAAGGTGCCATTGAGAAAAAATTTGTATTGTTTCAATCTAGCCAAATGTCCGTCAGGATCCATAAAAAAGAATGAAAAAAGAGATGTTGATGTAAGTCGTCCAAGATGAACAATGTTAGATGATGACTACTGTCTGAATCATGGCCACTTCTTTTGCCCTTAATTTCCACAAATTTCATGGCGGCCTGTTTTTGATTAGTTCACCAAAAATATCTTCAAGTCTTTGTGGATCCTACACTCTCTCAAACCCTCTTACTAATCAAACATAAATAATTAAAAAGGATTGGATTAAAAAAAAGATGAATATCAATTTATATCTTTAGTATTAAAACTATGACAAAAATGGTAACAATACAAACCTTAGTATATCAATTTACATCTTCTTTCTGATCTTGATTGAACTCATAAATTTAAATCATCCGCACATTCATTCTCAATAGTGTAAATACATAAACAATTTTCAAAGAAAATTTTGTCTAAAAATTTAATAGATACAACTATAAGTTTTATTTCAAGATTTTCAAACATATATAATGTATATATGGATGGTGTAAATCGATACGTTTGTAAAGGAGTTTAAAATGATAAAATCATTATTTTAAGATTTAAATTGGTACAAACAAGACTATAAATTGATATTTTTTTTTCAAATAAAAAAAATGTAGTACAATGAAACCTTGGTCCATAGTCTGCTGTGCATTCAAAAATTGCAAAAATATACAAAGGGATACAGTTTTTCCCTTTCAGAATAATTTTTGTGCAATGATTCTGTTGCATAAGGTGTCTGGTCCAGTACAATCCTCATATTCTTCCAATGAACATCACAAGGAACTAAGTTGAGAATCAAAACCAGCAGTTGCATCATATCATCATGTGGTTTTAATTCCACTAGGTAGGTTCAAATCTTATGTCCAAGACTTGCTTCCTTCAATTGATTGAACTAGTTGCATGATGAATGTAATGAGTTCAACCATTTGGCAAATCTTGTGTTGCCTGTTTCTCGTGAGAGAGCTTTACCACATAATGAAATGTGTCCTGTTGTTTATTCCTCGACCCATCGAACTCCGTGTTTTGCCCAAAGATAATAAGCTCCGATAGGACCCCTGCCGCCGAACTCGTAAAGTTCTGGCTTTATGTTATTCTTCTTAATTTCATTCAGGATCGGAGTTAGGATGTTCCACGCAATTGCAAGTTCATCACTTCTCATGAACAAATGGCTATCCCCATCAATGACATCAAGGAGAAGATGCTCATATGAATCAGGAACGTCAACGTTGTACCTACAAAGAAAGAGAAACAAAAAACCATGAAAGAGAATAAAACAATATCTACATTAAAAACCAAGCTGGCAACTAGCAATCGCAAAGGACAATATTTCAAATTCAAAGCAAGGTCGCACTTGTCTTTGTAAAGCAAATTGAGTTCTGGAGAGTCCAATCGCAATCCCAATCCAGGAATCTTGTTATTAACGCGGACAAGAATGGCCTCTTCAGGTAAATCGCGCAAAATAATCTCATTAGTTGCGGATTCATTATTATACCCAAAGTGCTCACGGTAAATGTTCCCCGGAACCTGGCGAAATTGTATGCGGATCTCTACACTGCATTTTAGAGCAATTCACCATCAATGATTATAGATATTCCAAAGTTGGTGATGGTGGACCAATTCTACTAGTTGACTTGTAAGAATAAACAGATCTTAAATCAGAATGCATGTTATGAAGAGAATATGAAGAATAATTAAAATTATGACCATACCAAAGATTTTAAATCATCATTCTGTGGAACTTTTAACTCGTGTCCAGAACCAGCTTGAGTAAAATTATGATTCATATAATGGTATGTTTTAGGTATAGCTATGATATGCCCTTGGTATTTGATATACAGGTTGATATTTCAAGTTTTTCTTTTCTTGGTATCCATGAGGGTCCAGACTAGCATGCACACCTCAATTGATCTTATGGAACAACCCATCTTAACCTATAACATTTAGGTATCAAGGAAACTCATAAGATATTAAATCCAAGGTAAGTGATCACCATGAATTGAACCCATGACCTCTTCTTAGC
>CM046887.1:14796333-14837934 GCA_025688845.1 Cucumis hystrix
CCCTATTTACTATTAGGCCAACCTATGATGGTTTCACCTATCAAGTTCTCCTTCCTTTCAACTTTTGGTTTTTAATTTCTCTCGTAAATGGTCCTTCTCTTTCTTCTATTTTTCGTTCCTCTCTCATCCATAGTTTCCAATGGATGCATGTGCAATAACAAGAAAGGAAACCAACAAAAAGTCATCCATTACACATATAATCTCGGGATGACAACGAAGTCTGCCCCAGCTTCCCAGTCCTACACTTTCTGACATGCAATAGCCTTACCAATGAAACATTTACCAGTGTTTGATTAGTCCCAAGCCACTTTTAATCAAAAAAGGGACGCCATCCCAACGTGCATTGTCGATATACAAAGCACCCGCAAAATATGTTGGGGTCAGATTGTCAAGAGAAAGGTCAACTTTGTCGTTAGTACTAGATTTGTACTGTCCAAGAACAACATCACTGGGTTCCAGTGGGCGAATGGATCTCAGCAACTTAACCTGTAAAGAATCTATTCATTTACGTTACAGTGATTATACCATGCAATAGAACTTTCTTGAAAATTCTATATTTACCTTCTCATTTCGAATGGCTTCACCATCAAGACTAATGGGGGGTTCCATGGCAAGTAATGCAATTGTTTGTAGTATATGGCTGTGCACTATGTCTCCAATAATCCCACCACCGTCCAAAAATCTGCATGGAAGGAACTTAATACTTGTACATGATCCTATAACAAGAAATCAAGACGAAGATAAAAGAAAAACCAGTGAACTGTCAGGTAACCTTTTTGTTTGAACTCCAAGTTCTTCTGACAAAATCACCTGTAATATTTTTTAATTTGAGTTTAGTGAGTATTGAGTGCGAAAGGATTAGAATTTACTTTAAACAAATGTGTACCTGCACACTGTTTATGAATGTACGACTCCACAGTGGTTGAAAAACTAAATTAGCAAACCTTAAAACTGTAAGGTTTTCAATAAGGTTCTTCCCTAGAAGATGATCGATTCTGAAATACAACGGTTCAAAGTTAATTTATATGCAGAAATCTAAAATAACGTAAAGAAAATGCACAAAAAGGGTTAGCTTTGCACTCAGCTTGTGGAAGTTTTGGGTATTAAGTGTGGTGTTAGTGATATGGAAGAACGAATAATGAAAAGACACCTGTAAATTTGCTTTTCCTCGAATTGAGAAAGAAGAGATTTTGTTATAAAATGAGACGACATCATGTCAAAGCCAAAAGGTTTCTCAACGATAACACGATTCCAACCCTTTTTTGTTTGAGCTTTACTGGAGAGAGAGCATGCAACATCTAGAAGAGCGTCTTGTGGCACGGAAAGGTAAAATATCCTATTAGCTTTGGAATGTCTCTGCAGTAAGTTAAATATTTTACAATCATTAATCAAAGATCTCTGACTGCATATTGAAAAATTGAAAAATCGAAAATAAGGAAATGCAATGAAAGAAAAAACTTCTTCTCAATTAGCCAGTGCTCCTATATAACCACCTCAATCTGCTCCATCAGTAAATTGAGCTTTGACATGCCCTTATTGTTGTCATAACCTCCATTTACATGGAATGTTCTACTCAGAAAAGTATCCATTTTATCACTGCAATTTTGTCTACAAAGAAACAAAATACATTTCACCAAAATTTGGTTACTTATTGCAAAACAGAATGCATTTGTTTACATGCATCACGTTGCAGAAATACTCTATGAAATTCACTACAATTGACATCAGTAATTGTCAGCTCCAAAAAAGTCAAGTTTATACAGTTGGTGATCACCTCAACAAATATTGAATTTTGAGGTATAAAAATTATACTTTACTGTAGAAATCAAGCCTTAATAAGCCTTCACAGCATGCTTGGTCTTCATTTTTACATGGTATAGCTTCAAGTTGAGCATGCACTTGGAGTATACCACTCAATATACATTTTTTACATGACAATCATACATATTAGATTGGGTTTTGAATTCCAATTTCCTAAACAATGACTAATGGCACCATAGAGCTAGATTTTATACATATTTAACACATGACAGTCTAAGATATAAAGAAATTATCTAGGAGATATAGAGACATACTGATGATCAATACGGCAAGTTAAAGTGGCAGATATAATAGACCGCAGTTCTTCATCTGTTATATTCTTTCTTGAATAACCAAAAATCCCAACATTCTGCAACCATGGAATATCAAAATAGCTGTAAGTCAACTGTGTTCACATAGATGCAATCTCCATTCATTTATATTTTGCATAAGAATCTCCAATCAATTTTTTAAGGTAGATCTCTTTAATAACCTGGAATATTTTATTGTGCAGAAAAACTAATCAAGAAGCATACCATTCTCAACAATACTAAAATGTGAGAATGTGAAGTTTCTTTAACACAAGTAAGGAGCCCCGCAAATAAAAATGAGTGTGCAGAGCAACACGAAATTGAAGGAATGCCGAATGTGTGTGTGGAATATACATTTTAAACCGAACATTTCAAAATAAATAAAGTATATTTAGGAAACAACATACAGTACAGTGCACAAGACATAAGAAACAAGGATATTCTGTATTTATGTCATAGATGTGAATATCACCATACCTCCGGAAGAAAGCCACTATAATACAGAGCAAACAGTGCTGGGAAAATTTTTCGTGTTGCTAGCTCACCAGTAGCTCCAATGACAGCAATACAAAGGGATGGGACTTGATCATCCTGAACGATGTAGTTTAACATAGGGGATTGTTGCAAGGATCCAGAAGACCCAGAGGAATTTTCAACATCCACTGAAGCATCCGATTGCAGATTCTCAGATCCTTTAGAATGTGTAGCTGCTTTAGTTGTTTCTAAATTGGAATCTGATGAACCAAAATCAAAATGCTTAGTTTCCTCAAAAATTAAGTAGATGAAAAAATGGAAGCCAACTACATTGACTAACCACTGGAAATTTTGGATTCTAAGACCGATTCAGGAATTTGCCGAGCATGTGATGAAGTTTCCTCAAAAGGTTTTTTTTCAAACTCGTCTTCTTTATGATTTTTTATAGTCTTCAACTTCTGTGATGATCCAGATTTCCCATTATGTTGCAGAACACTTAGGCTCTCACTTATCCAGAGCTTTAAGCCATGAAATATTTGGCAAAAATTAGAAGCTCTTCTTGATCTTAAGCTATTTCCCATAATCTACATCAACCCATAAACAAAAAGACACCCATTACTAAGTTTAGTAAAAAGAAGTTTGTTTAAAACATTGAGAGAGTGCTATTTATATAGACAAATAAATAAAGGGAAATCCCCAATTTTTTTAACGAGTCTTCCTGCCCCCATTCTACTTCTTCAGTTATAGTATTTACAAAGCTAAAATCTGACCATATGATCAAAGAATTTATAGATAAAGCTTTCCTCTAATGATCACCAGTTCTTTCGCAACTTGAATTAACATATTGTGGAGAAGATCTTTCAATCCTTTCAACTAATCGTCATTTTTTCTTTTTCCAAAACATAGTTAGGAATTCTAACAAACTAGACTCTTTCATGAAGATCAAACAACTAGGAAGCAAAATTGGCAAGTGAGAGACAGAGCATGAGTTGAAGAAGTAATAGTGATAGTTAAGGATATCAGAAACACTCACATGGGAACTCCGGTTGGGGATTCTACGGCCATGGGAGCACAGAGGAAGAGTCCCTGTAGGAGCCGAGAAAGTTGAAACTGAAAATGACATTGAAGCTTGTGTTGTTGGGTGAAGATGGTTTGATATCGGAAAATTCTCTCGTTCTCCTGAGTTTAGCCGGCCATGGGAGGAAACTCGAAGACGAGTGCATTTCTCGAACCATGCTGCGGGTGTAGGAGATCGTAGCCTAATCTTGTTGGGCCTGACCCAATTCAACTTTTGAAAAATGGACCAAATTTCTTTTGGAAAATTGCATCATATGTAAAAGAAAGAGAAAAAAACAGTTGCATACAGTGAATATGATAAATATGACAAATGATTAATGATATCATACCGCTATTAAATAGATATCGTAGAGTTATCAGAAGATTTATCTACTTTTAAATTTGCTACATTTACAATTTAAAAAATGTAATCACATTGACTCTATTATCACAATTTTTTTTGTTATTTTTACAAATGCCCCATTTCTTTTTAAAGTAAACTTTCAAATATAAATTCACATTCATATTTATTTGTTTTTAAATCACATTTAAACATAAAACTCTATCTCTAAATTGATAATCAACGACTATATCACATATACTTGTCAGTTTCTCTCTCAACACCTAATTTGAACAATTCAAATAATTCTATCATAATGTTCTAAGTTTATTATATATGAACTAGCAGAGAAACCTAATGAACCTATAGATCAATATTCAGTGCCACTAAAATTACTACATTTTTTTATTTTAAAAAACCAATGATTTTTCGACGATATTGAAAGCGTCAATAAAAGTATTTTATTAAATAAAAAAATAATATTCAATTTACTATATAAACGTGTTATAAAATGTCAAATATAATAATATTAAGAACTATTACTAAGCAACATGCAACAACACCAACTTCATCTCAAGAATTATATGTAAAAAAACTTTGATAATTTCATAAAAAGTTCAAGTAAATGGATGTACAAAGTTAGTTCCAAAAGTAGTGTGCATAACAAAAATTCCCTACAAGTCTTGGAAACATGAAATGATTTTTCCTAACAAAATTGTAGAAAACCAACCAAAACTCTTTTCATATTCATTTGAAGTCAACATGCGTCAAATCTGAAATATGTAAGCATAACAGAATAAATATAAGTAAAATATGTAAGTAAAAAATGAAACTTAAGCACTTTAAAGCACAAATTCAATATGATTCAACTCAAACGTTCTAACTATAATAAGGAAGGAGACATATCTAAATCAAAAGCAACATACTCCATGAGAATTAAACTCAAAAAAACGAAAAATTATGTTTAATTTATTTTAAAACTTCAATATCCAGGATTCGAGCAATCGTATATTCATAGCTTAGGTATAAAATGACAAGTAACAATAATTGAATGAAAATATTTAGGAATATATATTAACATATTAAATAGCTCAAATTGACATTTAAGTAATGGAATGGAATAAAATAAATACCAACTTAGTAACATGATTTAGAAAAAAAAACGAAACAAATTAAACAGGACCAAGAACAACACAATAACAAAGGAAAGAATGTCTTGTAACTTATGATTCATGTGCTGATTCTTTTATCCAAATCGTTTGCTAACTATAGAAGATTTTATCATCATAAATAGTTCTTTTAGAAAATATCATCATAGCACATATTATTCAACTTTTTTTTTCCTTAAATATTCAACTTTTTGTTTTTCTTTTCCTTTATGATTAAAGGGTAGTGTTTGTTTTATTATATTGTCTATCAGGAAAGTGATTGTTTTTATTATCAATTTTGTCGTGTCTTTGGAATACATTCGTATTTCTATGGTTTAATTTTAGAAAAACAATTTTAAAAAATTGAAATGTTTAACTACCAAACCAAAATAGCTAGTGATTAAGATAAAGTTTTTTTTTTTTTTAAGATCATTAAAAATTCATATATGTAAGTAAAAATTAATCTCGAGAGATGTATAAAATAGATAGACTTTGAAACTCATCAAAGAAAACAAGTATGATCTAACATAAGTTAAAGTTAACATGTTTTGAATACAAGAAAATAAGGTTTCTATTTAGATTTCATGGACTCTAACTCCATAATAGATAACGCGTATATTATATCAAAACTAATTTACGATTATTAAATAAAATGAATAGTAATCTTATGTATCTAATAAACATTTTTAGGTTAGATGAAGGAGGGTTAAGATGTCAAACTCTTCCAACCACCAAATAAATCTATAAACTCTAATTAATAACCAAACCCAACTATAGTATTAGTAGTATACTTGGTCGATCCGTAATTAATCAACAAAGTTAAGTAACGAAGGGAGGTTTGTTGTTTGTTTTGCAATTAGATGAAGGTAAATAACATAATAAATAAATAGCATGAAAAGTAAAGGCAACATTTGAAACTTCAGTATATGAATGAGAGAAGTTTGTCTTTAGGTATTTCAAATGTATCAATTAGTTAATTTATTCATTATTGGACACTAAATTAATTATAAAAATAATGCAAATGCAAATACAGGCTAATCTTCTGAAATACAAGTCCTCACAACATAGTACAAATAGTTTCTTCTTCAACCTAAGTAGAAGAGCGCTTATCTTAACCACTAAACATTGAGATCACGCTCTTCATCACCAAGATGAGTCTCCACAACATGAAAATAAGTCTAAAATGGTATAGAATAGAGAAAATTAAGAAAAACAAGTTGAAGATCGATGTTGTGTTTTAACTTAAAGAAAAACTTTATTGATTTGTCACAACGTCTTGACGTTAGGTCAAAATCGGTTGCACAAATTCTTTCCATATCAACAATGCCATAACACTCAACCTTTTTTAGGCTATTTTCTTCATAGTCAAGCCTAACATCGTCATGCTAGGCCTCTAGTGGTTAATTCTTCTAACTTTGACACCACTTTGACTGACCTATAAATACTTTGTTTTATCTTAATTTTCATCATAATACTCAAATCTACAAAATCATCCATTAACACATATTAAACCACATAACAAACTTGAGTTAAGTTGAGTAACATACCACCTCTCAGATGCTATAAAATGTTCCTTGATTTTTCTAATGTGGGGTCCTCAACAACTAGGAAGATTATTTTAAACTCTTAGATACATATTATGTTTAATTTTTCAAATATGCAACAAGAATATCACTAAAAAAATTGTTGCAAAATATTCCATCGTACACCGCTCAACATAGAAACAAAAAAGAAAACACTACGATGATACGTATAGTTTTCATTCAACATGATAATATACTATTTTGTTTTATAAAGCTTAAATCATTCTTAAATAGTGTTACCATCACAAAAAGAAGAAAGAGGAATAAAAGTGGTGGAGAAGTTGTATGGAGGGTAGGATCCACAAAGACTTAGAGATATTGGAGTCAACCGATCAAAATTTAAAAAACAAGCCGCCAAGGCATTGTTGGAAATTAAGGCAAAAGAGAATGCCTCATCATTTCATTTTTGGGTCAAACCACTATGGCTCTTCATAACTTAAATCTCAACCCATCAAATTAACACAATGACATACTAAGATGTCACCAAAAATATTATTCATAAAATGTCCATTTAAATAGATATTAAAAAAATTCACAATATTAGTTACTTTTTATTGTTTTTTTTTTCTTTTAATTTTCTACACTTTTATAACAATATAATTATAAATTTTGACTCATTTATTTCTTAATTATCTAAATGTAGATTCACTTTTCATATCAAAATTGTTTTTTTTTTTTTCTTCTCACCCTCTCCATTATTCAAATATGGATTCATTTTTCGAGTGAAGGAAAATTTGATATTATGAGTAAGAGGTAACAAAATAACACCTTTTCTCTCTATTTTGTTCATTATCCAAATTTGTAGTATAGCCCCAGTTGATGAGGCTATACAAAACATAAAATAACATAAGAAACCCAATTACTTTTTAATTCTTTCAGTAAAACTTTCCACATGTCTCTGCACAAACCTGTCTTCGACAGTTCTCTGTGAATCATCTCTCTCTCTCTCTCTCTCTCTCTCTAATCCATTTCCACCAGCTATGGAAGGAGGAAGAAAAAGAAGAAAGTTACAGAATAATGAGAAAGAAGAAGAGGAAGAAAATGAAGAAGAAGAAGAAGAGAAAAATATGGAGTTGTTCTATGCTTTGATTCAAAACACAAAGGCCATGAGAGACAGAATGAAATATTCAAAAGAATTAGCAGAGGAAGAGAAATCAAAAGGGGTTTGGAATCCAAAGTTTCAACCAGAAGATTTCATTGAAGAAGATGGTTATTACAACAATAAATCCAACATAACTCCTCTTCAATTATCAGCTGCTTCATCTTCAACAGTAAAACAGAGCAATGAACAGAAACAAGAACAAGAACAAGAACAAGATGAAGATAAGGTGGGAAAAGGGAAAAATGGGCTTGACCTTAATCTCTCTCTTTGATTTTTTCTTTTTTTTTGTTGCTTTTTTGTTTTGTTGTTGTTATTAACACTGTTTTATAATGGGTCGTTGTTTTTGGTTTTCCTTTATTCTAATTTGGTTGTTATCTTCTTAGCATTTTGGTTTATGCTTTTGAGCTTGCTCTGTTTCTTGTGTTCTGTTTCCATTGAGCATTTGAAGAACCTTTCTTTAGTACTCTATGGCAAATTTTAATTAATGTGGTTTCAAGGGAAAAGTTGTTGAAGACAAAGGTACTCTCTGTGAGAATGAAGCAACGTTTTTTAGGACTGAAAGTGAGGTTAATCAATCTCAAGTTCATATGCTCGAGTTAGTATGTTTGTGCTTTAGGATTTGACTCGTCATTATTGGAAGAAGTAGAAGAAGTAGATTAAGAAAGTAAGATTCAACTTCTAAAGCTCAGCTGTGTTTAAAATCGAAGTTGAGTCGTTTACACCAACTCCAACGAACCCTTGATTTTAGTCCAATCCTAACTTTGTTATCACATTTTCTTGTATGTAACGATAATCAATTGTACATCTAGGATTTATGCTCTTCTTTTATATATATAAAATATATATGTTTGTAGCAGATAAGAGTTAGTCATTCCAACTATAAACTTCTTGATTATATTAATACATTTTTAAGTTAAGCAAAGCTAAAATTAAAAAAAAAAAAAAAAAGTTAATTATTTTATATTTCATATACAATTCTCTATAGTCACAATTGAAAAATCAGTAACCATAAATTAGGTTGTTTTTAAACTAATTTCTATTTTCTAAAGCTAAACTTATCTACATTACTTATTACTTCTTGAAAAATGAAAACGACGGTAAAGAAATTGGGTTAAAAAAATAAAAACAAAATTCTTATCAAACATGAAAACTAATATAAACATTTACTTCTTTAAGCATTAACTTAAGATTAGTGTTAAAATTTATTTGTAAGAATCAAAACTCATAGTCTAAAATGAAGTTGGTTAGAAAATGGCATGATGTTCACACATAAGATAGTGATAGCACTTTACTCATCTACGTAATTTGCATGTTGACATGTGTATTAAGGTTAGATATCTCGATAATCTAAAATCTGACCTTTTTTATGTAGTTATTTTTCCCAATCATTTGCTTTTTTCTCTCCAAAATTATGCATTGAAAATCAGTTGTTATTTAGAAGAAAAAAAAATCCACATCATTTTTGAGAAAAATTTGCAAAGAATATATAATTGGCCTCCAAAATTGTTTCAAGTGAAGCAACGCATGAACACAACCGATGAGAAAGAAAAACAGGTTGTTTCTTAATGATATGAAATGAAATCAATTGTGGCAAAAGAAATCAAAAGGCAATGGTGGAGTTGCATAAGCTGTTGAAAGTACTTTTGAAGCCACAATCTTGTTTGCTTCTTCACTATAATGAATGCCATCCCAACTTATGAACTTTGAATCTTCATTACAAACTTCATATCCTGGCTGACCACATGTCACTCTAATGTTGTAATTGTATGGAGGTCCCCCGGCCCCGCAACACGCCATTAGAGGATTGGGAAAACCTATGAAGATGATCGTTTATGTGAGTTAATGTTTATAAGTAAACTTATGATCACGAGTGAGTGTTTGAACTTACTGTATAATGAAGAGTTGGCAATCAGATCGTATTTGATAGCGTAGATATCAACGTAAACAATTCTCGTGTCTTTCAATTCATCTCTCATGTTTTGACATAAATTTCTTAACGCTGTGTTGAACAATGTCGCTACGGCATTGAAGCTGGAAATGCATCCGTGTCGATCGAGACCTTTCATGGGAAACAATGAGAGCTTTTGAGGTAAACAACCTAATGGTCCCGTGTTGTGTATCCAAAATTTCCTTCCACCTTGATCATACAATACCTGGAAAAACATTAGTTTTTTCAATAGAAGACGACATAATTAAGAAAAATTAAAAAATCTTTCAAACCTAATATAGCTCAATTGGTATACAAGTGCGCTAGTACTAGTAATCACAAGGTCCATTCTCACCTTCACAGCATTCTTGATTTCAGAAATGAATGATGGAATTAGATTAATCACTTGGGAGTACGAAAGGTTTTTGGAAAAAGAGTCAGCAATGTCATTTTGGCCGATGTCGATCATGTACAATGCGTTCTTAAAACCGCTATCATCGATCAAATTACCATAACCTAAAACGAGACAAGAAATATCAATCGACTTTGCTCTTTACCTATAGAAATGGGGCAAAAAGAAAAAAAAAATAACAATGTCATAACACATCTCTATCGATATAAAATTCATAAGAATACCGGGATTTGCATTAAGAAGTTCGAGCGTTCGGGATCTAAAGTGAAGGAACTGCATGACTTGAATGTTGAGAGAAAAAGGAACATATTTGGGAAGAGTGGAAGATCCAACAATTGCAAAGTTTGCTCCATTTTTGAAATTTGATCCTGCTAATGAATCCATATAAGGGTTTAGCAACTTTGTGTTCAAGCTCTCACCTGCAAAACCCAAACCAAACAAAATTCCATTATCACGTTATAGTATCCATTTGATAACTATCTCGTTTTTACTCTTTTTACGTTAGATGCTTTAATAATCATAATCAAATGTCAAGAATAGAAGGGAGGTTACTTTTACAATTTAATTTTTTTTTTTTTTTTGCTTTAATCAAAATCATTATAAATGAGGCTTTAGAGTTAGGTGTAACTTATAAGTTACAACTATTGATCCATTCAAAATATCTAGACTCCATTTTAAGATTGATTGAAGTGATGATTTCTTTTGGGGTTTGTTCCCAATTAGAATTATTCAATTTACAACCTTTTGCTAATTATTCTTATTTTTTATAAATGATTTGACAAGCAAAGGAAAATCCTATCTTTTTTTATTCTGTGGGACATCACATGATGACAAATTATCACAATAAGTAAATAGAATCAATAAATATTAAATCTAGAGAATTACTAAAATTTAACTTTAATTTGTTAAAGTATCTTTAACCCTTTTTCTTCTCAGAAAATCTTTTATGTAGATTTAACCTAAGGTAAAATTTAGGAGTTTTTTAAAAATAGAATAAAATGCAAAAATATTTACATAATATAGAATAATTTAAAAAAAAAAAGAAAAAACTCACATGTCCACAACGTGAAATAACAAAAATAACCCGCAATTAATTGGTTGCACACGTATGAAAAAATGGTTTGTACCGAGTCTAAACGATCTCGTACCCAATCAAAACAATCTTGTACTCTTGTACCAAATCTAAAGAATCTAAACAATCTTGTACCATTGTATCTTGTCTAAACGACCTTGTATCAAATCTAAATGATATATTAGTGATAGTGGTCTATCTCTATTTATGTGAGATAAACAATTAATAGTTTAGATATTGATACACGATCGTTTAGATCCTATACCTATATCATTTAAATCTTGTACCAAGAAGAAAAAAAGTAGATGAAAAATGAAGAAGAATAAAAAAAATCTAGAAGAGGAAAGGAAGAAATTAGTAAATATTTACATAAATAATCATAATATTGTAAAGTAAATATAAATAAATTAATAATACGAAGACAAAATGAATAAATAGTAAAGAATAAGAAGAAAAAAAAGTGAAAAATCCTACGCATTATTTAAGGACAACCTTGTGAAATTTTTTATTTTGTTATACGGATCCGTAAATATTTTGGTCTTTTGTTATATTTATAAAAATTAATCCATCTCAATCACATTTTAATAAAAAAGAAAAATAAATAAATTTGTAAAGAAAAGTTGATGCAAAATTGATGGTGTTATTTTATTATTGTATTAGAATTTAAATTGCATAAATACTAAGTATATGAACATATAAATAGTATTTCAAATGGATCAAAGAAGAATAGTAATTTTCCAAAAGAAATGTGTAAAAATGTTGATAGATGAAAGAAAAATAGGTGTTTAAAAGAACCAGAACAAATTAGTTTTTGAGACTAACTTTTAAGCAACCAAAATTAAAATATTAAATTGATATTTTAACTAAGAGAGTTTTATCAAATAAATTTTGATATTTTAATAGACATAGACAAATATTTTTGAAATTTTGTTATTTAAAATACTATTAAGTATATTTTAAAAGATTAAATACATTCATAAATAAAAAAGAAAATTTTATAAATAAAAAAATTAAAACTATTTACAAAATATATTTAAAAAACAATTTTCCTATATTTTATATTTTCTTTGTGTTTCTCCGAAATATTAAAACGTGAACATAATAAAGAATGCATGGAATAAAGGAAGATAGGTGGGACCCACCGGTCAAAGAGAAGGTGCCAAGTAGAATAGAGAACACAAAAATCTATATTATCAGTACCCGCACACGATTCCGGCCCCAGACAACTGTCAAGCGTAAACATAGCCGGGCCCTCACAGATTTCAAAATTTTAATAACATCAATATCATCCCCAAAACTCTCATAAATTACAACAACACCACAAAAGACTTCAGATCTCATAACCCATTTCATCAAACACAATAAACGCTCAGATCCAACGCCACGTAATAATCCAATTAATAAACTTTCTTTTTAAAAAGTTTCTAAAAGAAGGGGCCCACTTACAGAGAAAGTCGATGAGAAGACGTCCGTCGGACAGCCGGCCGGTGGATCTCCGGAAGAAGGATCGGCCATTGGGGAGAAGAACTGGAAACCCAAGTCCGGCGACAAGGCCTCCCGTGTCGGAGTTCGAATCCCCGAAGTTGAAGATCACTGGCGGCCGGGCAATGCAGTGAGAACAAGCGAGAGTAAAAAGAAGATGAAGAAGAAGAAGAGTGAAGAGATCGACAATGGCGGCCATTGTTGCGGAGTCGAAAGAACTCTTGAAGCTTTTTTAATTTGTTGGGTATTAGATGCTTTTATTTCTATTTTTGTTATTTGTGTTTGGAGTTTGGTTTTGTCCTTTTGGAGAAAGTAGAGACATGGAGTGTCGGTGGGAAGCATTTTCTTGGAGGGTTTTGTTTTTTTACTTCATGGGTTTGGATTTTTATTAGTTATTGCCCAAAAAATCATAAAAAAATTTGTACTTTGTAGAGTTAAAGGAAACATTTTAGAATTAAATTCTTTTCAATTACTTGGAATGAGAACGATGATAATTTTGATGATGTTTTCTTTATTTTGATAGCATTTTAGTCTACATGGTTGCTTTATGCGAGAACTGTGGACGACCTAGCGGTACTATGAACTAAGTCCTAATAATTCTATGGAGAATCTTTGCAGTGAAACTAATAGTAATAGCATCATGATCATGCCGATCCATGGAGGACACCTTTTACAGCTTTGTGCTAAGGGGCATGGAAGTGGTCTAAATTCTTACGGACAATTTCATGAGGGGTTGATGGAAAGTTGAGCGAGTGAGACATTAGTTGTCGCTTTTGGTTATGGTGTTATGACTATCCAAAGAAAAGGATGCTCGATCAATTTCATGAATTGAAGAGAATTCAGTTATGATTATAAGCAGCAGTTATCACATATTAACTCACATCAATTATTGGTTAATGGACATATGTAGAATAATACCCAAAGTATTTCCGATCCGGAAAACAAAAAATAAAAATCTACCAAGCCACAATTGTTTTTTTATAACTTCTAGATTTTCCTTTTTTTTTTTTCTTTTTTTTGAAAGTGTATTGTAATACAACTAGAGAGTAGGTGAATTTGAACTCGAAAGCTCTCGTCTTTCGGTACAAATATGTGACAGTTAAGCTAAATTCATGTTGTCGCGACTAGTATTGAATTTTTGCTTATATTTTTTATACTATTAATTTTTCTTATTTGTATTTCTACTAGTTCTTGTTCACGATTTTTTCATCTCATTTTTCAGAATTTCTTCCTTGTTCGTCATCTCACATTTTTTCTTTCTTCTTTTTTTACTACACAATTGTTATACCAAATTTTAATAGACCAGCCATCTGTACCAAATAGACATAGTTAGATCATTATCACTATATGTCCCAAATTAAATAACTGATAGATCTAAAAGATCGTTTACTAAAATTTAAATGATCTTAGTACACAATCTTGTACCAAAATCGTGTATCAAGATCGTTTTGTGTACCAATATCTAAACGATCTTTTAGATTATATTATACGATCGTTTAAATTCAAAGTTTTTTTCGCGCTTGTGTGATGGACTAATTGTGAAGTATTTTTGTTATTTCATTTTGTGGATTTGTTGACTTTTTTCTTTTTCAAAATTATAGTATAAATATTTTTGTGTTTTATTATATTTTTGAAAAAACCCTAAATTATTAAAGTCATTGTTCGAAGGTATGTTAAAAATCTTCTACTACTTTTCTGTACTATCAATTTACTAAAAGAAAACTCAAGGTTGACTTAAGTATTTGGGTGTGTAAGGTGGATGACACCATATATTGTGATTCTATTTTCCTTGTATTTGTAGGTCATTGAGCTATTTCGTTTCTTAATAATACAAATTTGCTATCGATCCATTTTCAACAATTTAAAGTTCCATTTTTATGCTTCCTAAATTTGAAACATCCAAAGAGACCTTTATCTAACATCATTAATTTGATCGATACTGTAACTTTTACGATATAATGAGAATTATAGATCTATCAAACTTACTAGTTCTTGTTATATCATTGTATTTACCGCTAGAATCCAATGATAAAAGTAACAATAAATAACGTGACAAATTCATAATTGTAAGTAAACATGATATTTGTGATTGGACCCATTATAATTGATCCATCAGTCAAATTTCATTATGATTTTACACCAATTTTTATTAACATATTGAAAAACATAGCCTAGAATGAATCAACATTTAAAGTGAATGAATTAAATTGGGATATATATAAATAAACCATACAAAAATAAATTACTAAATAGACGTCTTACCTTCCTCAAATAAATCAAAGTTTATAAAAAATAATCAATGTTATACATCTATATCAATAATTGACATGAACTCTTTCTTTCTTCAATGAAAATATAATTTTATTATTACTAAACAAATTGAAATTTAACCCTATAAACAAATAAATATTTTCTCCAATCAAAGGAAAATTTCTCACCTAACGTAATCTTTGCCAACCTTCCCCATTATTCATGAGTTGTTATTACATTGCCATAAATGGTTGCATTTTTGTGGGACTTATCCTCTTCCCTAAACATTATATTATATTTCCAATGCAGAATAAAAACTTTATATTATAGCTACGTATGGATCGTTTTCCCACATTAATTAATTCCTCCCTTTATCCAATCGAATTGCACCACCTTTCACTAATCCCAAGCTTCAGCCATGCAGAACCCCAAATGAGCTGTATGCAATAACCCAACAACAAGAAAAAGTTTGGCAAATGAAAAATCCCAAGAGGAGTATTCTCATTGTAATAGTATGGAAATAGTTTCTTTTTCTTTTTTATTTTGGGTTCAAGCTCTAATTTTATCTTTTTCTCCAAATGTGCCCATAAGAACCAACTTTGTAGCCTAGTGGCAACTTTCTGTTCCATGCAAGTGCTTAAATTGTGCCAACAATGTTGACCTATGTGTCTTTCCTTACTTCCATTGTATTCTTGCCAATAAAAAATAAAAAATAAAATAATCTTCCTTTCAATTATATATATCTCGAAAAATTATTTGATAACAAAACAATCCACGATACTTTTGATTTTCGACCCATAAATTTCTTACTTACAAAATTATTTGATGTGTACTCTAACAAATTACGTACACACTATCATATACATATGTTCGTTCATCTCCTATATCTAACATTATAACACTCATTTTCCTCAAATAGTGATTTTTTTAACCGTTTATTAATTAGATATATCTTTCCTTTATTGCTTCTTTAAATCAACCGCAAAACGACTACTACATTAATACATAACTATGTCTCTTATCGTTTGAAGTTAAAATATAATTTTAATAATTTCTATACTTTTTAGTTCCATTTTTATTACATGTTATTTTTCATTTATTTTTAAAGTGCACCCAAATAAAATTTAATTCCTATTAATCTTATCTCTATAAAATATGTTTTATTTGAAGACATATGCTCATTATGTTATTTTTTTCATAAAATTATTGTTATTATTTAACCGTGCCAATACAAATTAGCCTCAAATGACTAATTATTCCAAAGATTAAAATTAAGTTTAAACACCCGAAAGCACAAAAACATAAAATAAAATAAAACTTGAAGTACAAATCGATCAAAATAGTATTTTAGTTTTTCAAAGAAATACCCATTATATATAGTGAATAAAAAGATGGCCATCAAAAATTGAATTAGAGTTAACAATAACATAAACTACTAGAATAAGATTAGCCATTGGGACGTAGTAGTTTTCTCTATTAATTTCGACATGAACATACATTTAATCCATACCCTTTCAAATTAACTAGTTAAACAATTAATACTCACGTTAACTTACCATTTAAATATTGATATTCAAAATCAAAACTTTTAATATTCTCTCTCATACGTCCAACATAAATCAACATTATTGCATAACTTCTCACTGTACCTAATTCCTCTCTCCTT
Source organism: Cucumis hystrix (assembly GCA_025688845.1). NCBI lineage: Eukaryota > Viridiplantae > Streptophyta > Magnoliopsida > Cucurbitales > Cucurbitaceae > Cucumis > Cucumis hystrix. The sequence continues at coordinate 14,812,957 of CM046887.1, forward strand.
ATTAACCTCACACACGCACACGTATATATATAATATATACTTGTTCAAAATATATCTGTCTCTCCTCTCTCCTTCTCTCTGTGTCCCCCATGCATGGATTAACAACTTACCTCTGATCTTCTCTCTCGAAAAGATCTCTCAAGAACAAAAAGAAGAAGAATAATGGAAGGAGATGATATTACAGCACTGATAGGGATGATTATATTACAAATATGTTATGCTGGTATTAACATCATCTCTAAACTTGCTATGCAATCTGGAATGAACCCTCTTGTTCTTCTCACTTATAGACAGATTTTTGGCACTTTGGCCATTGCTCCTTTTGCCTTTCTTACTGAAAGGTATACCCCTAATTCTTTAATTTCTTTGTTATGGTTTTATTTTCTTTAATAATAATAATAATAATAATAAAAGAATCTTTAGTTTCTTGGTTTATGTTTGATTTTTTTCTTTTTTTTGTTTGTCATCTTGTAAAGATTCATGTAATCTTGTGTTATCTTTTTTTTTTTTAATATATTATGAGTTTTTCTGGGTGCAGGAAAACAAGGCCAAATATCACTTTTGCAGTTTTGTTTCAAATCTTTGTGTGTTCCTTATCAGGGTGAGTCAAAACTTAAAAGGTTTCATCAGTAAGTTTTGAACAATTTTAATTCGATAACGATTTGGGTTTTCTTAGTTTTCAAAATGTTTTGTTTTTAGAATTTTAATTATTGTGTTTTTTTTAATAAAAAGTAATTAATTATAAAATAAAAATTGGACATAAATGAGCAAAAATTAAACGAAAAACAAAGAGCAGACCTAACCTAAACATTCTGAATGTTATGAGACGACAGAGCAACAGGGAACCAGATATTCTTCTTTGTTGGGTTAAAGTACACAAACCCAACAATTTCAAGTGCTATGGCCAATGTTCTTCCAGCTGCTACTTTTATTCTTGCTGTTCTCTTCAGGTCATTTTTCTATATTCATCATTTTCGTTCAGTTTTATATAACGTATAATCCACTTGTTGCATCTAATAGTCTACAATATATATAGTGTCATATACTAATTCTATTCGATATTTGACACGTTGTCATCATAGAAAATATATTAATAGTATTTTATGGGTCCAACTATAATTCCATTAAATATTGGAATTGAGGTAATATGAAAAATGATTGTAGTACTAGAAATTGTCATATAGCTTTATTATTATTATTTTTTGGATTTAGGGGATGTTTTTTAAGAAAAAATTAAGGGTTTTTTAATTTCTTTTCATTGAAAGGGCTTGATAAATAATGTATATAATATGCAATAATTTTTTTGGACAGACAAGAGAGTGTGAGAATCAAGACCAAATCTGGTTTTGCAAAGGTAATAGGGACAATTGTGTGTGTAAGTGGGGCAATGCTACTGTCTTTCTACCATGGACACACCATCAACTTAGGTGAATCAAAAATTCATTGGTCATATGTTGAGAGATTGATCAAGGAAACAACCCCGACGAACGGTCAAGGAAAGCACGTACTCGGTTCGATTTTGTTGCTTTTGAGCTCTTTTTCATGGGCATTATGGTTTGTCATCCAAGTAAGTAATCATAATCATAATCACAATTATCAACAACTAAGAAAAAGCACGAACACAAATACGATTTAATAACATAATTAAGACACGGACAGAACAAGGACATGTTTATGAAAATATATATTTTAAAAAGAACACATTGGGTAGCATTTTTATGAATAATATAATTAAGTATATTGCAACATTCTTAAATTATTTCAATTATAACGGTGTTAGACTTGTCGTTTGCTTTTAAATCACCAATTGCCCTACTTTTGCTACATTTAATTTTCAATCCACTTGAGAAACTTATTATATATACTTTGTAGGCAAGATTGAGTGTCAAGTTCAAAGCTCCCTATACAAGTACTGCATTGTTGTGCTTCATGGCCTTTTTTCAATGTGGACTTATAGCTGTGATTTCAGAGCACAATATTGCTGCTTGGTCTTTGAAAAGTTCGATCCGACTCGTTGCAGCTCTTTATGCAGTATGTACCGTACTTGTCATTACGAAACTTTTGAGAAACTGTTGGATATATGATATGTTATATGTTGTTTATTGACAGGGAGTTGTGTGTTCTGCATTGACATTTAGTATCACTTCATGGACTATACAAAGGAAAGGCCCTCTCTATGTCTCCATTTTCTCCCCTTTATTGCTTATCATTGTGGCCATCCTTAGTTGGGCTCTCCTCCATCAACAACTCTACGCTGGAACGTGCGTATTCTCATGCATTTCTTCAATTCTAAACATTATCGCTCCCAAACGTCATTTTAACCATATCACTCCTTAAAAAAGTACATAAAACCTATCATATCTTAGCTTATTAGATTGATCTTTAAAATTTAATCTTGGTCTAAATTCAAGTTTCTATGTCTTGTTCGTAGACCCGTTTGAAAGTTATTCGTTTTGTATTTTAATTTTTATGTTTTTTTATCAACTTTTTCTAACCCCTTTTTTGTTTTGTTTTTTTTTAAAAAAAAAAATTGATTAGGGATTTAAGTGTTTCTTATCTTCATCCAATTGAAAATTTTGAAGAAAATAGAAAACTAAAAACAAAATTATTATCAAGCAGCACGTTCTGAGAGGTAGAGTTTTGTGCTAATTTCTAAAATTGTTAATTATTTGTTGTTTTTTTGGGATTCAACAGTGTTGTTGGCTCTGTTTTGATAATTCTTGGGCTTTATGCTGTGCTATGGGGAAAATCCAAAGAGATGAAAGTAGAAGATGCTCAACACAACATGGAAAAGCCAACAATGGAAAAGCATAATGGAAATCATATTATAGAAGAGAAGGATGATTTTGAATTGCAAATCACAAACATCAAGTAAATGTGGAGAGGAAAATGATCAAAGAAAATCATTTTAAGTGTTTGTAAAGTTTTTTTTCTTTTGCAAATTTAACCCTCATGTATAATATATATGGTATGTTCCCTAGAATTTGTATTGTTCAAAATTTTCTATATGGAATTTATTGCTATAAGTTTCATTTATTTTTGTCAAAATTAGAGCGACATTAATGTAGTTGATATACATGAGTTTCCATATACCACTTTAGAGTCGATGTTTTGATCTCTCAGTCCAACTAAATAATTGTTTACACACATACCTTCTTTTAAACTGTGGTTGGCTTAAAAATAATTATAGAAACAACCCCAAATAGCAAAGTTGTTGTTTTAGTTCAACAAATAATATTGGTATGAAGAAGCAAAGGAAAACGATGATAAGCTTTTAGGCGAATAGTTATGTCATATTCATTTAATTATGTTTAGCTGTTAGAAGTTCAAATATATTAGTAACGTGAGACATTTATAAAATTATGTATAGTATAATGATATATAATTAATATTGACCAAAATTAAGTATAACTCAACAATAATTGATATATGTACTCATTTACTTGAAACCTAATATCACCATGATCATTGTCACACCCTATCCCACGTACGTTCTTGCTCGGTACGTGAAACACGACATGACTTGAGTATTTCTAACGTATTAAGCGTCAAAGATACTCAGCTTAAGTCCTTGAATTCTTTATACTTGACTTTATCGCTTAGCTCAAACTTAAGTCTTTTAATCCTACTAAGCGACAAAGAAAACACAACGGACATGAACTTAAACTTTTTATTTTGCTTTTAGCAATAGTTTACAACACAATTTACAACAATACAAATAAAACACTTAAACTGAAAAGGTTAACGCCTTGATAGCTTTCTTGCCTAACCAGCTCTCCAACAATCCTCACTTGGCCTTAACGCCTGGCTCTTGGAAAGTAAACTTTAAAATGCGCAAGTCAACGGACTTAGTGAGGTTTTAAGAAATTTTTTTCGCAAATATCATTTTATCAAACATAACATGAAAAATAAATATAATATATCAATTCATATAAACATATCATTTCGCACAAATGCTTTATCTTGCATAAACACACATTAGTTATCAAACATTCCTTTTGCCATGGGATCATTCTCTATGCTAGGTCTCATTACTTCACGTTTAGACTACTGTAACAACATCCGAGAATATATAGATTCACCCTTGTTGCTCGAGTTGAAGCGCAATGTACATCTTTTATACATTGTCCTGCCTCATCTCACCATATAAATGGTGTTCTCTCCATGGTTGCCTTGACTCATTATATGCATATAATAGTTAGCTCATTGATAGTAAGTAACTAATGATTTGAACACCATTTCATAATCAAATCATACTCTGAAACATACAAGCTTTTTATGTAATTATCTTTAGAAACATTTATATTAAAATTTATCATTTCAAAACATCAAAGAATGTATGTAAGAAAGCTGAAAATCATTTAAACAATTAAAAGAAAACACTCACTATACTTAGTCACCTTAATCCAAGATGCTTCTCCTCTTCCTCTTCTCGCGTAGCTACTTGGACAACACTTTAACACTTTAGTATTCTCTTCAATTTTGCAGAGTAACAATAACTAAATGATCTTTGGCTAAGGATCCTTGTTCATAACTACATCCAAACCAGCTTAGTCACCCTTAAACTTTTGTAAGCTCGCCAACTCCTACTCATAGTGGAGCGCATGCAATCTTAAGGTTTAATTAAATCATGCTTAACTTAATCTTTACACATGGCCCATTAATACATTTAGGAAAATTTATGAGAACTTTCCTTACTTCTTCTCTCGCCTAGACTTTCATCTCGCGTAACACCTTAATCGCATAGAACCACTTAAACGTCGAAAAGTTCTATCGTGTACCCTTTCCTCAATGCGTGCTTAATTAACTCAATTGCTAACTCCTTATCGCATAGCCTACTCAAAACACGATTTTTAGAACACTTAACTAACAATTCAATCTTTCTTAGGTACGGGTGTTACAGTCATAATCATTATTGAAACAAAAATTAGGGAGGAGAGTATCCCATTAGATTGTATTTGTGGTTGTTTATCTAAATCTGCAATAAGAATCAATAATGGTTTCACTGTTTTTCTTATTATACCTTATAATCATGTAATCGGATATATTAATCCCACCATAGGTGATATTCTTATCGTGACTGCATATTACAAGGACCAACACCATAAATATTTTTCACTCCACATCATTTATCCTTTCTCAATTTCCTTCTCATTTTTCATTAACTTTTTCAAACAAATTCACTCTTTCTATTCCCTTTTTTGTAGAAAAAAACTAAGAACATGTTACTCTTTTCGATAAAATTTTGTACGCACATTTTTTTCTCATGAATTTCTCACGTTTTGAAATAAAATTTTAGAATTATTGAAGGACAATGAAACTAAAATTAAACAAATGAAAGAAAAATTTGAAGGACAAAAATGGTATTTTTAATATTTATTTATTGTTATTTTTTTTAAATATATCTAACAATTAGCCAAGTTTAAAACAAAAGAGTGATAAAGAAACAAATAGAACCTACGGGGTGAAAATGATACCGTTCAATCGGTTTGGATTGACAGCCAAATCGAATCAAACCAATTTATGCGGTTCAGTTTAGTTTAAATTCGATTTTGATAATTTTAAAATATTTTGAAAGTAATTGAATTGTTTTATTTTTTAATATATAAATATATAATAGTTAAAAATGGTTCGGTTTGATTTCAATTTGATTTGAAATTTCTTTAAACCAGACCGGATAATAATTCGGTCGGTTCGGTTTTAAAAAACGGTTTGGTTTTTTGGGGTTTGAATGGCCACCCCACCCCACTGCAACCGATAACCCTAGAAATCACCGAGATCCCTCCAGAAAAAAACCTTAAGCGCCGCAACACTTCTTGTATATAATGCCCAATTTCCAACCCGCCGATTCTTAGTTTCTTCTCTGAATGATCATATTCCTTTGCTACTCCCTTTGATTTTAGTCCCCATTCTATGCATTTTCGAACACATATTAACACATCTTGCAACTTGTTTTGTTTTCAGCATGGTTTTCCTCTTAATTATCACCATATTCCTGATGGGTTTGCCTCTGTTTTTGTCAATTCCATGATTTCAACCTCAATCTGCACCTTTTTTTTTTTCCGATTTACATTTTGCTTTTTTTGTTTAAAGCTTTAAATTTTGTTCCTTCATTTTGCTTATCACTTGTGGACGTTATTATTTTCAAATTTTTGTTATTGTTATTCATTGCAATGATAATTGTGGGAGATTGTGGTTGGTTTGTGATTCTTCTAGCTTCCAAATATCAATGGCTCTTTTTGTGTAAAAAATCCACTTTACCTGAAAATTTGATCTTCTCTTCTGAGATCCCCTGAGTCCCTGAGTGGTTTTTTTTTGTCCATTCCATGATTTAACAATACAATTATTTTATTTGCATTGCTGTGTGTATAGTATTTTTCCTTTAACTGGTTCTTGGGCCACATTCATTACATTATGTTTCAAAGGTAATTTTGAGGGCTTCATCCATCTAATGTCTTGCCCCAAGAATTTTTATGTTATTTAGTTTTTTCAACCTATGGTTTGCAATGAACATCGGGTGAATGTGTTTACTCTGCGGTGATCATCTATCTAGGATTCACGGATATACAAAAGAACTTTTTGATCTACGGTTTGCATCAGTTGCATTTTTCTTTTTAAAAGACACTCTGAACTTTCCAAGTCCTTAGTAGTCTTAGCAGTTAAAACCAAGAACGTGCATGAAATGTTATGTATAGAAATTACCATTTTTGTTATTTATGCTATTTGGTATTGGGGTGCTTATGTGGTCTTATGCTGATTAATTTACCATCATCAGCACACAACATATTCGTAAGCTACATTCTTGACATCTTTGTCTTTCAAGTTTTTCTTTAGTTTTTTTTAAGGAAAAGCTGTCGTCCATGTTATGGCAGATGTCTGAATCACAATATTGTGCTAATTTTTAATCATCTGGCTGTTGGTGTTTGTGCTTATGGACGGTCTTGTGCCGATTAATTTTTCGCTATCGGTACATAACAAAAACCTAAGCTACACTCTTGCCACTGTGTCTTACAAGTTCCCCTCTATAAAGTGAGGCGAACTATCTGTGCAATGGCATATATCTTTAAACACACATCTCAAGCCTATTGATAATTCTGTGGTTGTCAATGTCTTTCAATAACATATCTCATGCCTGTTTCTATTTTTGTGAAAGGCAGTTGCAATGTGCTTATATGGTCCTCTGCTGATTAACTGGCTCGCATGCATCGTGACGTTCAAGTTTGTCATAGTGGAATTTTAGGGATAGCTTCCATTGCATTGGCAAATATCTGAAACTAAGCTGTTTGTAGTAATGTAGCTGTTATTGTTCTTGTGATTTTGCTGATTTGTCTTAGATTTAGTTAATTCTCTAGATTATACAATTCATACGCTTTCTAAGTTGTTTGAAGTCGATGTGCTTATGGACGGTCTTGTGCTGATTCGATTGTTGAGCCATCAGCACATAACAAAAACCTAAGCTATATGAATGCCACTTGTTGTAATCCTTCAGTTTTTCCCAGACTTTCTATGTGGGGAAGCTTTCAACAACATGTGGCTACATGTATACAACCTTGGTTCACTCCTAAAAGGCTGCGTATTGCCTCTTTACTCCATCTAGTTGAGACGAATGCCTCTTCACTTCAGGCATTTTTTACAATTAAATTGGATCACAAACTTGCACATTCAATAGCAGATTATCATTTGTTGAGAAATGGACATTTGTTGAGCTTTTCCCCCTCTGCATCCCATTGTTTCCCAAATTTCCATTTTATTTCGTGGAATATCAATCTAGGTTTTACCAAGATCACTGTTGAGCATGATCTTAGTCGTTCATGGATTGTGCTAGTTTATGTTCTCGGATGAAGACTCCTCTCTTGCGTAGCCTATCCAGGGATATGTGTTTGTTTGCAGGTATACTCAGCCATTTTGAAGCACATTTGTGGCCGTATGATAATCAAACGAGGAGGGAGATGGAATGGACACCTTTCCCAACACATCCTTCTCAATTCAGGACAGAATAAAATAGTAATTTGCTTCTTTCTTAGAGTTGGGAGGATGTCACTCTTGATTTCAGAAGAAATGGAAGCAGTTAAGTACTTAGGAAAGGCACCATAAAGACGAAGAAACAAGAGGGGGAAATGGAACAATTACAATGTTAGAAATTTCAAGAGATCGGTTTTGGCTTTGAATGAATGTTGGTTTGTCTTGAATCTTGACATTAATACGTCAATTAGGATCATATGATAAAGAACTCCCTTTTATTGACTATCAATTCCTTTGCTGGTAATCAAGTGACCAAAGCATCACACAATCTCGCAAGTGCCTTTCTTCCTATATAATATTTACACCAAATGGTCAAATTTGGAACACTTGTTTGTATGTCTAAGCGGATGTGGATACTCATGAGATATGTATACTGTAACTTCCACGAGGAATAATATCGATGGGGTATGGTTTACTGTTAACCAAGGAGGTTACAGTTAGCCAAGGAGTTATTGTTACTCAGCCATGTAACAACGATAAATAACTCAAGGAAGACCATTGAATTTGTTTTCTTAACAACAAATTGGAAACGTCCAAGGAAGGGTTACATCAACTTAGCATTTGCTTCAATTAATGTTAAACTTTCAATTAAATCCCTATAATTTGGTCTAAATTTCAGTGTATATGTTAATCTAGTTTTTTTGATGCTTACGTCTCTCAAATTAACCTTTAATCATTCATTAACATTTTTTAATAGACAAAAATTCACATTAAATCATTAGTTACCTAGAGAGTCCAATACCATACAGTAACTATTTGAGTAAAAATAATTTGCTATATTTGCAAACATCTTCAACATTTTTATCATTTAAAACAATTTTTTTTATTCAACTTAGTTAAATAACAATAATATTTTCATACAATCGAACAAAACATGTGGTTTCATAATTTAGAGAAAAAAATGTAAACAGTTAATAAAATAATTTTTTTTAGGTTTTAAAACCACCTAGACTAAGTTTATTATTTTTTGGAAAAAAATATAAATATAAATTTAAAATATTAAAAATTATTTACAAAATATAATTAAAATTCTCATTTTAATTCCCCTATTTTAGTGCAGAAATTGAAAAAGAAAAAAGAAAAACAAATAGGCCATCAAAGTCGTCGTAATTACATTTGATCCGCCACTGGCAACTCCCTCCCAGTCTCAAGCTCCCCGAAACTCCCCCTTACGATCGGCGTTCACTGAAACTGGATTTTGCGCCTTCCAATCTACGTTCTTACCCACACTTAATCCCTATCCACAGCCATATTTATTCTCATTTCCTTCATAATTCTTCAAATTTTGGATAGATCTAAAGACGATGGCAGCAATTTACAGCCTCTACATCATCAACAAATCTGGTGGTTTGATCTTCTACAAGGTAATCAACCTATTCAAACTACTTGTTCACGCAATTGGAAACACAAATTTCCCTTAATTCCCACCTGGGTTGAGAACTTTTAAGCTTTATTTCGTTTCTGGGAACCCCAGATTTCAGTTTTTTCATCTCATATTACAAAGATATATAATTCGGTTGTGGGTATTCTATATGGCTTGAACCTCTTATTGGGTTTGTTTTAAAATTTAGGACTATGGGTCTGCTGGACGAATGGATACGAATGATAGTTTGAGAGTGGCGAGTTTGTGGCATTCTATGCATGCCATTTCCCAGCAGCTTTCGCCTATAGCTGGTTGTTCGGGTGTTGAACTTCTTGAAGCTGACACTTTCGATCTCCATTGCTTCCAGTCACTCACTGGTACGTTTTTCCTTCCTGTATTTTGTTTACTTTTTTTGCCTCAAACACATGGTTTCTGCCTCACATTCTGTGGTTCCATAGATAAGCAGTTAAGTGAATTCCAAAATGGGAAAGCACAGCTGAAGTTCTAGAAACGTTATTGATCTTTGTTTAGTTTCTTGTTGAGTTCGAGAACTTATGAGGATGCGGATTCAAACATAACTTTTGGTTGAAATTATTGTGCCTTGATTGGTTGAGTTTTGCTTGATTGTAAAAATGATATTGATGCTCTAGTTTAAAAATGTAGCCTTTTTCTTTATAATCATGCTATAGTCTACATAGATATGAGTGTGGGGATTCAAATATAAATTTTGGTTATTGAAATTGATCTTTGTTCAGTTTCTTGTTTCAAGTTTAAGAATGTATGAGAGTGGGGATGGTAAACAAATCTGGTGGTCAGATTATGTCTTGATTAGTTGAGTTGTACTCAGATAGGTAGAAATGACATTAATCCTTTATTAGAAAAATGTAGCTTTTAATAGCCATACTAATATACCATACTCTCCTTCGCAAATATTTTTGTGCTGTCAAACTTTTGGAGGAAAAAATTAGCATGTGGTGCAACAGAAACCACAAAATTAGTTTTTCGAAATCACGATTCTGTAACTGTTTATGTTTAATTTTTTGTCATACACTTTGCTGCTCATAGGGGGAGGAGAGTTAAAGATTGTTTTGATATGGATATGAATGGCTTTTGGTGTGGAGGATTAATAATTTCTTCATCATCAACCAACCTACATAAGAAATAGAAATGCTTGTTCCGAAGTATAATTTTATATCTCCTTAGTTCAAATTTTTTTTCATCTCTGCAAAGTGTCACGGCAGTAACTTTATAAAGAACCAGAATCATGGATGGAAATTTTCTGTTGCAGGGACAAAGTTTTTTGTTGTGTGTGAGCCTGGGACTCAGCACATGGAGAGTCTTCTGAAGTACATTTATGAACTATACACAGATTTTGTCTTGAAGAATCCATTCTACGAGATGGAGATGCCTATACGGTGCGAGCTCTTCGACATCAACCTAGCGCAGGCAGTGCAAAAAGATCGTGTTGCTTTGCTTGGCCGATGAGCTTAGGATATCCTTCATTTTGTCAGTATTAAATTCAAGAAAGAAAGGCTCATGATATCATTGTGCAAAATACTTGATAATTTACCATCCTTAAATGCTTAATGCTAAATACTTGATATCATTGTGAGATTTGGTGGAAATAGAATGTTTCTTTTCAGTATTGTTCATGAGGAAGTCGGGGTTAATTTTATGCCCATTTTTGGTCATGTATACAGATGTGGATCCAGTTAAATGACAGAGCAATGTTATAAGCTTTTGGGATATGGTTAATTTAAGCAGCCAAGTATTTACATTTTACTTCGACCAATTTAGATGAATGAAAGCATCAACTTCATGATGTTCATCGTTGAAATATAACTATGAAGAAATACAAGATAAACCACCCTATCTTTATAACAAGACTCCGTAACTAACTTCCTACCAAATTACCCCTATACCCCTTAATACTACCATACAAATATATTCTTATCTACGTACATTACACTATAACATAGTTGTGTAATGAGGCTGTATGCATTTAAGTCTGGCAGGGATGAGCGAATAGATCAAGTGGCAGGAACATGACCCGCGACCGCAGTCATTGGAATGAGGATTCCCTCTTCCTCTCTACCAATGGGCTATCTGGTGTTGGTGGTCTACAGGAAGCCTCTTCTCTTGGTGCTGCTCGTTCAGCCTCGACCATGTTGGCATAGTCTTTCTGATTGAAGTAAGAAATTGCCTGCACGAATGCCTGCCTGACCTGGCTTCAACCGATTCTGCAAGTCTTGAGAGCAGCTTTCGTTACTGGATGATCAGTGCTGGTCTGAAGTTCAACAATGAACTGAGGTCCTCAGCACTTGGTTATTTGCTATCAAGACCAAGCCAACATCTTCTGCTGGACCTTTCAGATTTTCATTGAAGGTTTTGTTGCAAACCCATAATCCTCATTTTGATGGCATATTCGATTTATCCGCTGCTGTGTTGTCGGGTCACCCAAAGCTGGGTGAACAATGAAGAGAATGAGGAAGAAGGTTAGCAGTTGTGAAGAATATGAGAAAGCCATTCTTACTTGGTGAGCTAATGTTTGGAATTCTGACAAAAGCAGAATAAGGTGAGAGTGGCTTTTATAGGATACTTTGTGCTGCTATTTTATGCACAATCTTGGCATGCATTCTTATAAATTTTCCCTTGATTTTCTGGTCCGTGATTTCAGTTCAAATAACTCAAATTAAGGTAAAAAGGAAGATGTATATTAATTGCTGGTTTATACTAAGCTATAGTAGATCTTTTTGCATATCGTTTTGGAAATTATAAGTTGAGAGAAGCAAATCTGATCTTGCATGCTACAGTGGTACATTCAAGAATTTAAATTTCTTCATTGTATGTTATGCTCTTTTTCTAAACTTCCACAATTCCATTTCTTTTCCATATAATTACAAAATTTTCCAATTTATCTCTTTCATCATTTACTTTTCTTAGTCTAGGGATAAATCAACACACTACGTAGATGAAAGATTCAACTAACAAACTTATTTAGTTCATGTTCATCAGGCAAACTCAAACAAAACAATAAGAACAAGGGGTAGAGAAAAAAAAAAAAAAGAAAAAGAAAAAACATGTTCATTGTTTCATTACTTTTTGCTTTTATCAAACATTTACTGAATGTGACCATTAGCAGCAGCACATTGATTTACGCTTATTGAAATATCACAACATAGGATCATAAGTTTGTTCATGACTTCAATATACAATGAATTGATTCTAATGGCTTGACTACACTTTAGAACAAGTCTCTTTGATGCCACCAATGGACCATTCTCTCTGAAGATTTTCTGCTGTGAGAACTGATAAGCTTTTTGGATATTTGATTGAATTTCATGGTAACACTCCACACAATGCTCAAAACTTTTCTTCTCCTCAGGATCACTCTCATTCTTACTTAGTTTGTAGAAGGTATCAAGGTTTTGATCTGCTTGTTTCTTTGCCAGATTGCTGCATATAAGTGAGAGCTCGGGGAGGTTGGCCGAGACGGTACGGGAATCATTATTAAGGATTTTCTCACAGAGCGACGGATTGGAGGTTTTAGAGCAAATGGTGACCAGATTTTCATGGGGGATTCCATGAGAAGGGAAAACGGTTAGGGAAAAAGCTGCCAAAAGAAGAGCTGGGATGAAAGAGGTAAGATTTAGACAGCAATTCATTGTTGGTTTCTTAAAAGAACAGATTGTATGAGCAGTGGCTTTCTTTGGAAACTTAGAAAAGGCTGTTTAAATAATAAGTTTGGGAGAAAAAGTAACTTCAAAAGTAACTGATTGTGCTTTGTAGGATGCCACTTTCTTTTCTTCAAGTACATTACAGGGAAAAAGTTAAGGATCCTTCTTGGAAAAACAGCCACATGGGATACATGCAAGTTAAACTCTTGAGAAACAACAATGGGAAAGCTGTATACCTCCTTCATTTTAGATATGACTAGACTAGAATCTTACCTGCTTTACGACCTTACTTCGACAAGTCTGTTCTCTCGGTTGTACAATTGTGTCATTGAGTTCAAAGAATTTTTTCTACTTGTTCACATTTTACATTTCCTATTAACCCAATACAATTTATTGACTATGGAAACTTCTTTTAATGATTAGAGGTTTGAGATCTCCTTTAATAAAATAATATAGTTTTTCATCTTTGGCTAATTTATACTTAGTCTGGTTGGTTTGGCCAAATGTGTTTTTGCTTCAACTTTTTAATTTCTGTTTTTGAATTCTCTGTTAAGAATTCCATAGTTAAGGAATGAACGTAGGAAAACTACTTTTTAAGTGTTGGAAAACAAAGTTGATCATTGTTGTGCCGTGTCGAACCACTGTCTTGAAAGCAAAATTTAGCGCAACCTCGGTGCTAAATTGCATATGTCGATTGCTCTCCAAGGTTAACACAACTTTCTACTCATGCTTGCACTTGCGGGAGTTAGAATGGAATCAAAAGAAAAACTTTTATTCAGAGAGAGAAAACTAGGTTTTTCCTTAGAAAGAAGAGAGAGCTCTACCACGTCAAAAAACCCTATTCTTAAAAAAAAAACCTTTTCTCTAATATATATATATATAAAGTATAATGATTTTAGAACAAAATAATAACAATAATTATAATTAATTTTCAATTAAAACTTTAATTATAACTAATACATTGATAGTCATTTTCAACAATCCCTACAAATGACTACCATTGTATTCTAGTTAAAATAGTAATAAAGTATTTGGTTCTTAAAACTCGAAAGTGTCCATTTTAGTTTCTTGAGTTTCTTAGAAAAAGTTTAAAACAACATAGAGCTTTTGTACTTAAAACGACCAAGTATATATAATGTTTAAAGTATATATAATGTTTAGAGTTACTTTGGTTTCTAATTTGAGGTAAGGAGAGATTTAAAAATAATAGTTACAAATATAACAATTAGATTCAAAAGTTGGATTTGATTTACAATTGCAATATAATATAGATCCATTTTCTAGAGTTTATTAGTGATAAAACCACCTATTGCAAATTTCTGATAGCAAATGTGCCATTATTATTTGAGTTCAGCTTAAAATTTTAGGTTGGTTATTTGATAGAATTAAGTAAAATTCTCTCAAATTGTACATGGTTGACAATTTTCTTGAAATTTATTTTAATGTTGATTTTGTCATTTCTTTCTATCATATTTGATTATTATAAAGCAAAGTGCTTAGTGATATTGACATGAGATTCGTACTACAAGATCGGAGGTTTGATCAACCACTCACAATTATACTAAAAAAAATAATTGTAACAATAAATATAGTATGGTCACTTTCATTCATTTTTGGTCTTTTTAATTTCAACACTATTCATTTTTCCCAAATCTACTCCTAGAAGGTCACCATTTTGGAAACTTCATTTTCATTTATATTCTTTTTTTAAAATAAAAAATCTAAGATGACACCTAGTTTATTAAATAGGATAGTTGCAAATATAGCAATTATAGCCAAAATAATTAAGTATATAACAAAATTGCAACATACTTAATAATTATTCTATTGTTATCCATTATCATTACCCATTCTAAATTTCTTAAAATATAGTCATAATATTTGTATCAAGGAGTTTTAATTGAGTATAAAGTTCATGTTAAAAGTTTACTAGTAAAGATCAAAATGATTACTTTTAAAAGTGTATAGACCAAAACAAACATTCTGAAGTACAATGACCATTCTGACGCAAAAATTGAATGTGCACGAATCAAAGTGAACAGTGCATGGATCAAATTGAATCAAAATTCAAAGTTTAGAGAAAAAAATAGTATTTTGCCAAAGTGAACATAATTCAAAGTAATAAATTGATACTATGGTATCATTTGTGGTTAACATTTGCACCTTATTTTCTTGTTTGACATTTGTACTAAACAAAATACCAAAGTTTATAGAGACACACACATTAATATATTAAAATATGGCAGTGTGACAAAGATCTAAAGTAATTAAAACATATCAAATAACATATCCACAAAAATGTGGTAATGTCGACTAAGGATATAGACTATGGGTGAATGTATGCGTTGGATGCTCAAACTCTTTGTTACCTCTAACCTGTTTGATCCCATAACATTTGTGTATCAAGATGTGTCTAGAAAACTTATAAGATTATTAAATTTTAGGTAGGTGACTACTAGTATATTTGAACAAATTCGCTCAAAATTATTTAGTAGACTCATGACTATTTTTTAGAACTAAGTCAACCTAAAATAGTCAAGTAGAGAAATAACAATGATAAAAATTGAATAATATAAACTCCACGCTTTTATAAATTTAAAATCATCCAATGCTAGAGCCAGATACTATAGCCATAGCAATGAGAATTCTCATCTCCCTATTAATTTGAAAAAGTGGGTTTTGTTTGGGTGGTGGTGTAGTGCTGAATATTGAAGTACAACTTGCTTGTGCTTTTGGTGCTTTTCTCTCAACATTCAACATTTGCTTATAATATTTTTGTGAGAACCACCGGATCCCTTCTACAAATGCTTCATTTACTGCATAATATCCATTTTCACACACTAGTAATGCATTCTTTGTTGTTGGATCACTTACGCTTCTCAAAAGTTGTTCAATGTAAACGAGTGTACTAGATGCCTTCGTATAGACTTGATTGTTTGCTATTTCAGTTAGTCCAATATAGTCTGCTTAACCACCTTTCAAATTTTGATGGAAGGTTTGGCTGCAAAACTGAAATTCTTCCATCTGACGACATATTCTATTGATTTTATCTTTAGTTCCACTATCAGCTGCCATAGTTGATTGAAAAACGGTGATCAGAACGTGAATAAGGTAAGCCACAATTGAAAAGACAAAAAACATGTTGAAAAAGTCATATTTTAATTCTGACAAAGTGAAAGGAAAGAGAGTGTTGAATTTATAGGATCTCTTTGTAAATTGACTCATGTTTTTCAGTTACACCCTCACTTTTTTCCATTTATTTTCATCAATTCTTTTCAAACATCTTCTAATTTTGGATTCTTTAATGGTAATTATTGACTTATCTACTTTAGTGTATATATGTTTGAATTGACACATTCCTAAGTTTGATTCATTTATATTAGAAAAAAAAATAAATCTCAAGTAAAATATTTATATTGAATATCATTTTTGATATGATAAGCACAAAACAATGGATCTTGAACAAAAGAAAAAAAATTTAAAATGATTGTAGTATTGGATTGGATCATGTCTAGTAATGGTAATTAATTCATTTTATTCAACAACACTTCCACTTCTGTCCATCCATTTCCTTTTAGTTTTCTCAAATACCTTCCTTATTAGTTGGAATTTCTTGAGAAGGTATTTTTTTGAACACCTTTTTTCATATATGATAAACACAAAACTATATATATATATATATTTTGGTATCCACTGGTTTAAGAATTAAAAAAATTTTCTTTTATGAGTATGAAATGGAATACTTATTTCAAAAACTGAATTAACTGATTTTTCTTTATAAGTAAGCAAGTGTGGAGTGAGAACTCATGTAACGCCCTAAAGTTTTGATGTAATTCTAAAGCGTAATTATTTTATTTTTAAATTGATAAATTTTTTGAAACTATTTTGGATGTATTGTATGTTGAAGTTTGGTGAGGAAAAAAAAATAAATTGATGAAAAAAAAAAGGATTTAAAAAGAAAAAGAAAATGGAAATGTATTAATAATTATGATATAATAATTATTATAATATATTATTATTATTAAATAATACTAAAGAAAAGAAAAAAAAAAATACCTTCTTCCTTTTTCCCCCCGTCAGCCCCCCCCCCCCCCCCCCCATTTTTTCTTTTTCTTTTCTTTCTTCTCCTCCTCTTTGCCCTAGCCGCTGGCCACCCCTTCCTATCTTCTCCTCCGCTCAACCTCACTCCGACCGCGTCTGTCTCATGTTTGCGACGCCGCCGTCCGTCTGCTAAGGATTCCAGCCGAAACCAGCAGAACCCCCCCCCCCCTCTTCAGATCTGTCCGCCGCTCCTCCGTCCGCAGCCGCCTGCCTCCGTCCCAGCATTTTCGACGAAGCCCAATCAGCAGCGCGCAGCAGCCCGTCCGACCGCGTCCCTCTTCTCGCCGGCGAAACCGTGGCCGCACAGTTTCCCCCGTTCTTCCGCGCCGGTCTCCCTCGTGAAGCCAACCGCCGCGTGACTCCCCATTTTTCCAGCCGCGGATTGGAAGCCGACCCATGTCCAAATCGATTTCACAAGGTCGTTGCCCAAATCTTGTGTGCCGCTGCGTTGAAATTTCGTTTGGGTAAGGATGAATTGTGGGTTTTATATTGTTTTGTAATGTCGATCGGTTTGTTAAATTGACATTCTTGAAGGTAGCGTTGGAGCGAGTACACCCTTGAAATTCCAATAAATTGGGATTTAATGCTGAAATTTTTATTTGATTCTTGAAGGTGTTGAAGGTAGCGTTTGAGTTCCTTGGGTTCACAACGAACATTAGTTTTAATCGGAGCTTGTTTCGTGAAATTGGGTAAGTTGTGAAACATCACATTGGGTTGATTTTAAATGAATGATGCGTTGGAGAAAGATATTAAGTATTTATCTTAATGTTTAGGTTCGTCTTCACAGACCTTTGCGCGGTTAAGGAGCTTACCTAACGCCAAGGTAAGGGACTTCCTACTGGACTCACTTATAACCTTGAGATGTGTTGGGCTGCATAATTATATTGGTGTTGAGTAGAAATAATGGATATGCTACACGTGTTTGACTGTGGACTGGATGTTTAGTTAAGATTATATTTCGACGAGAATATATAATTTTGTATGGATTTATGTGGTTTTGGTGTCAATTGTATGTGGTGACTGACTGGCTATGCAAATATGCACATATGGTTGTCGAATGACTGGAAACAGTAAATGTATGTTATATAGGGGGAGGTTGGATATACTGATATGTTGATATGTGTTGACTGACCTTAGGTTAAATTGGAAAATGAATGGTTTTGGAGGTTAAGTGGAAAGTACGTGATGAGGACGTTTGATGGGGTTGTACATGACTGTTAAGATGTATAGAAGGGACTGAGGGGTAAATTATTGGTTTCCTAGTGGTTGTTACCTTGCGGGTGCCCTACGGGATTATCACCCTTTTGTGCATCCTTCGGGAGCACTAGACTGATATGTGCATCCTTCGGGAGCACTAGACTGATATGTGTTTCTGCAGAACACTAGACTGATTTATGCGTCCCTTGGTTGTTAGACTGATTATGTGCATCCTACGGGATCACAAGACTGTGACTGTGCAGGGTACTCCATAGGAAGCTAAAAATTTATTTTTCCCCTAACGGGACCAGTAGTGGGTCTCTTACTGGGTATATTAATACTCACCATTTTTATGTTTAACTTTTCAGGCAAAGGTAATACAAGGGGCAGACCGACGAGGGACAAGAAGGAATCGTGATTCGCCATAGGGGACTGTCTTCTAACTGCTTCCGCTGACGGTTTTAAAATATTTTGATTGAACTAAGTTTACAAATAGTTAAAATTTTTGTAAACAACATTTGAAATTGTGTATTTTGGAAATAGGGTCCGATTAAAATTTTCTTTCGTTTTTCTAACGGTTTCAACAGAAATTTTGCTATGTCTTTTGTCAACAAACGGTTTTGAGTTAAAGTAACGACTTAGATTTGATGAGAAAAGTTTGGGTCGTTACAACTCAAACCATGTAATTTTAAAAAAGTTAAGAGGGTATCAAACATTTTCTTTAAAAACATTTTACAATAAAAATGTACCAGAGGAGAATGAGTTAAGCCTAATTTATAAACTTATGTTCAAGTTAGTTTGTAAAAGCAATTATATATATGTGTATATATATATATATATGTATATGGTCTTAGGAGTTAAAGATATAGATACTTAGATTTATCAATAAATATAAGTTTTTATATTACCACGATTGAAAGTTAATTAAAAGATTAGAACCTCTTCATGCTGATTATCGCTGAGCTAAGCGCACATTTACTAGTAAATTAAGTTTAACGACTCTTACGAGTTTCTTTCTAAATTATTTTAACTCAAATTCTAGGTAAAATACATCAATACAACCTTTACCATGCAATGCCATAATTCCAAATCCTGATTTAATTTCTATATTGGTTTAACTCTAAAAAATTCCTTTGAAAGTATAGGGTTGTTGATTATCCAATATTTATTTGCTGCAAAAGAGAGATATGTACTAGAATATATCCAACTTTCAATATACTTGGTTCTTTTTTCATATATTTTTCAAAGGAGTGAAAGTACTTTTAGGCAAACAAATTTAAGTCAGTTAGATTTTCTTCGAAATATTTAATAAAGATTTGAACCATAAACCTCTTAATTAGTCATTAACTCAATTATATGTTAGTTCATCCGAGCTCGCTTTAGCTATTAGCTGTCGTACTTAAACAATTTAGTATTTTCCCATTTTATGATCTTTTTGTTCTTGATCGTGGATTTGCCTTTTTTTTTTTAAGTTAAATAACGGGAATCAAACCATCAACCTAATTACTGTTTTATTTAACTAGGTTTTGGCTCACCATGTAGCTTTTCTGTCTACAAAATTTAAAATAAATTAAATATATAGCTTTGAAATGATGTATAGTTAATGAATGTATTAATATTTTATTTAACTTAAATAATTATGTAATCGATAAATATACATTTTGTTTTTCGTTCAAATGTCTAAATTGGTTGAAGTATTCTGAAGTTTTTGTTTAAATATCAATATCATTTGTATTTTGTATGTTTGATGTATATAAAAATTTCTTAAAAAATTTCATATATATTTTTTTCTGTTTGATGATCAATCGAAATACTTGTAGCATATACATTAATCATGTTTATTTCTTTGATGATGGCTATATTTTAAGTGTGATTCCATGAAAATGTTGGTGGTCATATTCTTAATCTTGTCCTACAAGATAATGTTCTAAGGATGTCCCTCACAATCAAGTTCTGGCCTAGAGAATTTTTTTTATATCTTGTTTCGTTGCTTTAATTAGTTCATTTTGGTTCTTGTACATTCATGTGATATCCCAATCTTAAGGTATTTTCTATTTTATTTGGAGCGACGACGCACGACGTTACGATGAAAAGCTAATGACTGAGTGTGCGAATGACAGTGAAAAAGAGAACCAAAGCTGGGAGAGCTCTGGTGGTTCACGTAAGGAAGAAGAAGAGACGAAGAGACATAAAATAGTATTTTGCCAAAGTGAACATAATTTAAAGTAATAAATTGATATGTATGGTATAATTTGTAGTTAACATTTGCACCTTATTTTCTTGTTTGACTTTTGTACTAAACAAAATACCAAAGTTTATATATACACATTAATATATTAAAATATGACATTGTGACAAATATCATCTAAAAGCAATTAAAGCATGCCAAATAACATATCCACCAAAATGTGGTAATGTCGGTCAAGGATATAGGCTATGGGTGAATGCATGTGTTGGATGCTCAAACTCCTTGTTACCACCAACCTGTTTGATCTCATAACATTTGTGTATCAAGGTGTGTTTACAAAACTTATAAGATTATTAAATTTTAGGTAGGTGACTATTAGTATATTTGAACAAATTCACTCAAGATTATTTAATAGACTCTTGACTATTCTTTTTCGCACTAAGTCAACCTAAAATAGTTAAGTCGATAAATAACAATGATAAAAATTGAATAATATAAACTCCATTTTTAGTTTTGAAAATCAATCGAAGATCTCTAGTAAAGTGTGATCCCAAATGATCATCAAATGGTTTATTACATCATAAATCAAACATAAGCTTTTATGAATTTAAAATCAACCAATGCTAGAGCCAGATACTATAGCCATAGCAATGAGAATTCTCATCTCCCTATTAATTTGAAAAAGTGGGTTTTGTTTGGATGGTGGTGTAGTGTTGAATATCGAAGTACAACTTGCTTGTGCTCTTGGTGCTCTCCTCTCAACATTCAACATTTCCTTATAATATTTTTGTGAGAACCACCGGATCCCTTCTACAAATGCTTCATTTACTGCATAATATCCATTTTCACACACTAGCAACGCTTTCCTTGTTGTTGGATCACTTACGCTTCTCAAAAGTTGTTCAATGTAAACAAGTGTACTAGATGCCTTCGTATAGACTTGATTGTTTGCTATTTCAGTTAGTTCAATATAGTCTGCTGAACCACCTTTCAAATTTTGATGGAAGGTTTGACTGCAAAATTGAAATTCTTCCATCTGACGACATATTCTATTGATTTTATCTTCAGTTCCACTATCAACTGCCATAGTCAACTGAAAAACGGTGATCAAAACGATGAACAAGGTAAGCCACAATTGAGACGACAAAAAATATGTTGAAGAAGTCATATTTGAATTCTGGCACAGTGAAAGAAAAGAGAGTGTTGAATTTATAGGACATCTTTGTTATTTGATTGACTCATGTTTTTCAATTAAACCCTCACTTTTTTTCATTTATTTTCTTCAAATGTTTTCAAACATCTTCTAATTTTGGATTCTTCAATGCGGAGAGAGAATAAAACCATAAACATTTAAAATGATAATTATTGACTTGTCTACTTTAGTATATATATGTTTATGTTTGAATGTACATTCCTAAGTTGAATTTATTTTTATTAAAAGAAAGAAATTTGAAGTAAAATATTTATATCGAATATCATCTTTTATATGAAAAACACAAAACAACTGATCTTGAAAAAAAAAAAGATTGTCGTATAAATATTAATGTAATATTAATTGGATTGGATCATGTCCAGTAATGGTAATTAATTCATTTTATTCAACAACACTATTCCACATCTGTCCATCCATTTCCTTCCATTTTTCTTAAATACCTTCCTAATTAATTGGATTTCCTAATTAGTTGGTATTCACTAGTTTAAGAATTAAAAAATTTTCTTTTATGGGTATGTAATGGAATATGTATTTCAAAAACTGAATTTACTCATTTTGCTTTGGAAGTAACAAGTGTGGAGTGAGAGCTTGTAACGTCTGAAAATTTAGATAATTTTTGACTTAATTATTATAATTTTGTTTAATTAGATATTTAATTTATTGGACGTTATTTTAATTTTACATAATAAAAATTATATTATTTTGTGGACATTAAAAGTAATTAGATATTTGTTGGATGAATATTTTATTAATTAGAGGATTTGAATTTGTGGTATTTGTTGAGAGTTTGATTTAATGGTATGTTTCAAGGTTTAAGTAAAGTTGTGAAAATTATTTGGTTTTGTGGAAATTGAAATTTAATTAAATAATTTGGATGTTATTTAATTAAATTGTAGGGTGAAAATTTTGTTGGAGTAGTTTTGATTTGGGATTTGGTATACCCATTAAACCTTAATTTTTGGTCTAAAATAAATTAATTTTGGATTAGATTGGGTTATTTTCTTAAATTTGAATTTTTTCGTTCATGGTTCATTTGGCTAATATTTTGGAAAAGCAATCTGTGGAATTTTTTAACTTTGGGTAAGTTGACTAATTGTTGAATTTTGGAGACCATAGCCAACTGTTAATACTTAATTATTAATTAAGCTATTTGGATTTTTCCTTTACTGTTTAGGATTTGTCTATTGGAAAGCTTTGACTGTGACCGATAGAGATTAAACTTTTTTAATTAGCTAATCTCGAAATAAGAGAATCTACTACTAGATCTTCGAATTAAATTATAAGAGCTGCATGTATTTTGTGATTATGTATTGATAGTAGCTGAAAATACATAATGCGATGTTGTGGTTGTTGGCTGATGTTACATGATGAATAAGCATGATTTGTGGATTTTATGCTTTATGGACTGTTATGACTGATGATTTATTTTATGGTGTGTTAATTATTACATGCTTTGGACTGTGGTGTGTGTGTTAATTACTTTGTTTGTTAATTTTTTTTTACCCCACCTGTATTGTGATCCTATCTATTAGGTCACTCACACGATAAGTGGCGTTCCTACGGAACCACACACTGGCACGATTTAGGGGTGTGTACCTTACGGATCACGTGCACAGTTATGGGACAGTTTTACTATGTATACGGAGTCACTCAACTAGGGGTGTTTCTACGAGACCACTCGCACAATTAGGAGTGTTCGTACGATCTCACTTGCCCAGGTGTGCTCCATTGGACACACAACACTATTATTATATTCCTAACAGGAAGTTAATAGATGTGACGACCCGGACTTTTCGGACTGACCGTCTAAGTCGTCAATTTGACACAAAACCGTTTGTTTACGAAAGACATAGAACTTTAAATGAAACCATACGAATTCAAAGAAAATTTAATCGGGCCCTATTTCAAAACATGAAATTTTAAAGTACTGTTTACAAACTTTAACTACTTGTAAATTCAGTTCAACAAAACATTTATAAAACCGTCAGCGGAAGCAGTTTAAAGGACAGTCTTCTATGGCCATTCACGAGTCCTTCTTGTCCCTCGTCGGTCTGCCCCTCGTGTTACCTTTGCCTGAAAAGTTAAACATAAAAAGGGTGAGTATTAATATACTCAGTAAGGGACCCACTACTGGTCCCGTTCGGGGAAAAATAAATTATTAGTATCCTATGGTGTACCCTGCACAGTCACAGTCTAGTGCTCCCGAAGGATGCACATATCAGTCTAGTGCTCCCGAAGGATGCACATATCAGTCTAGTGCTCCCGAAGGATGCACATATCAGTCTAGTGCTCCCGAAGGATGCACATATAGGGGATAATCCCGAAGGACACCCGCAGGGTAACTATCCACTAGGAAAACTAATAATTTATCCCCTCAGTCCATTCTATACTTCTTAACAGTCAATTTACAACTCAATCAAACGTCCTCATCACGTGAACTTTTCCCTTAACCTCAAACAACCATTTTTATTCCAATTTAACCCGAGGACTGTCACAAACACGTTAATACATCAGTCGACAGCAAAACCAACCATGACATCCACTTCAATCCAAAATAGCACGACCATGATTTCTCTTCCGTTCACAATACATCCTCATAGTCGTCTACCAGGCATTCGATTTACACAACAATCTACTCATTCAAGTCACACATTATATAATCACATCTACGATATCCAGACATTTCCACACCCTTACATTTGCACATATATATATTCAACCAGTCATAACATACTATCAACCACAAATCCACATTCAAACATACACCTCATAATCGTTATTTCTCCGCAGTATAACAGCACGAAACATACAGCCAACACATTCAAATAACATTTATTGAGTCCAGTAGAAAGTCCCTTACCTTGGCGTTACTCTAGTCCCTTGACTGAATCCCACGTTTGCCAACAACTCAATGTCACGAAACGAGTCCCAAATTAACAATTGTTCGTTGTGAACTCAACGACTTCAAGCGTTACCCTCAACCTAAGATTGAACATCCAAGCAGTCAATTTAACAACATCCACAAATCGAATTTTTTTTTTCAATGGAAATCCCCAAATTCATCAATTTCATCCTTACCAATGAAGTTTCCAACATGGACGTTGGATCCGCGGCTGGATGGAGAAGGACGCGCGGGGAGTCACGGCGGCGCGTGGAGTCACGGCGGCGCGTGGAGTCACGGCGGCGCGTGGAGTCACGGCGGCGCGTGGAGTCACGG
>CM046887.1:14837944-14855684 GCA_025688845.1 Cucumis hystrix
TGGAGTCACGGCGGCGCGTGGAGTCACGGCGGCGCGTGGAGTCACGGAGGCGCGTGGAGTCACGGCAGCGCGTGGAGTCACGGCGGCGGCGCGTGGAGACACCGGGAGGTAGATCTGAGCAGGGGGAGGGGGTTCGGCTCGGGTTCGGTTGGGTTTTGGCCGGTCGGACGGAAGGGAAAAGGAAAGGGGCACGCGGTGGTGGTCTCACGGATGGAACCCGGCGGCCACGGGTTGCTTCCGCGGAGGCCGAACGGCAGAGGCGGCTGGACGGATGGAGACGCGGATGGGCAGACTGACGCGGTGGCCGACGCAGACGAAAGGAAGGGCAGATCTGGGCGGCTGGCTTGCAGATCCGGGCGTCGGCGTGCGGCTGGTGGATGGCAGCTTCGCCGGTCTGACGGAAGAAGAGGAGCGGCTGGGTTTGGCTCGTCGGACGAACGGAACAGGGACGGATCTGGGCAGACAGCTACGGCTGTGTGCGGTGGGACTTCGCGAACAGAGGCGCGGCGCGGCGCGGCTGCTGTGGCCACCTGGGCTTCACCGGAACGGAAAGGAGAACAAGGGAGGGGTGGCGGCCGGCTGGGAGAAGAGGAAGAAGGAGAAGAAGAAAAATGGAGGGGGGGGGGGCCTGCACGCGGGGGAAGAAGAAAGGAAAAAGAGAAAAGAAAGAAAAAAAAGAAAAGAAAAAGAAAAGGAAAAAAATAATTATTTAATAATAAAATATTATTATTTTATTATTAACCTTTTTTTTTTTTTTTTTTTTTCCAAGGGCGTTACAATAGATCACCTAGGGGGACCAGTAGTGAGTCCCTTACTGAGTATATTTATATAATCACTCTTTTCTATATTTAATATTTCAAGCAAAGGTAGAGGATTTGAAAGTTGGTGAGCTACAAGAAGGGTCAGTGACATGTCATTTAGGGACTCAATTTTGCTTCCGCGTCTATGTATCTGTTTTCCAGTATTTTGGTTTTAGACACCTTATTTAAAGTTTTATCTAATTTTTTTTATCTTTATTTCTGTAAAGAATTGTTAGAATCCGAGGTCACGTTTTTAATTTTTTTTTATTGGTTTGTCGATTTTATGTCTTCGAACATTTATTGATATTAATTTTATAAAAATTTTAGTTCTTCCTTTTCAAGAAAGTATCTTTTGAGTAATGACCTTAGCTTAGCTTAAAAGTTCGGGTCGTTACGGAACTCTCAAACGACTATAATTTTAAAAATGTTAAAGGGTACCAAACATTTTCTTTAAAAACATTTTACATTCAAAATGTACTAGTGGAGAAGGAGTTGAGCCTACAATTTATAAACTAATGATCAAGTTAGGTTTGTAAAAGCAATTATATATATGTGGTCTTAGGGGTTAAGAATAATACTTACATTTATTATATTACAACGATTGAAGGTTAACCTTCATGCTGATTATACAACAATATAACCTTTACCATACAACATAGTTCCAAATCCTTATTTTTATATTGGTTTAAGTCTAAAAGAATTCATTTAATCACATTAATGTAAAATCTTTTGAAAGTATAGGGTTGTTGATTATCCAATATTTATTTGCTGCAAAAGAGAGATATGTACTAGAATATATCCAACTTTCAATAGACTTGGTTCTTTTTCCCTCTATTCTCCAAAGAAGTGGAAGTACTTTTAGGCAAAGAAATTGTTAGTCAGTCAGATTTTCTTAAAAGTATTTAATAAAGATTCGAACCATAAACCTTTTAATTAGTCACCAATAACTCATCTATATGTAACATATAAGCTGTGTTCGCTTTGGTTATTAGCTATCGTAATTAAAATCATGTATCAAACAATTTACTATTTTCCCATTTTATGATATCTTTTTGTTCTTGATCGTGGATTCCCTTTTTTTTTTTAAGTTAAATAACCATAAGATAGGGAATAAACCATCAAACTAATTACTGTTTTATTTAACTAGGTTTTGGCTCACCATGTAACTTTTCTGTATACAAAATTAAAGATAAATTAAATATATAACTTTGAAATGATGTATAGTTACTGAGTATATTAATATTTTATTTAACTTAAATAATTATGTGATAAATATACATTTTGTTTTGTTTTTTCAAATGTCTAAACTGGTTCAACTATGCTTACGTTTTTGTTTAAATATACGTCAATGTCATTTGTATTTTGTATGTTTGATGTATATAAAAATTTCTTCGAAAAATTTCATTTCCTTTTCTGTTTGATGATCATATACACTATTCATGTTATTTCCTTGATGATGGCTATATTTTTAGTGTGATTTATGAATGTTGGTGGTCATATATTCTTAATCTTGTCCTACAAGATAATGTTCTAAGGATGTCCCTCACAATTAAGTTTCTGGCCTAGAGAATTTTTTTTATATAGTTATTCTGAAGGACTTTTTTTTCTTTGGGATTTGGTAGAGATTATATATGGCATTGGTCTATTTCTTCCTTTTGGTTGTTTATATTTAAGAGGTTGCGTTATTATTTTTCTAGGTTTACCACTTTCGAAAGAGAAGGCCTCGGCCTTTTATATTGTAATTTGCCAAAAACAACAAAGATTGTCAATTCGTGTGATTGTGAAGCAAAAAGTAGGGTAAATCTCTCTAGTTCTTCCTTTTCATCATTTATGAAAGTGTTGTTTCTTACTTGATAATGTATTCTGAAACTTAGAGGAAGCCTATGTTTGTCAAGTGATAAGCAGTCTTAATTCATTTGACACTTGAAAAACTTGAAACTATTGTCGAATTTAGCTATTAAGTGATAAGCCTATGTTTGTTTGTTAGTTGTGTGTGGCACTGTAAAATTTTTTGTATTTACAAAAAAGTAGTACAATATAATGTTATAAATGTTTAGCTATTTATGAGTGGAAATGTCTTTAATTCTTTGGCTTCTCTGACGTAGGTGGTATGGTATTCCACCGAGTTGAGTTACAAAACATTTGTTTGTTTTTATCTTTTTGTTATTTTATATATTTTTTAACAATACGTTCAATATTGTGTATAACTTACGTTGTGTGTCAGATGGTCTTTCTTTCTATTCAAATCATGGCACACACAGAAAATTAAAGCACATGCATGGTGAGTAATATATAACGGATGGGTGGATTATTATATATTTTTGGAATGTGAAAAGTATAGTTGAATTGCCTTGAAATTGTTATGGGGCGCTAGAAACGACCTAGCTACGAGTCTCAAAAAGGGTTTAGAGAAGTATATGTAGTTATTTATGCATAATGTATAATAACTCTCTAAACCATAATACATAGTTTTGAGAGAGTCTAGAGAAGTGCAATGTGTAAACTCTCTAACCTAACATTGACATTATATTGTATTTTCAAATATTTTGTCTACTAATATTTGGTCTTCCTTTGTCCATTATTGACAACATCGCTGTCAATAAACCATGTATATATCTGTGTATCGATTTTTACATTCTTTATATTGCTTAGTAATTATGTTGATTTTGTAACAATTATAAATATGTCTAGATTTCTTTCTTTCTATTTTTCTAGGAAATACTTGTGTATAACGATTAATAATATGACATATCCATTAAATTTTTTTATTTTTAGGGGTATTGGGATGACCTTCATATCAAGAGGCCAAAGTGTCAATTCCCCCACCACGTAATTATACTAAAAAAGTAGTTATAGCAATAAATATTATTTTGTTAGTTCATTTTAGTTTTTGTACATTTTTGTGATATACTAATTTTAAGATATTTTTCTTTTTTTTTTTTGGAGCGGTGATGCACGACGTCGACGATGAAAGCTACTGACTGAGTGGGCAGATAACAGAGATGAGAGAAAGAGAACCAAAGGGAGAGCTGGTGGTTCACGCAAGGAAGAAGAAGGGATATGAAGAGTTTTTACTTTTTCTTTTGATCTTTAATTAACACACGAATTGGTCCCATTATAAACTCTTGATATAAGATATAGACAACTACTCCTTTCGTTATCAATTGAATTGATTTGAGATGGGACTCCAATATAATATCAAATAAGGCGATAAGCAATAAATTTGATAAACTCATTTGCTTAAAATCCTTTAGTAAACTCATGACTATTTTCTTAGCACTAAATCAACCTAAAAATAGTTTAGAGAAACAACGATAACAATAAAACAATATAATTAAGCTCTATTTTTATTTTTGAAAATCAAACCAAGATCTTTATTAAAGTGTGATTCGAAATGATCATTAATTGGGTTATTACATCATAAAACTCTCTTGAACAAACACAAGCTTTTATGAATTTAAAATCAACCAATGTTATAGCCAGATACTATAGCCATGGCAATGAGGATTCTCATCCTCCTATTAATATCAACAAGTGGATTTTGTTTGGGTGGTGGTATAGTACTGAATATTGAAATACAACTTGCTTGTGCTCTCGGTGCTATCCTCTCAGCATTCAACATTCCCCTATATTCTCTTTGTGAGAACAACCTTATCCCTTCTATAAATGCTTCATTTACTACATAATATCCATTTTCACATACTATTAACCTGTTCCTTAGTACAGGATCACCTACGCTTCTCAAAAGTTGTTGAATGTAAACAAGTATACTAGCTGTATGCATGCTCACTTGATTGTTTGCTATTTCAGTTAGTCCTATATAGTCTGCTGAATCACCTTTTAAATTCTGATGGAAGGTTTGGCTGCAAAACTCAAATTCTTCCATTTGACGACATATTCTATTGATTTTATTTTCAGTTCCACTATCCGCTGTCATAGTTGACTGAAAAATAGTGAGAATGATGAACAATGTAAGCCATAATTGAGAAGACAAAAAACAAGTTGAAGAAATCATATTTGAATTTTGACAAAATGAAAAGGAAAAATGAGTGTGGAATTTATAGGATCATCATTATTATTGGTTGGGTCATGTTATTCACTTACAACTTCATTTCTTTCCATTTATTTTCTAACATTTTTCAACATCTTCTAACTTTGGATTGTTCAATGTAGAGATAGAATTAAGCCATCATAGATATTTAAAGCGGTAATTAATAACTTATCTACTAAAGTATATTCGAATGGACATTTATGAGTTAATTTCGATTTATTTACATTAAAGGAAAAGAATCTCACATAAAATATTTATATATTGAATGCCATTTTTTATAGGATAAGCACTAAGCAATGGATCTTGAAATATACCAACTAAAATTACAAAGTAAATAGGCCACCATTATATAGATATGCTTAATTTGGAAACATGATATTCTAATATATGATAACTTAAAAATCTTCACATAAGCTTGAACAAAAAGAAAGAAAAAAAATTAAAATGATTGGTGTATAAACATAATTAGTGTAAAATTCATTGGATTAGATCATGTCTAGTAGTAAATGGTAGTTTGCTCATTTTATTTCATGTCACTCCCACTTTTTTCCATCCATTTCCTTCCATTCTTTCTTAGATACTTTCCTAATGAGTTAGGGTTTTCTTGAGAAGGTATTTTATTTGATAGCCATTTTTCATATACTATAAGCAAAAGGGAAATTACATCAGATGACAATTTTTTTTAAAAAAAAGTCCATAGCACATCTTTTTTATATATTGCAAACATGAAAAATATGACAAGTAATTAGATATATCAGAGGGTTATCAGATGACTATCAAAGGGCTGTCCGAAGGCTATTCGCTTTTAAAATTGTTACTTTTGCAATTTATAAAATGTAGTGACACGAGCCTGATTACCATAGATTTTTTTGCTATTTTTGCAAATGTACCTAAGCAAAATACGTTTCTTTTAAAATTGGTATTCACTATTTTAAGAATTAAAGTTTTTTCTTTATGTGGTGTCCAATGGAATATTGATTTCAAAAAACTGAATTTACTAGTTTTGCTTTTCAATTGAGCAGTGTGGAGTGAGAATTAAACTATCATTTGTACTTTTGAAATGGTTGCTAGTGAGTAAACATTTTCTTTAAAAACATTATACATTCAAAATGTGGGAGGAATGAAATTAAGCCTACAATTTACAAACTTATGATCAAGTTAGGGTTTGTAAAAGCAATTATATATATCGTCTTATGGGTTAGGACTTAGATACTTGATTTATTAAATATAAGTTTTTTTAGTACAACAATGGGGATCCGGGGATTAGAAACTTCCATCTCTTAGATGGAATGTCATGCTAATTACCGTTGATGTAATGACCTAACTTTTTGAGATCTCTATGTCGCCACGTGTCTGAGACGACGCGGAGCGGCCGACGTCCTAAAAAGAGTTAGTTTTAAAAGAAAGTCACCACCAATCTTTTTTAGATGTGATTGGACACCGAAATAAAGTAAACAATTTTTTAAAAAATAGTTTGTGAAAAATAGAGTTGAGTTCGGGAGTCATTTGTGTGTGGGGAAGGTATCGACACCCCACAACACCCATTTAGAAAAACGGTGGCCAAATTTCAAATCTCGAATTTAAAATATTTTTTAATTTATTTTAAAACTAATGTCTTATTTTACCCCTCATTACTCCAATATTTGAAGCATTGATCTCATAAAATAAGTGGAATAATATTCCATTAATTAGACTATATATTGAAGGAAAGTTTCTCACCTTAAGAAAATGAGAAATTATTACAATTTCTCAAAATCTATCATAGGCTAGTTTTTGAATAAAGATTTTTTTTAAACATTGATTAAATTCATTTTTTCTTGGGATCAAATCTCGAACTCCCAAAGATATTGATCCCTCACCTCAAGAAATCTAGAAAATCGAACTCCCAAATTTCCTAGATTCCGTCGTAGGATTTTGTTTAAGGAAAACGGTATAAGTTTTTAGAAAAAACTGGTTTAGGAAACCTTATGAAATCATATGTTAAAATTTTGAAGGTTTGAAAAAACATAAAACATAGCATTAGAGACAAATTTGGTAAATGATTTTTTTTTAAAAAAGTCTTTATTTTAAAACATAAAAAATTTTAAATTGGAAGAATTTTAAAACATTAAAAAATTTAAATACAAAGAGTTACATTTAAGTGCATCTAACAATAATTATTATAGTCATGTGAATAAGTAAAAGAAAGGAAACATAATAACAATAAATTAAATAAGAAAAAAAAAGGAATGAATAAAGAAAGAAAGAAAAATGGTAGAGGGCAACAACAACAACGATCATAATAATAATAATAATAATAATGATAATAATGATAATAATAATGATAATAATAATAATAATAATCATAATAATCATAATAATCATAATAATAATGATAATAATGATAATAATAATGATAATAATAATGATAATAATGATAATCATGATGATAATAATAATGACAATAATAATAAAATTTTCTTTATCCTCATTCTTTCTCTCTATATTTTAGAGAAAAGAAAATAAAGATTAAGAGTTGGAATTTAAGAAAAAAAGTAATGAAA
The DNA here is from genome assembly GCA_025688845.1 of Cucumis hystrix. Classification (NCBI taxonomy): domain Eukaryota; kingdom Viridiplantae; phylum Streptophyta; class Magnoliopsida; order Cucurbitales; family Cucurbitaceae; genus Cucumis; species Cucumis hystrix. The sequence continues at coordinate 14,845,339 of CM046887.1, forward strand.
GATAAATAAATAAGCAAATATTTTTATTATGTCGTTTTCTTTCTCCTTATTTTTTTAGAGAGAAGAAAAAGACTAAAAGATTTTTTTATAAAAAAAATGATGATAAAAGAAAGGAAAAAGTAGCAAAAAAAAAAACTATAATTTTCCTACATTTTCTTTTATTTCTCTCTATCTTTTAAAAGGAGAAGCAAAGAAAAATAAGGATTCAAATCCCAGAGAAAGTACTTGTTATATGAGGTGCAGATCCTTGGGATTAAATCCCTACCAAATGCAACTTCAAACTAAGTTTATTTCAATATGAGATTTGATTTGCTTAAGAGACAATAAAATAACGAAAATAAATAAGAAAAAAAATTCACCTTTTGCTGAATTTTTTTCACAGATATTCGCTCTAAAAATTTTCTTTCTACAAACTCTCTAAAGAATTTTTTTCTCTAAGCAATTTTCTTCTCTCCATTCCAAATGACAATGGTCCCTATTTATAGACCCGGAGTGTACCATAAATTAGGAAAAAATAATAAGAACAAAATCAAAATTTGATATTATGTGTATAAAAATAAATTTTCATTTTCCTAAAATAAATAAAGTAAATTAAATGAGATATTTTGAGATTTTGTAAAAATAAATTAATAAATCAAATGGATATTAAAAGATTTTTGTTTAAAATTTATTTTCTTTTTTTCCTAAAATGATAAAAGTGATGTTAGAAGATTTTATTTAAAACAAATTCATTTCTTTTTTCCTAAAATAGTACAAATAAGATAAATGTGATATTAAAATATTTTTAAAATAAATTGATTTATTTTTATTTCCTAAAATGATAAAAATGAAACATTATAAGATATTATGTTATTACTAATTTTTTACCTTTTTAAAGACAAACAAATAAATAAATAAGTTTAGCCATTATTACTAATATTATTATTCTTTTAAAAAAATATATGTGTAGGATAAAAATAGTGTAACGATCCAAACTTTTCAGACCTTGTCTAAGTTGTTACTTTAACACAAAATAGTTTGTTGACAAAAAGACATAGCGAAGTTTAGTTGAAACCATAAGAATTCGAAGAAAAACTTTAATCGGGCCCTATTTCAAAATATAAAATTTTAAAGTACTGTTTACAAAAAAATATAACCGTTTGTAAACCGAGTTCAATCAAAAGTATTTTAAAACCGTCAGTGGAAGCAGTTTAAAGACAGTCCTCTATGGCAAATCACAATTCCTTCTTGTCCCTCGTCGGTCTGCCCCTCGTGTTACCTTTGCCTGAAAAATTGAACATAAATATGGTGAGTAATAACATACCTAGTAAGAGACCCACTACTAGTCCTGTTAGGGGAAAAATAAATTATTAACATCCTATGGAGTACCCTGCACAGTCACGGTCTTGTGATCCCGTAAGATGCACATAATCAGTCTAACGTCCAAGAGACTCATAAATCAGTCTAGTGTTCTGCAGAAACACATATCAGTCTAGTGCTCCCGAAGGATGCACATAAAGGTGGTGATCCCGTAGAACACTCGCAAGGTAACTATCCACTAGGAAACTAATAATTTATTTCCCCTCCGTCCATTCTAAACGTCTTAATAGTCATTTACAATCCAGTTAAATGTCCTCATCCCATAAACCCTTCATTTAACCTCAAACAACCATTTTATTCCAATTTAATCTAAAGTCAGTAAAGACATATCAGTACATCAGTCAACGAATTAAATAATCATAACATTCTCCTCGGTCTACAAGGGTATGACTAATTAGTCCCCTCCGTCATAAGCACGCAACCACGACAGTGTATCCTACACTCGGTCTAAACAACCATCCATCAGTTCCAACCTTCCCCCTATATAAAATACATCTACTGTTTTCAGTCATTCAACAACCATATGTGAATATTTACATAGCCAGTCAGTCACCACATACACTTGACACCAAAACCACATAAACCCATGCATAAATATATATTTTCTCGTCGAAACACAATCTTAGTTAAACATCAGGCTCACAACCAAACGTATATAGCATATCCAACATTCCTGCTCAATTCCAATATAGTCATACAGTCCATCACATCTCAAAGTTATAAGTGAGTCCAATAGGAAGTCCCTTACCTCACTCTTATGCAATTTCTTCAATCTAACAAATTCCAATAAATCGATTCCTAAACATAACCAAACATAAAATCAACATCCTTCTAATTAGTTTCATCCATTCAAATCACCCATATGTAAATCTCACAACTTACCCAAGAAGTGGAGAAATGAACTCCAACGAAGCTTATGGCAAAATTCAAGGTCCCTAACCTCAAATCCCCAATATCGCCTTCAAGAACAAACATCAAAGCAACCAATTAACAAACATCAACTAAATGAAATTTCAATGTAGACCCTTAAACCCATCAATTTCCTCCTTACCCAACGAAATTACAACGACGTAGCGGCAGCGACACACAAGATTAGAGCAAAAGACATTGTGCAATAGATTTGGGCATGGGTCGACTTTCAAATCCGCGGCGGGAAGAAGACGCGCGGCTACCTCACGAACGACCGGCGAGCTGACGCGGCGGCTGGGCTTCTCGAACCAAGACCGGCAGCTTGCAATAGACGATTTGCGGCTGAGAGACGGCGTGAGTGCGGACGGTACCAGGCGGCAGTGGGTTTCGGCTGGCGGACGGAGCGACGGTTGCGGAATGGAGAGGCGGTGCGGCTCGGCTTCGCGAACTGGAACGGACGACGGCGTGCGGCTGGGCTGGGCTTCGTCGGACGGACGGAAAAGAGGAGGGGGAGGGGCTGCGGCGGCTAGGGAAAAGGGAAGAGGAGAAGAAGAAAAGAAAAGAAAAGAGAAAAAAAAAGAAGGAGATGGGGGGAGGGGGTGTCGCACGCGGGAGGAAGAGGGGGGGAAAGGAAATTTTTAATTCCCCTTTTTTTTGTTTTATTTAATAATAATAATAATAATAATAACAACAATAATAATAACAGCTATTATTACTATTACTTTATTTATTAAATCCCTATTTCTTTTATTTTCCCTCAATTTTATAGTATACAACACCCAACAAATTTTAAAATCTTTAAATAATAAGGTAATTTGATTGAAATAAAATACCTCAAAATTGGGGTGTTACAAATAGATGGCTACAACTGCCATAGTTGACCGAAAAACAATGCATGAGTACGATGAATAAGGTAACCCACAATTGAGAATATATAATACAGAAAAGATGTTGAAGATCGAAGTCATGTTTGAATTTTGCAAAGTGAAGGGAAATTAAACATGAATATGGAACTTATAGAACCATCTTTGTTATTGGTTAACTCATGTTGTGTTGTTCAATTACACCCCCACTTCTTACGTCTATTTCCTAAAATAAGTAAGGTAAATTAAATGAGATATTTTGAGATTTTGTGAAAAAATAAATTAATAAATCAAATGGATGTAAAAAGATTTTTATTTAAAATTGATTTTCTTTTTTTCCTAAAATGATATAAGTAAGTCAAAATTGATATTAGAAGATTTTATTTAAAACAAATTCATTTCTTTTTTCCTAAAATAGTACAAATAAGATAAATGTGATATTAAAATATTTTTAAAATAAATTGATTTATTTTTATTTCCTAAAATGATAAAAATGAAACATTATAAGATATTATGTTATTACTAATTTTTTACCTTTTTAAAGACAAACAAATAAATAAATAAGTTTAGCCATTATTACTAATATTATTATTCTTTTAAAAAAATATATGTGTAGGATAAAAATAGGTGGCTACAACTGCCATAGTCGACCGAAAAACAATGCATGAGTACGATGAATAAGGTAACCCACAATTGAGAATATATAATACAGAAAAGATGTTGAAGATCGAAGTCATGTTTGAATTTTGCAAAGTGAAAGGAAATTAAACATGAATATGGAACTTATAGAACCATCTTTGTTATTGGTTAACTCATGTTGTGTCGTTCAATTACACCCCCACTTCTTACGTCTATTTCCTACCATTTTTTTCAAATACCTTTAAATTTTGGATTCCATTTTTTAGCTCAATGTGAAAGATCAATAATCGAACATCGACATTTGAAATGGTAATTGATGAAAAATTAGCTAATGAGTTGTATTCAAATTGACATTATTTACAAGTTGGATCTATTGATTGTCGAGACAATGATTTAGCCAAGAGAGTTTCTTGAATTTTGTAATTCATGTGTTCAATTGCATGTCAAGAACATTCAAGTGGGAATACAATCATTCTATCTTGTGAATTGTTTGAATATCATGGATGGAAAATTTGTTCTTATCTAAGATATTTGATCTTAAGGCAATCCGTGTCTAACACAATCCTTAGGGTCGAAATCATATTTATTTGGGGGTTTAATTTTAGTGATTGGAAATTGGCCAAAGGTTGCATCCCAAAAGGGTGTTTCTAATTCCAATTGTTGGGGTTTTCATATCAAGTACTAATTTAAACTCAAACCTTCACAATTGAATCCATTTAAACTTTCCATTATATTTTATTTGGAGATACACTTACGAAAATCTAGGAATATTGATGGTTCTTTGTAGAAAAAACATACCTCATAGTTTTGCTTTTATAGGAATGGTTCTTTAGATTCTTGTCAACGTGTTTAATTATGTATGCTTCCTTGATAGTGACTTCTAATTCTTCCTTTGTAGTTAGCTCAACATGAAGGGATTTCTTCAAAACGATTACCTGCACTTGTCTTCGCGTTTCTACAAAGAGGTTAGTAACTACTACAAGCAGGGGTAGATTGTTTATATTCAAGATGTAAAAGAAGGATTGGAAAATGCTCCAACGACATTTGTAGGACTTTTTTTTTGAGATAACTTAGGTTAACAAGTTGTTTGTGTTGCACATCAATGATTTTTCATGATAGATCGTTGCATGAACATAGCGTTTAACAGCAAAACTAGAAGCTAGATTGAATTCTTCTTGATTTTCATATTCTTATGAAGTGCTTTCTTTATGGAATGTCTGATTTGAGTTTGGTTTAAATGATAAGATTGGCTTGAGAAAGAATCTCAGTTGAAGTCCCGTCCAGCAAGGTGGTAGTTTCTCATGGGTGATTTCAATGATACTCTACTGTCATACTATATTTTAATGAGAAATAAATGTTTTTTCTCTTCCTTTATGTTGTATTTCTTCTTATTTTCTCTTTTTTCTTCTAAATTTAATGGTAAGCCTTGTTACGTTTGTTTGTGTACTAGCCAATGAGTCAGTTTTTGTGCTCTTTATTAAACTTCTTGTGTATCATGAAGTTTTTCTCTACTCTTGCTTATTCTGCAATATTTAGAGTCCATTGTAGAGAACTTTCATGCTAAACAAGTTGTCTTGTGCAATTTTCACGAACTTATACAAGGAGGAAAAAAAAATTAAAAAAACAATTATAAGCAGTTGAGTGGTTCCTTTATTCTCATCTTCTTAATTTTGCGGAGAAGAGTACCTTAGTTTACACATTTCTTACATGTTTACTATAACTCAGAAGCAGTGTGGAATATCATTAGAGAAGAGATTTAGGTTTCACATTTTCTTTATTTTCTTATATTTCATTGGTCTGGAACAGTTACTGTAATACAGAGTCAATGATTCCCCCATTTTAGTTTCATTTAAAATAGCAAAATAAATTAAAATATTTACAAGCTATAACCAAATTTTGGATTCTATCACTGATAATCTTCTATCACTATAGTATATCAATGACTACTAGTGATAGAATTTACTATATGTTCTAAATATATTTTGTAAAATTTGTTATTTTTGAAAATTTTCCTATTGACGAACTAGAGGTATTGGATTCATATCCCCAAGTCGAATGTACTTAAAAAACTTTCAAAAAGAAAGGTGGCTATCACAACATATATTTGAACACATTCGCTTAAAATACTTTAGTAAGCTCATCACCATTGTTCTTTAAGATTAAGTCAACATAGATAGTTGACAAGAGAAACAATAGTGATAACACAATTCAACAATATATATGAACTCAACTTCATTTCATTTTTTATAATCAACCGTTGATCTTTATTAAACTGTGGTTTGAAATGATCATGGATCAAATGAATTATTACATGATAGAAACGTCCTAACAAACATAATTAAGCTTTATTACAAAGTTAAGATCAGTGAATGTTAGAGCCAGATGCTATAGCCATGGCAATCAAAATCCTCATCTCCCTATTCCTTTCATCCAATATTGGACTGTGTCTTGCTGGTGGTGTACTAAAAATTACATCGCAACTTGCTTGTGCCCTTGGTGTAGGCCTTTCAGCACTCAACATTCCACTATAATCTCTTTGTGAAAACAACCTAAGCGCATCACCAAATGCTTGCTTTACGATCTTAAATGCATTTTCACATACTATCAAATCGTTCTTCAGTACTGGATCAGTTGTGCTTCCTATAAGCTGTTCGATATACCTTTTAACAATATTCATTTACGAAAAAGGAGTTAGACACATTGAGATCATCAAAACAGCCAATCAACTTAATTAATTAGGAGACTAGAGGGCTTGAGCAAGTTTTATGTTTTATGTTTTTAATCTCTAAGAGAGGATGTGAGTAAAACGTCCTTCCTCCTTATCTTCCAAGGATGATAACGAAAACACAATCGGTGTTTCAATAACATGTTACAAAATTAATTATTATATATTAATTAGTTATAAGCTTTTAAAATAGTAATATTAATAGAAAAAAATAATCTCATACTTATTTTGACTGAGAAAAAAAAAAGTATGCACTTCCAGACATATACCCTTTTGCTTGACAATTAAGTACGTGTTTAGATTTCAATAGCTTTCTCTGTAACAAATAACGTACCCGAGTGTATTACTTGCATTGCTATAGGCTTGATTGATTGCTATTTGAGTTAGCCCTACATAGTCTGCTGAACCACCTTTCAAATTCTGATGGAAGGTTTGGCTGCAAAACCCAAACTCTTCTATTTGATGGCACAATGTGTCGATTCTAGCTTCAGTTGCACTATCAGCTGCCATAGCCAATTTAGAAGTGATGAGAACGATGGACAAGGTAAGCCAAGACAAAAACCATGTTGAAGAAGACATATTTAAATTTTGGTGAAGCGAAAGGAAAGATAAGAATGCAATTTATAGGATGGTCTTTGCTCATGTTATTCAATTACAACCTAAATTCTTTCCATCTATTTCCTTCCATTTTCTTCATATACCTTCAAATTTTAGATGGTTCAATAATGCAGAGTGATAACCAAACCATTCAAATTGGTATTGGTAATTGATGACTTATTTACTATAGTATGTTTGAATTGACATTCATAAGGTAAGTTGGATTTAATTATATTAAAAAATAAGAATCTCAAGTAAAATATTTATTTTGAACGTGATCATGCTTTACAGGATAAGCACAAAACAATGGCTATCTAGCTAATACTTGAAATATACTAACTAAAATTACAAACTAAATATGTCGTCATTACTGAATTTCGAAACATAATATTCTAATATATCGATAACGTTTCTGTATATATGTAAGTTTTCTCACAAGATTAAAGGTTTAAATTTCTATATAAGTTCTAACTAAAAATGTTGATTATATTAACTAAAATGATCATTGTATAAAGTTAATGTAAAGGCCATTGGATTGGATCATGTCTAGTAAATGGTAATATTAGCTTATTTTATTCCATAACACTCTCACATCTTTCCATCCATTTCCCTTCCTTTTTACTTAAATACCTTCCAAATTAGTGGGCTTTTCTTGTGAATGTATTTATTTGATACACACTTTTAATTCATATATGATAACCATGAAACCTTTTTTCGTTTTTTGGTATTCACTTGTTTAAGAATTTAAAATTTTTCTATAAATGTTGTGTGAGATGAAATATGGATTTCAAATTTTTTATTTGCTGTGGTTTTGATCGATTCACTAATTGTGGAGTGAGAGTTCAACAAAGAAGCTCGTATAATTTTGAAATGGTAATTGATACCTATAAGATTTTCTTCCGAACCGTTACACATGCAAAATGTGGGTAAGGAATTAAGCCTACAATTTCTAAACCTATGATCAAGTTAGGTTTGTAAAATAAAATTATATATATATGGTCTTCAAGGGTTAGGATTTAGGAAACTTAAATTTATTAAATATACATTTTCTTTTAGTAATGTCACCCCCACCCTAAGATTACTCCTTTTGATCATGTGGGGCATGACTGCCTAGACATTCAGCGTAAATTTCTCCGTGAGATAGTACATGAAATGCCTTGTAAGCGGAATACAAACACCAACTTACACGAGATGATAATACATTTTAAAAAATAAAAGATTTTGTTTTTATTATTTTTAAAATTTGTAAAAACCGCATGTTTTCATAGTATTTTTTTATTGAAAATTTAGTTTTCCTCTTTTCAAGAAATTATCAAAATTGCCATTTATCTTTAAGGTAATGACCTCAGCTTAATACAAAGAGTTGGATCTATATAGTTGGTATCAGAGCTCTAGTTTTTAGGTTCTGTAAACTGAGTTACGATGTAAGTCTTTGATTTTTGTCCCTATGGCTATTACAGTCCTTCGCCACTCGCCAGATATGTTTTATGATATAAGTTGTCCCTATGGCTATTCAAACTTGCTTATTTTGTTACCTGGTATTTATTAATTTCATGAAGTCAGTGGGTTGATCTTAAATTGTCAGCATGATCAACCTGCTGGGAGAAGCTTAACATTAAGCTTGTTTTGTTTACATTTGAACTACTCAAATTTCTATCACATAAAAATTATCATTCATGGGCATAATAAAGTGGATTTTAAAGATGTGGAAAACAATTTTTTGTTTAGTATTTGATTGGACGGAAAATTTTGGATAAAGTTTTTTCTGGTAATATTTTTTGACTTTGGTTTTAATTTTTTTCTATAAAGAATGCTCCTCCTTCCTTGTTCTCAATTTTTATCTACATCATATTTGTTTTCCTTAGTATTTGAACTTTTTTGTATTTTTTTTTTTTGTAAAGGTAACGTTTTTGTTTTCGTGGCAACCTAACTTTGTTGTTTCTCTTAGTTTCATTGTGATTTGAGTATTTTATATTTCGGGTTCAGGAAATGTGGTATTTGTTGAAGGAATTCCCTGAACTGGTTTCTTGTAAGAAGTATTGTAAAGTTTTGGAGGTGGGTGGTAATGGAAGCACCGTTATTCCAATTTTGTTGTAACATCCAACGTATTCTACTTTTCCTCTACTTTACTTCTTAGTCGTGTTCCTCAATTTTGTTTGTTTTTTTTTTTTTAGAAATTTAGTTGATAAATACTATTTGTGTTTGCTTTGTGCTTGCTTATATGAGATATTATTAAAAAATCTTATCGTTGAAATTAATTTGGAAGTAGAGAAAAATCAGTGTCAACTCGAGGAGTCTTTTAGAACTGAAGAATAAAAAGACAAATGTCATTGAATGGGCTCTTAAAGCTTCCACATTTTCTATCTTGCTCTTTAAATTTCACCTATGTTTCTATGTGGATATGCTATTGTTGTTTAGGTTAGCTTTCATATTCTATAAGAAAAAATATATATAGAAACAAATGTGTAACTGTGAAGAGTACATTTGAGAATTGTTATAATTTTCTAAGGGCATTGTTTTATGCTATTAATTAAATCTTTCTTCAGTAGAAGTAATGAAATTTAAGCATTGTTGTTTATATTCTGGTATAAGTGCATGGACGAATGCAAGTGTGTTTGTAAAAATGATATATGAATATGCAGTGTCTTATAATTTGAAGATTGGACTGGACTTTTTGGTGTTTCCAGATATGAATATACAGTGCCTTATATTATGGTATAAGCGTGTTTTCTAGATTTTCCCCATTCCACTTCCATTTTCTTCTCCTTTCTCATCAAATGCTTTCATTTTTCCCCCAATATGAAGGTATTCAACCAAAGTTTCATTATTTCTATTGTTTGTACTTGTATAGTAATATGTGGTTGTGACATTGCTTTTTTTTTTTTTTCTTTTCTTTCTCTTTTGTATTACTCTATTTCACGGCAAACTAATTTTAAAGGTGCCAAGTGAATATTGATGTATTTTGTAGCCAACAAAGATTTCACCAGTTTTGTGTATCTCATTTTTTTCCATTTGATGATGGAATTGATACAAATTCCTTCATTGCTTTGCTTATTGAAATTCTTTTCTTTGATGGTTTCTGTGATATATTGATGGTTCTTTGTAGAAAAAACATACCTCATAGTTTTGCTTTTATAGGAATGGTTCTTTAGATTCTTGTCAACGTGTTTAATTATGTATGCTTCCTTGATAGTGACTTCTAATTCTTCCTTTGTAGTTAGCTCAACATGAAGGGATTTCTTCAAAACGATTAC
>CM046887.1:14859010-14987112 GCA_025688845.1 Cucumis hystrix
GGAGAGGATGTGAGTAAAACGTCCTTCCTCCTTATCTTCCAAGGATGATAACGAAAACACAATCGGTGTTTCAATAACATGTTACAAAATTAATTATTATATATTAATTAGTTATAAGCTTTTAAAATAGTAATATTAATAGAAAAAAATAATCTCATACTTATTTTGACTGAGAAAAAAAAAAGCATGCACTTCCAGACAGATACCCTTTTGCTTGACAATTAAGTACGTGTTTAGATTTCAATAGCTTTCTCTGTAACAAATAACGTACCCGAGTGTATTACTTGCATTGCTATAGGCTTGATTGATTGCTATTTGAGTTAGCCCTATATAGTCTGCTGAACCACCTTTCAAATTCTGATGGAAGGTTTGGCTGCAAAACCCAAACTCTTCTATTTGATGGCACAATGTGTCGATTCTAGCTTCAGTTGCACTATCAGCTGCCATAGCCAATTTAGAAGTGATGAGAACGATGGACAAGGTAAGCCAAGACAAAAACCATGTTGAAGAAGACATATTTAAATTTTGGTGAAGCGAAAGGAAAGATAAGAATGCAATTTATAGGATGGTCTTTGCTCATGTTATTCAATTACAACCTAAATTCTTTCCATCTATTTCCTTCCATTTTCTTCATATACCTTCAAATTTTAGATGGTTCAATAATGCAGAGTGATAACCAAACCATTCAAATTGGTATTGGTAATTGATGACTTATCTACTATAGTATGTTTGAATTGACATTCATAAGGTAAGTTGGATTTAATTATATTAAAAAATAAGAATCTCAAGTAAAATATTTATTTTGAACGTGATCATGCTTTACAGGATAAGCACAAAACAATGGCTATCTAGCTAATACTTGAAATATACTAACTAAAATTACAAACTAAATATGTCGTCATTACTGAATTTCGAAACATAATATTCTAATATATCGATAACGTTTCTGTATATATGTAAGTTTTCTCACAAGATTAAAGGTTTAAATTTCTATATAAGTTCTAACTAAAAATGTTGATTATATTAACTAAAATGATCATTGTATAAAGTTAATGTAAAGGCCATTGGATTGGATCATGTCTAGTAAATGGTAATATTAGCTTATTTTATTCCATAACACTCTCACATCTTTCCATCCATTTCCCTTCCTTTTTACTTAAAACCTTCCAAATTAGTGGGTTTTCTTGTGAATGTATTTATTTGATACACACTTTTAATTCATATATGATAACCATGAATCCTTTTTTTGTTTTTTGGCATTCACTAGTTTAAGAATTTAGAATTTTTCTATATGTTGTGTGAGATGAAATATGGATTTCAAATTTTTTATTTGCTGTGTTTTGATCATTCACTAATTGGGAGTGAGAGTTCAAAAAAGCTGTATAATTTTGAAATGGTAATTGATCCTAAATTTTCTTCCAACCATTACACATGCAAAATGTGGAAGGAAGGAATTAAGCCTACAATTTCTAAACCTATGATCGCTAGGTTTGTAAATAAAATTATATATATATATATATATATATATATATATATATATATATATATATATAGTCTTCAATGGTTAGGATTTAGAAAACTTAAATTTATTAAATACGCCCCTCCAAGATCACTCCTTGCAATCATATGGGGACATGACCGTCTAGACATTCAACGCAAATTTCTCAACGAAATAGTACGTAAAATGCCTAGTAAGCGGAAGACAAACACCAACTTAACGCGAGATGATAACACATTTTAAAATAACAAATTAAAAGACTTCATTGATTTCCGATAAAGAGTACATCTCTAACAAGTACAAAAGTTTCTCTAAAACTAAAAATATACAAGTCTAAAAAATCGTAACATCTTGATCATCTCGCCTAGGACAACCTCATGCTATTAGGGTTGATGCCGTAAATCTTCTGGTCTTATAGTTTGTAATTGTATTACACAAGCATTTTATTTATCTAATATCGTTACCAACTAAAGTTTAAAAAAAACATACAATTGTTGCTTTTATAAAAATTGAGAGATAAAAAATCTAAAGTATAATTGGTTTATCACACAATTATTTTGTTTTTGTATTTACCAAACATGGTAACTAACTTTATCAAATCAAAAACTGTTATGCTCTTCTAATTGATAGCAATTATTTTAAAAGTTACAGCAAAATTCCTAATATAATGTTAAGAAAGCTATGCTATGAAACTAATTTAAAATATTATTTAAAAAAAAAAAAAAGTAAAGTTGCAGTTACATTACACAACTAAAATCTAATTCAGTTAAAGGAATCTTCTCCACCTCAGTTTTACAATAACCAAATAACTTAACAAAACAAGAAATCAACTGTACTTCCAAAACTTTTTCACTAGGAAGCACTTCCTTAGTCTCTTCTCTCAAAGATGTCACATCTTTATCAACAATCCCACAAGGCACAATATGCATAAAAGACATCAAATCAGGATCCACATTAAAAGCTAAACCATGAGAAGTAACCCCATTTGAAATTCTAACTCCAATGGCTCCAATTTTCCTATGATCTCCAACCCAAACCCCCGTTTCCCCTTTCTCCCCAGCTCTAGCTTTCACTCCATACAAACATGCCATGGTCTGTCGTTCTAGCTTCTCCACATACTTTCTAGCCCCAAATCCAACATCTCTGAGGGAAATTATTGGGTACAAAATGGATTGATTTGGACCATGAAATGTAATGTCTCCCCCTCTCTCAGTGTAGTGAAGTTCAGTTCCTAGCTTCGCTAGATCGAACAGGGATTAATAGATTATGATCAGTTCGCCTTTTTCCAAGTGTGTATGTTGGTTAAGAGTGTGTCTGGGATTTTACTAGATTTTCTAGTAGAGACGAATTTTTCTTGGAGATGAAGTACTTTCTTAGGAGCTGTTTAAAGAGTTAGAATGTGATCCAGATTACTTGAAATCAGAAAGATGTTGGATGGATGTTGGAATGCATGAAGATTGAGCGAGGAACGAATAAAATGTAATTGTGAAGTGTGAAAACTTTTGAAAACAAGGTTGAATTAAAAACTATGAGAAAGAATAGGTTTAGTATTGCAATTTAGACTCAAAACGACCCATCCAAATATGAGTTTTTATTCCATTAGATTACATTCCTGTTCCATTACAGTCCAACAAACACCTCCTTAATGTCTGTGGTTTGGAATCTAATAAATGGAATGGAAGAATATATAGACACAAAGGGGGCATTTCGGGGATTTAGATTCGGCTATCTGTGAAGTAATATCAAAATTTATCTCCTCTCTATGATATGCTTTTAATTGTTGAGATTGATTCTAGAGAGTGCTTGATTTGCATAACAAGAAATGAAAATGAAGGGAGAGCAAAATGTATTGCTTAAAGGATTGATGTAGATCCACACCGTACCTGAAAACAAGCAAACTGAACAACTTGCAATCCTAAGGCTTCATTCACACATGGCTAAGTTATCAGCATCGAACCATCTCAACATGAGTATATTCAGAAAAACAATATAACATTAATCTCAAAAAAAAATTCAAGAAATGGTTGAGAACTTTAACAAAACCATCGTGCTCTAGCAAAGATTAAAATGAGTTCTTTTTTCTTTTTCAGAATCCAAACCTGGTACCGAATATATGTCACTAAAATTATTATTTTTTTTTTTTCTCGTGACAGCAACGTAACCAACAAGATCATCCAACAAAAATGGAAGAAAAATAGCTATAGAACGAGAACATGTAAAGCTGAGTATTGTAGGAATACTTTAAATTGAAAAGCTATTAAAAATGGACATCCAAATTCAGTACTCTTGTATCCTTATTGGAATGGAAAGTAGTAGCAATTTTTAGGAAAAAGCCAAAGAACATCCACTTATTCTCAACATTGCTCTTCTGCACAATTTACTTAAATATATGAACCTCATATATTATATTAAAATACGTAATATATTTAAAAATACACGTGTACATAACACGTAATGTTCTAGTTCACGTAGTGTTCTAGTTCATAAAAATATCTATTTTTTTTTAAGAATATATCTCTAAAAATATCTAATTTATTGCAGTAGAAAAAGGTTCCTATAGAGAGAGTTTATGAGAAAAATAATGATTATAATAAAAGGATTAAGGAGCTGTTTGTATATTTTTAGGAATATAAGACCATGTTTGAAATTATAGGATATATATATGAAGTTATGCGTGTTTGACATCTCTAGATTATCATGTTTGATGTAGAAAAATTATCAACATCTTAGTATGTGTGTGTGGCCGTGTTTTAAGAGGGCATCAAAAACTTTCAAGATGTCCTCTATTCCGATGTTCTAGGATGCTTGAGAATATAATCTTTAGGTATCAAGACATCTTACAATATTGCAAAACAATCACAACAATTTGAATGCCCACATTATGAGAATCTAAGATGCGTATGAGACAAACTGTCCGTAAAGGATTTTTACATGTGAACCTTTATTTTATTATTATTTTTATCATGTTGAAGTATACTTGCCTACAAATTATTCTATGTAAAAAATTTGGGTAGTCTTAATTTTCTTTTTCTAGTTGAATAGGAGTAGGAAATTTGAATCAACCAGTCACTAATAACATTTGTGTTATACCAAACATATAACTAAACCTTACAAAAGGTTTTGAGGTAAGTTTTTCACGTCCTTAGTTATTTATATGTCTATAAACTTTCAATTTTCTATATAATAAATATTATGTGTTATGTTTCGAGTGTATAAATATACATTTAAGTTGAAAATTTAGAGTTCGATTTGATCAATATTTTAAAATAAAATAATTACAGTCCAAAATATTTTAGGTATTTAATGTTAAAATTGATAAGTAAAATATAAATGTAAAGATCCATAAATACTTTTGCCTTTTAAAGGTAATTTTGCTAAATATTGACCCAAATAAGAGAGAGAACTGAAGGAGGCGGAAAATCTAAAGGCAAAAACTTGAGTTATTCATTTCCACTTGAGAAGAATCTAACAATTCCCTTAAAAGAAGGCTTATAGATTTGTTTAAAATCTCAAAATTAAACTTAAAAACTTTTCTAATTTGAGAGAAAAAAAACCCACCACTTAATCCACCAATTAGACAACTTTACCTACTTTTTCTCGTTAATTGTATCTATAAAATGAAACCCAGTTAACGTTTTTCCCACCAATCATTTGCTTCTTCAATTTCAGATACCATTCTTCTTCAATCAATCAATCTCAAGTTTCCCTTTGAAAAATTTCTCTGTAATTCGCCGCACGACTGTTACGCGTAAAATTCTTGAATCTTATCCACTTTTCACTGATTTGATTTTCTCTGGTTTGTTTTTGTTCTGATTCATTGTTTTGAATATGATTGCTTTGCTTGATAATTCGACGATGAAGGCTTCTTGTAGGCTTCTAATTAGTTGTAGGAATTCAGGGTTTTTTGGGTTCTCACCTGTAAAATCCTCATATACTTCGCCCCATAATTCTTGTTTGAACTTTAGCTTCAAATTTCATTCTAATAGTCGTTATACTTCTCACCCTTTTCATTTCTCGAGGTCTCAACGGTTTTTGAAAGGGACCCAGAATTGTTCTGTGGCTAGATTGAGTTATGGCCAATCCCGGGTAATAACAAGGCCTTGTAGTTATAGTATTTTCCCTAAAACCAAAAGCGGTGTGTCTATAATTGCTAGAATTGCCTCAAAAGTTCGTGATTTTTCGACGTCGATTGAAACCCGTGTGAATGATAACAACTTCGAGAGGATATACGTTCAAGGTGGTTTGAATGCGAAGCCTTTGGTTGTTGAAAAGATTGACAAGGATGAGAATATTGTAGGAGAAGAAGATTCTAGAATAGAAGTTGGTAGTGAACATGTAAATGGGGAAAACTTAGAGGATTTGAACAAAGCTAAGGTTATTACTTCCAAGAGAGAGGAGTCTGATATTGAGAAAGAGGCCTGGAGATTGTTGCGTGAAGCTATTGTGACATATTGTGGAAGTCCGGTTGGGACTATGGCTGCAAATGATCCGGCTGATAAGCAACCATTGAATTATGACCAGGTCTTTATTCGAGATTTCGTTCCTTCTGCCCTTGCGTTCCTGCTGAACGGCGAGGGGGAGATTGTGAGGAACTTTCTCCTTCATACCTTACAGTTGCAGGTACCTTTTTCATTTTGATCATTTTTAGTAAATTATTCAATCTCACTCACTCTATGTGGGTATTTATGATATGGGATTCCATTGACCATTTAACCAACATTTTCAACCAAAATATTAGTAGCATTCTTGGTTTTAGCCAAGTGTTCTGCAGCTGCATAGAATAATTATAAAATGTGTATCTAGTCCTCGGGCACAAAGGATATGACTTAGATTTAAAATTTAAGGATGTACTTGCATATGAGATATCATTTCTATCTCAGAGGTATTGTTCTGGCTTGAGTGTCTAATTTTAGTTTGAGAAAATTTTCTTGTTAGTCGACGATCTTTTGTTTATTGCTTATGATTGTTCAATTGACACAAAGTGTTACTGTTTCATAACAAATTTTGTATCTGGAGTTAGATTGATTCAAAAGAGATTCCTATATTGCTACTTTTTATTGTATGAAGCTTAGAAAAGACATTTATTTTTTCAGAGCTGGGAGAAAACAGTTGATTGTTATAGCCCAGGACAGGGCTTGATGCCAGCAAGCTTTAAAGTCAGAACTGTTCCCCTTGACGGCAATAACTTTGAGGAAGTCTTAGATCCTGACTTTGGTGAATCAGCTATTGGCCGTGTGGCACCAGTAGATTCAGGTTACTACGATTACTTTGTTCTTGTCTGTTTGTCATCAACAGTCAGGGTTACACTCTAATTAATTTTAATTTAGATTGTAACGCCTTCTGACGATGTTTTGAGGTATAACCTATTTGAGTCAATTATCGATTAGGAGAACTATTTTTCTGATTCATGAAGCCAAAATTTTCTCCTTTTTAGAAACTACTCTAAATAGAAACACTTGAAATTAATTTTTTGTCCTCTCTTCTTTGATAGGATTGTGGTGGATCATTCTTCTAAGGGCTTACGGAAAAATTACTGGGGATTATGCTCTACAAGATCGGGTGGATGTCCAAACAGGGTTGAAAATGATACTTAACCTCTGTCTAACAGATGGATTTGATATGTTTCCTTCCCTGTTGGTTACTGATGGCTCCTGCATGATTGATCGTCGAATGGGTATTCATGGCCATCCCCTTGAGATCCAAGTGAGTTTCAATGTTACTTAAACAAACTGCACGCTTCATTTAACTTATTGCCTAAAAGAATTTGAATTTCACCCTGGATTCACCTTCAGTTCTTGATGCTGCTTCTGTTGCATTACATTGCATGCTTACTGCTTCTTAAAGCATCCAATCCATCAGATGAAACCCTTCTTTTATCCTATCCCTATTATTTCAGTTTCATATTAACCATGTGTGGACATTTTGCCTTTTTTCATTTAAGTTTTGTCGTGTGCATCCATCATAACAAGTTCGGTTGTGCAGGCCTTATTTTATTCAGCTTTAAGATGCTCTCGTGAAATGCTCACTGTGAATGATGGATCCAAGAACTTAGTGAGGGCCATTAACAATCGACTCAGTGCACTATCGTTCCACATCAGAGAATATTACTGGGTTGATATGAAGAAGATTAATGAGATTTATCGCTATAAGACAGAAGAATACTCCATGGATGCTACAAACAAATTCAACATCTATCCTGACCAAATCCCTCAGTGGCTAATGGACTGGGTACCAGAGGAAGGAGGTTATTTGATAGGCAATCTCCAACCAGCTCATATGGATTTTAGGTTTTTTACACTTGGAAATCTTTGGTCTATTGTTTCATCTTTGGGAACACCAAAGCAAAATGAAGCTATTCTAAATCTTATTGAAGCTAAATGGGGTGATCTTGTGGGTCATATGCCTCTTAAGATATGTTACCCTGCTCTGGAGTATGAGGAATGGCGCATAATCACTGGCAGCGACCCCAAAAATACGTGAGTTTTATACAATATGTATTCTGTATTCTACTTCTCTGCCTTGCATTATCCTTCTCCGTAGAGTATCTAGATCTACTTTATTCCTATAAAAAAAATTGTTCCGGTGATTTGTTGATGCTCATTTCCATTTTTCTTTTTGACTCTTTTCAGTCCATGGTCATATCATAACGGTGGATCCTGGCCAACACTTCTTTGGCAGGTAACATAAAAGTGATGATAGCATTGAGATTGGTCCTTCATTCATTGCTTTTAGTGAATAGAAGTTTCGGAATGGCTCCTTTTTTATTTATTGAATTAAGTAATTGCCTTGTAGTCCACTAGTGGGGACCGGTCTAATAGTTTCATATATAACAATTTTAAGTCAAATATTTTGCAGTTCACTTTGGCATGCATCAAGATGGGCAGACTTGAAATGGCCAAGAAAGCAGTTGCTGTGGCTGAGAAGAGGATTTCAAACGATTGCTGGCCCGAGTATTACGACACTCGTACTGGAAAGTTCATTGGAAAGCAATCCCGACTCTATCAAACCTGGACAATTGCTGGGTTCCTGACCTCAAAAATGCTGGTTGAGAATCCAGAGCTTGCATCATCCTTATTCTGGGAAGAGGATTACGAGCTACTTGAGATATGTGTTTGTGCACTCAGCAAGACGGGCAGGAAGAAATGCTCTCGCGGTGCTGCTCGCTCACAGATCCTTGTTTAAGGTAACTCCATTCTTGAGGAATGAGAATACCTTTGCACTTTACTGTACAGCTATAAGTCAATAGGTTATAGCAATTAAATTAAAGAGTTAGTTCATAGTTCTAGAGGATAGCAGAAGCTCTGTTTGTTTTGCAAGCAACAGCCAAATATGCTGATACTGTCAGCCAATTAATTATAGTTGGTTGGCAATAGATTTTTTTAGAACTGAGAGAGAGCCTGAATATTGATCTGTGGGCTCTCCTTGAACATCTTATGTGTAAATTATTTGACAATAATACATTTCCATTCACTTAACGTCACCCATCTCCCTACCCCGCCCTCCCCCGCCCAGAAAAGCCATTTAAAGCTTTGTTTAACACGATTACAGTACGTAAACTTCATACCAATGTTTATTCAATAAAATAAACTTTCAACATTAGAAAAAAAAAAGAACATATAGCTCACATATTGAGCCAACAACAAACCAGTAGTAAAGAGGAAGAGAGAGCCCCTTGATAAAGAAATAAACTCAAACCTCCTTCACCTCAATAGCTGTAGCTGCAGCTGCAGCTGCAGCTGCTCCGTTCACTACTTCCTTCTCTTTGTTCTCCTTCTCTTTGTTCTCCTTCTCTTCCACAACCTTGACTTCTTCTTCAACCTGAAAGGCTGACACGGGGAAAGTTCTTGACAGTCCAGTCGTAGACTTGAACGTGATTTTCCCGTTCGGTGGTTGATTAACATAGATATCACAGAGTGGGAGCCAAATCATGAGCTCCTTAGCCTTAACTCCAGTAAGCTTCTTAACCTTGTTTTTCTCCACATAGGCTGTAACTTCGGTGCCATAAGTAACCAACCTATCGATGTCTTTAAACTTATGAGTATAGCTCTTCTTCTGCTTCAGCCAAACAAACCCTGTCTCTTTCACAATCCCACATTCCTCCATATCTTTCATTGGCAACAGCCCATTTGGAAGATCCATTTCTTTGAGCAGCTCTCTTGATTTGATTTGGCACATCTCATCTCCATAGTAGAGCTCATCAGCTTTGGCTTTGATCTCTTCTGTGATTAGAGACATTTTTTTTATGAGTTTAGAGCTTCTTTCCTTGTTTGATCACACTTGTTTTGGTTGTGAAAGAAAAGTGAGGATGTTGGACTTTATATAGTTGTTTATTTGTATTCCCAACCATAAGTGGTTGTATGGTTGGAAACTTTAATGTATAGAAGCACAAGGTTTAATGTGAAAGGTGAAGCAATTACATTGGATAAGTTGTCTGAGGTTTTTGTCAAAATGTTGCTGTCATGCATGCTTATGGTTAGGAGACTGGAAAATATATTTTGATTATACATCTAACTACGGTGGTTGTCGTGATTTATTTATGGTATGTTTTGGAGTGATTTTGTAATTGTTAAAATTACTTGAGAACATGTCATTTTATACCATTTAGAATTGATTTTTATTAGTCGAATATTAAGTTGTTTTTTAATCATTAAAGACATGTTTTGAAGTAGTTTTGAAGATGTCAAAATAAACAAATTTAACAATCTCGAAATCTCTCAAACATGTGCTTGATTGATTGTGTATATAGATCGAATTTAACTAAGTTAAAATGAACTTGTTTATGTAGTTAGTTTGAATTTAAGTCCATTAAAACTAAATTAGTGTGAGTGATATTGGTATGACTACCCTCCTTAAAAGTAAGAGGTTCAATTCCTTACTCTCAATTATTATACCCAAAAACAGAATTTAAATAAATTAAAACAAACTTGTTTTTTAAGTCAATGAATATCTAACTTCATACTCATTCGGTTTGCATTGATTTAGAGGTTGTAAAATTAGGTATTCTAGCCTTAAAATATGATGTTCGTTCATAGACTTTCAAAACGTGTGATTTTGTCCTTGTTCTTTTAGCTCATGTTCGTTTAGTTCATCTATTTTTCAAAATTGCTCGTCTTGATTCTTTGGAAAAGAAAAATGACTACCACTTATTCGTTCTAAAAGAATAAGGATCAAAATTAATCCAAATCACTATTTTACAACCTTAAAATATTAATTTAATTAATAAAACAATAGAAATAGAAAAACTTTTTTCTTTTTTGAAAATTAATTAATTAGATATAGAATTAGTTTTAGGAAGTGCTTTATTGGCCTACAAAATTTGAAAGAAATTGGTCCTGAATTTAGGTATTTTATTTTCCACTCATTGTTCGTCTAATAATAATAATCCACCAACAAGCTGCCCCCATCATTCATTAGGTCCAAGAAAAATTAGTGAATGACATTGAATTTCAACAATCACCCTAATTAAGAAAAAAAAGCATATTCATAAATGATGTCACATCATAATTTGAATTTTTATTACCTTAAAGTAACTTGTTATTATATATATATTATGAGTTGTAGTCAAATGTTTCATTCTTAAACTTTAACTTAAATCTAGTTTTGCAGTGTTTACCCATTAATGAATTCAAACTTTAAATATCATTCAAAAGTTCCCTTACGTGTTTGATGAATTATAAAACAGTTGAAATCGATAATAATTCTTTTAACTGTTATTTTAAAAAATAATGTTAAAAATAGGATAGGTGTTAAACTATTGTGAAAAATAAGATAGTGAAATCATGGATCCGACAAACAACAAGGCATTTAGGTTGTGTACACAACTCTAATGAATTGTCTGTCCTTTTTGACAATCAACGATGTCATGTTATCCAGGCACGTACGAAGTCGTAGACCGAGTTTAATGCCTTGTTGTTTACTCGGTCCACAACTTCAAATGGAAGTCGTGAACGAGATACAAAGCTTCCTCTAATAAAAACTCTCTCATCGCTTTCGACATAACCATTCTGCCTTTTTTCCTTCTCTTCTTCTACTGTTGCAACCATCGTCTCCTCTTCATGGTCGTCACCGTTCCGCCATTTGATCCAATCCTCAGTCACTAGGCTATGATAGGGTTAAAGGAAGTCGTGTACTGGGCACACAACTTCTTTCGCCACAAAAATCACCCTATGTTTTACAATAGTTTTTCCTTCTCCCTTATTTTTGTCATATTTTTTCTAGATCTCCTATTTTTACATAAGCTTCCTCTAATAAAAAAAGGGCATTATTTTTACATAAGGGTTGATATTGTGTATTCTTCTTAAGTTAATTATAAAGACATGAGAACTAACAAAAATGCACTCAATGATTTGTAAATTTATTAATTACAAAGATTAAAGCATGATCATTTTTCTTTTAACTAACATGTTTAAGTAATAACAAACCATTGCACACACCTATATGTTCCACACTGATATAGAAATTAGATGAATAAAACAGATTGAAGAGACAATAAAATGAGGAAAAATTTTCTTGGAAAAATTCTTGAACCTAAGGAGTCATAACACTTCACGAAAATTAATTTAAAATATTGTTTGTTTTGTTCAATTTTAGTTCATAAGTTCATACTTAAATGTTCTATATCTTATTTTAACATTTTATTGATATTTCTACATATCCAAAGATTTGAACGTTGACATAGAGTGTGAATTAAAAAATTTGTAACATCATAAATAATTTATAAAATGAACTAAATAATAAGCAATAACCAGTAGCGTTTAATTTGATAACCACAATTTAAGAAAGTTTGGGATTTAAATTGATATAATATTCTTAAATTTTAAAGAATAAATTAATATTTTTTTAAATTTAAAGTACTTCTCATACTATATAACAAATAAACTGATATTTTCTAATATTTTTTTAAGAATATAAATCGATATTTTTCTATAATTTCTTGAAAAATATTAAGTACAACAAGTATCATAGTTTCTATATAAGCACTTAAAAATATTTGTGTTTATAAATAGTAGTAGATTTCACATTATTTTTAAAATTATATGGACGTATGAAATATTTTTGGTTGTCATAAATTATGTATATATATATAGAATTAATAGAGCTACTAATTCTATATATACAATCGGATTTCCTTTTAAATCAATTCCAACCTTTTTCCTTGCTACTTTTGAAAAATTAAGAAAGAAAAGGGGAAGCAAATATTTTTGCAAAATCTCATAAGAAATAAAATATTGAGAAATTCCTCAATTTTATATTCTCCAAAATATTATTCTCATTCAACTTATGCCAATGCCATGTATTCAATTAATTGTTATTCGATTGTACTAATCCAAAGTTTCAATGCAAATATATATTTTAGTAATAATATAAATAAGTAGTTTATATCATGGCATATATATTTTTCGGTTGAAATAATTATATGGAAAGCTTGTTGGATTCTATCAACGTTTTCCTAAACAATAAATATAAACCAACATTAATTTTGTGAGATTTTATAAGTATTTTTTTTAACTAAATATATATTCTATATTTATGTATGAAATATTAAATTATTGTTGTATTTCAAACTATTTACGTAAACATTACCCTTTATAAGTGTATAAAATATTTCGTTAATTATTTCTCATTATACTATCCTTATTTAAGGAAAATATTAAAACGTATATATAGGGAGAGAATAGAGTTGGTATTACATGCAATTTGTATACTCACGAAAAAATAATAATAATGGCTAGATGGTCGATGACAGAAACACTAGATGGAAGCAATTCCTTGCATCTAAGCTTGGATGCTGAAGAAATGTTAGCTGAAGCAGGTTTTCTTCTTAACCATTTTCCTGGACTGTATGGAGAAGCAGAAATCGTCATGTATGATATGGATTCACACAAATGTTTTAAAGCAATCATGAGTAGGCTATCCAATGCTAACCAATTTGTTATTAGTTGGGGTCAGGACTTCGTCAACAAAATAAACTATACAAATGGAGATGAAATTTTGTTGGAACCTCATGCCAAAATTCTATGTTTCAGGATTAACAAAGTTTCGGCACTTAGAACTTATCCAGAAATGTCCAGTCAATATCGTTTCTATAATAATTGTTAGGGTTTCTTTTTTTCTAGCTAGTTTATTTTGGGAGAGTTTAGTATCGGAACTAATTTGATACTGGTTGTTATTTTGAATTATTAATATTAATTAATGGTTTTTTTATGTTTAAATTTCTGCATCTTTTTTTTTATTATTTCTTCACCTTTAATTTTCTCTAATATTCATGAAAATTAAAGTTCCATTATTATATATTTCATACACCACGAGCAAATATAGCAAATTAAAATAATAATAATAATAATTAAACAAAGATGTATGGTTGTTATATTGCTAATAATGATATTAAAATACTATTTTGAAAATTGTAAAATTGGTTTAGGTTTTTTTTTTCATGAAAAGCATTGTTATTTTTCAATCAATTTCAATAAAAACAAAAAAAAAATATTAATCTTTGGCTAAATTTAAGATTTATTAAAAATAGAAAGACTAAAATTGGACAATTAAAATAAGGTTGAACCAAATAGCATTTTAACTTAAATAATCATAATCAATGGGTTTTTTTTATGAATTTTAATAATAAATTGATGAAAACCAAATGTTATTATTTGAATAATAAAAAACTTAAAAGATAATATTTTAAAAGTAATCTACAAACGAGGAGTGAATAATAGTATTCACAGAGTGCCATACTTTCTTTAGGCAACAAATTCAGGAGATGGCATCCTTGAAGTCATAACCAAAAACACAATAAATGGATGCAGCAATAGCAGGAAGCTGCACCATAACTACGAAACATTATATCAAAATATTACTGCTTATTTCTTACAAAAATTAACTCCAAAATTAAATTGAGGCCATTGGATCTAAGGAAAATTAAATTGAAATGAATTGTACCTAAAAACCAACCAACTGTTACCCTCCTAACTACCTGTCCATGATCATGAATGGAATTGAAGTATATAGATGGTACAAAAAGGCTACTTATATTGGTGATTGAAAATATATTCCTCATGGAAATTGTGACGAAGGGATCCAAACGATACTTGAATCAAGTCGGACCCATACGCCATGGTGAATACGAAATGACAGCAAGATGAAAGTGATGTGAAAATAGCAGCCTCACAGGGACGATGGTGGTGATGGTGGTAGTGCCTCTTGGGCCACATTATCAAGTGAGCTTAGTTACTACTAAATTCGATGACTTTACTCGAACGTTTCGGTGCGATGATCACCACAAGTTGCCAATGGACAAGGACTCCACAACTAATACTAAGAAACCAAAATGAGTTCTCTCCTTGCAATTCTTTTGAAACAGAAAGTACAGATGATATAGTCAATTTTGATGTCACTAGCTGAAATCCTCCACCAGTGCAACTCATTACAATGGTCGCATCTCAACGTCGATACTCAAGCTAAGACTAGTGACAGAAAATCCACATCCCCATTCTCACCATCGTGCTTGCATGCCTCGTTTGCACATCAAAAATACCAAACTATCATCCCGAACAATCCCGACTCAAGTATACTTTGGATAAAATCATTGTCTCCCATTCTCAAATATGTCACGCCTAAAAAGAGTGCACATATGATCAACAGGTTGAAGCTTTCATAAAATTTGGGCCATGCATTGTAGATCCAAAGCAGAAGTTGTTCAGCAATGACTCTATCTGGTTTATTTCTTTTGGGATTGAGCCTGTAAGGACCTGATGCAAGAAAGTAGGATTGATTAATTCATTCCTAGGAAGAACAAATTGATTTATCAGATCTAGCCATTGTAAGATATAACCAAACTGCGAAACGCGTAATCCAAAATCCAAACTACACACTAATTCATGATGAAAATGGAAGACTCTTTGACAATCTGAGGACGACAGTTGTATAGCACATGATGTAACATAAAGCTCACTTTCTGGCCTAAAGGTTACAGGTTTATAGAATTTCGACAGCCCATTTTGCAGTCGCTACCATCATTAGAGAATGACTAATTTTCCCCACATTTCTCTTTAATCAACTATCAGACCAGACTTGTCCACTCCTCAAAATAAATAAACAAAAACTTTCAGAACCATCCATAAGAAACTTGGACTTGAACTACATACCTCGTAACCTGATTCGGTTATAAGGACTTCATCTTCAATCCTTATCCCGATACCAGCAAATCTGCAGAGTACATTCTTAAATAAGAAACATTGTAGCAAAATATTTTTAGAAATGTATAATTAAAAAAATAGAGTTGAAAAACAGAATCCAAATGTTAACACAAGGATAAGTTGCAACAAGACAGAACTTCGTGATCAAATTTACTTTTCCAAATCTAATCATGAAAATGCCCTATCCACCGGAAACAAAACAACAATAATAAACTATGTTGAAGGACTAGCTCATTTTTTGTTACTTGATAAGCTTCTATTTTTGCTTTGTTTACCTCTCTGGACCTTGAAAAATGGATGGGATGTAAACTCCCGGTTCAATTGTTATTACCTGCAAACAACAAAGAATCTCTTAGAAATTGAATTCCAAATGAATACAAGACTAGTAAAACTAAATATCAAAACATGGTTGATTTAACGGATTTTTCCTTTTAAAAAAAGACATCTCTAAATGGGACGAACATGTGCACACAGAGGGATATGAAAACACAGAAAGAAGGGTCCGTGTCCAAATATATGAATAGGAACGAAACTTACAACACCTGGCTTCAACGGCCGATCATAACCAACCCTAGGGCAATCATGGACATCCATTCCAAGATAATGGCCTGAGCAAAGGAACCCGAAAGGGAAAAGAAAGTTAATCAAGTAGCCAAATTAGAATGGATATTATGTCATTGATGGGGACAAAGTAAGAAAGTTTCTGGAACTGGAAACTAGCACGTTGATGAAAATAAACATGTACCACAAAAAAAAAAAAATTAATGTGGCATGCTTCTTTCAATTGAAAAGAAAAGGGGCTAATTTTTTCCCAAGAAGGTAAAATCACCTATAGAAGTGGGATTTAGATGGTGGAAAACATCACTTTTCAAATTTTTCAAAATTCCAAGCTCTTTGAAGCCTTCTCGAAGCATTTTCGTCTGCAAACATGAAAAATATGAGAAGGGCCATGAAATTGTTCAATGATTGTGTAGCATTGTTATTATATGAAAAAGTGAGATGCTTAATCAAGTGAAGAACTGACCAAAATGGAAAAATTCGAACATATAAGGAAAACTTTAGAAAGACTAAACCATAGAGAAACTATGTTAACTTCCTCATGAGGTCTTTCTGCACCAGATTTGTTGCTATTGTCTATATATCAATTAGACTTCGAATGAATAAGTACACAAAACTTACCGCATAGTCGTGAATGTGCTGTATACTAGCACCAGGTTTGCAAAGCTTTATGCATTCCTTGTTTGTTAATAGTATAAGCTCATAAAGCTCTTCCTGAGATACATTTAACCAAGTAAGTTGAGGCACAAAAGAGGGTAAGATCTAAACCCAAAAACAACAAGATCAGACATTCAAAAGAACTGAGGTCAGCTTAAAGAGAAGTAACAACGACTGTCAATCCAACTAAAGCTTTCGTGTTCACAAAGGCATGCATGGAAAAGATTGATGTTAGAACTGGGTGAAACAAGGAGTTTGCTGAAAATCCTCACATTGTTTGAAATAGATAAATAGAGTTGGGGAAAAAGGTAAAACACCTGAGCAGCAGAAAACTTTCCACAAGGGGGCCAGGTACGAGTAAGATCGCTAACATAACCATGCAATTCGCATCCAATATCCATTAGAACAAGATCCCCTTTTTTGACCTGCAATCATTTATCATGTGCATACCACCTATGAATGTCCATACTCTTTCAATCTTTCACAATAGTAAATCCTAAGTACTAATTGATGAATTCACTTACTTTCCGATCATTTCGAGAATAATGTATAACACTACCGTTACAGCCACCACCCACCACAGGATTATATCTGTGACAGAGAAGGTAAATTGAGAATCAATTGTAAAATCTTGCATAATTTAAAGTCTCCTATTAAAATATAAAATTAGACTTTGCATAATTCAGCATACAATTAAGAATAAAATGAAAACGTCTAGATAGGGGTGCTTCTTTAAATCCAATTATGAAGAGCACTCACGCCATCCGTTGGGCACCTCTCATTCTGCACTCATATTCTACCTTTGCGGATAACAGACTCTCATGAGGATATGTCTTTGAATGCATCATTGTCTGCAAAAGAGCCTAAACCCAACAAAAACATAGGAAGCATCATTTTTGTAAAAGTAAACTTAGAAAAAATTGACGACAGGTGGAAGAAATAGTAGTGCTTTGAAGAAAAAATATTGATATTTTATCCTCCCTCAATTTGAATGGGTGTTTTCTCGTGATGATTCAAGTCAGTGATTAATGTCTCATAAAAAATAACAATTATTATAAAAATAAAATAAAATAAACTCCTATTTATGAATAACTTTGGAGTCTGAGGAAAGGCCATTTTCCTCAGACTAACTGACTGAAGACTTACATGGTACAAAAGAGGATTTAAAATCAAGTTGACAAGTCGATTCTGAAAAACGAATTGCCCATTTTTACAATTGTGCTGTAGTTAAGTTGTAAAATAAATATATCAAACTATAAGTCTATGACTCAGCCTTACAAACTATGACTGAGCTACTGAGTAATTAGATAAGAGACAAGAATTGTATGACAAAAACGGACAGCCTTGCCGCAGAGGGATGAGAAAGCCCCTCTTCAACAAAACTATTGAGTAACAGGCTTCCAACTATGAATTAATTAATTCTTAACAAATAACTGAGTTCAAAAGGAGACATTCAAGACAAGATCGTGAAGCCAACAGGACAAATCAACAAAAAGCTTTGAGGTACCTGACAAGCAATTGAAGCAGATTCCTTCATTAACTTCATCTCTGCTGTTGATTTTATTAACCGCAATTCATGAGTAAAAAGTGAAATATCTTTCACTTGGCCATTCTCTGCCGCTTTTCGGAAGGCCTCTAAATCCACATAAGCTGGACTGGCAGTACTCGAATTATGAAACAACTTTGAGGACCTCCTAATAATATCCGGAAGTATCTGTGGTCCAATACAGAGGGTGAAAAGCAAAATACTTGTAAAGAGAACTTCATGGACAGCGAAAATGCCTCATTCAGTTCCACAGAATCTTAAAAGTAAATTCATGAGTGATGCTAATCAGCCATGACAAAACAAACAGATCTCAGTATTGGCTCTATCATATTTCCTAGAATTTGACTCACCTCACGCAACTTTCTCAATGGATATGCTTCGTCAGCCTTGAAAAATTCCAATGCTTCATCAACTCCTGCAATCTTCCCGTTCCAAAGAACATCCTGATAAAATATGATTAAACTGCATCACTACAAGACCACACAACTGCTGACCTCTTGATCATACTCAGATCTTACTTACCTTACAGAAAAAGTGAACAAGAAAACAATTGAGAAAATAGACAAACCCTGATGCATCATTCCCTAAGTTAACCATCACAGCAAAAAACTCAAGATGAAAAATCTTCAGACCAACCCACAGAAATGTTAAAAATACTATTCACTCCACCACCATAACCAACTTGTCCCATCCTAGTAAAATCAGCTAGCATAATGCAACCATGGTTAGAAGACCTTGAATGTCACCTTACATTTTATCTAAAGAATACTAAATTCATTTAAGAAAATTGAAAGCAGAGATCTTGCTTCTGCCAGTTTAGATTTGGATGGCATTGTCCTAGAGATATCATTAATTTGCTCCAAGAGATCTTATCCGTCGGTCATTACAGGGAAAGTCAAAAACTATGTGGAAAAATGCTCCCTGAGTTATCCCTCCTTCGGAACAACAGGATACTTAAAGGTCAGTGTAGAGTTTGTGGTTTTTGTTGAGATATTGTACAGTACATTCCTTCCTCTTAGATAGCAATGCTTAATGATTTATGTCATTTCTTCACTTCTAAGATAGCCTTGATTGGGGGTCTTTTCTGTAATCACCTTGCTTAGGTTTTGAGAAAAAGCTGTCTTATTTCCTCCAAAATAGATGGTTCCCATCTTGGTTCAAAGAGTTCATAATCAAAGTCCATGGAAGTACATTTCTTAAAGGTTTCAGTTTTTTCCTACCATCTGTCAAGTTTGTTTTACATAATGGAGCAAAACTAATTTCAAGAGGATATTGGGTTTGGTAAACTTTGATCTTTCATTCCCATCTTTTCTCCTCATAAATATTCATTGTCTCTTTGTTGATAAAGTAGTCTTAAAGGATATCTGATAAGGCTAAGAAGATAATGGTGGTACAGTAAAAACTGAAAGTGAACATTTTTAAAATGAAGAGAAGTGCATAAGGGCACACAGGAGTGCGGTTACATCAAAAACCAAAAGAGAGAGGAAAGAAATAAAATTTGTTTATAAACTCAACTGTGTTCCTTAATTTTATATCCAACCACTTCAGAAGTAATTGCTACCTAAGAACCTAAATTGTTAGGGAAAAGAGTAAAGAAATATTAAATGAATAAGAATAGACATACATAAGGCTTTGTTTCAGGCATGAACATGCACAATCCAAAGTCATGACTCAGAACTGCCAAACCACCGGGTTGTAGACATCCAGTGACATATAAGTAATCAGTATCTTGTCGAAATGTGTAAGGCACCACATCGGTCATCATTTTCACTGGCGCAGCTGCAATAATGGCCAAACTATTCTCTGGTAGAAGCTCCAGCAACCTCTTTCTTCTCGTAATGTATTCCTCAGCAGTTATTCCTGGGGTAATTTCCCCTTCTTTCATCAACTACAAGGTTCAGCAACTAAATGAATATATTTCTAGAACTTTAGCAAACAATAATACCATTTAATTACTAAGCAAAACCATAATGAAGGCATGCCTAGTGCATCGCCTCTGTATTTCATGTCAAATCAGACCTCTGGATGAGAAGCAGCTGTAGGCTGTCCAATGTCAAGTATCTTATCAGTACAATATCCCCGGAAAGCAACAACCTGCAAACCAAAATACAACAACATTAACACATTGTGCTTTTTTTCAAGACTTGTAAAGGGGTTGTATTCAAATGGGGAGGCATTGTTATCACAAAAAGCTTAAAAACATAACACATACAAAATAAATAATGATAATAAAAGAAGAAGAAGAAGAAGATTTCCGAAGAGCCAAGGAGATCAGAAAAATAACTCCAATTCGCTAGAATCATAAAACTAATCTAGATAAAATACACCAATTGCCACCATCTTCTCTTAACTTATCTTTCAAGATTCTAAGAATTCATTCCACCAAATCTCCCAAAAGACTTTGGACCACATCAAACAACAATTTCAGGCTTTTCTATAAGATTTTGACCAAAAAAAGAGCAGCTCTTAAAGTCCAACAGAAGGAAGGATTTGATCCTCTTTGAAGCTTTCCTTCCACTTGAACAACTGATTGTTGAGCCTGGAGGAGGCTCTTGAGATGTCCTTGACAGCTTCTTCAAAAGGACCCCACAAGAATAATCATCGAAACTCTCCAAATTCCACAATCTTTGATTGGGGAGAGAGTTCGGCCTAAGTATTTGCAACAAATTCTGCAACTAAAAGATTTCAATTCCAACCAACACTGTTATCTGAAAGAATTTTTACAATCATATTGGAAAGAATCTCATTGCTGGAAAGAAGAAGCACTTCTGCTCAATTCAAGAATCACAAACACTTCAACTCAATAAAAGAAAATCAACATAACAAACTAGTTTCTTACAAAGCAACAATAGATAACTCATTGCAAATGGGGTAAACAAAAAAAAAATATAGGTTCACAAAACGCACCTGCTTGAACGTTGTTCTGCGCAGTAGTTTCTGAACTAGAGTCCGCATTGTTGGCTGTCTTATTCTAACAACTTAGCTTCAGATTATGAACAAGATTGCATCTTTCTGCTCCCTGCAATTTGGAAAATGGAAACTGAAGCTACCCTTTTGAGTTATTGATCTTCGGGAGCTAATTTATAGGTCAAACTCACTTCGAACACTGAGAACACAGCGCCTTTTGTGTAAACGTTTCCGCTCCGGCCTCCACCCCGCAATAAAAAGAGATTTTTGTAAAAATGATCCGATTCTAAAATGACTGCGGAATATGAAAATTAACCTTCTAAAACTGGGAGATTCTGCATTAACAATTCAAATATTTGGTCATTCGTACAGAAATAAGCTCAAAAAACAAGTGTAGATGACACTCTTGAGGCCAACCCGACTGCGACGAATGCCATCGACCTAAGATGTCCCAGATCATTGTCCATTCTCAAAGTTGTATTGTTAATTAAAAAAAAAAAAAAAAAAAAAAAAAAAAAAAAAAAAAAAAAAAAAAAACTCTCCATGGATCAACGCTTAATATCTTGTTAGCTTGAGAAAAGAATCAATTTTGATACCCAAAGAGTTAGATATTTAGACTTTTAACTTTTAATTTCATCAAATTAGACATAAAACTGAAACAAGTGTTTAATTTTTACTCTCAATTCAAATTTGTTAAAAAAATAGTAAACTCCTTCATTTCAATAAAAAAAAATTACACAAAAATAAGTTTCAAATTAACAAAATCAAAGTAAAATTTAGTTATAATGTTGTTTTACCTAAAATTTATCATTTTGATATTCCTACCTGTTTTATAATTATTCAACATATGAAAGAAAAAAATTTCTTAACTATATATAGAGAGAAATTTAATAACGGTCAAAGTTGCCACGCTTCTTGCCAATTTAGGGTTAATATTTCAACACTTGTCAAAGTTTGAATTGTTGTTTGATGAAATTTAAAATCTAGGATTAAAACTGTTACTAGAGAGAGAATTTTCAATCTAAATTGTTTTCTTCGACAAGTTATATAAGAAAGTGGTTGAATCTATTCAACTTTTATATTTTGCAGTTGTTGGTGTGAGAAACTCACACACGTCATTATATCGGGTCATTCATAAGCTCTTTGCTGACCCATTTCTTTAGTCTAGTCTCATCCTCATAATTGCTCTGGTGTGTCATTGAGTCAATTACACTTTGATGTCTAAGTTTGTACAAAAAAAAGTATAATTTAACTAAGGAGAGGGTGGGATTGGAGTTTTATTTTGAAGTTTACTTACTTCCTTCACTTGGGACTTGGGAGTGATCATATTGGACTGTTTATATTGTCGTTTCTCTTATTTTAAATATAATTCTATTTTTTCATTATTTTAAAAGTATCCATATTCTTTCAAAATTTGTCATATTAGTCTTTTAACTTTTCCTAACCATGTCAAAACTATTCTTGTAGTAGAAAACTTTTAAGACATCTCGTTAAATTTAGGAATTGAAAATGATATGATGATGACTTAGAACATAAATAAGGAATTAACCTCCTCCCACACTATTCTATGTCACGTCATTTTGATTTCCAATTGTCGACTGAAATTCCAGTGATAGTTTCAAATGACGATAGTGCAATATTTGAAAGATTGGGAGTATTTTTAAAACAAAAGAAAAGCCAAAGAACATGAGTAAGCAAAATTTGAACTTTATAATAAGTAACATTTAGTTCTTGTACGTTACCATTCAAATTTCTAAGTAACATTTAGTTCTTGTACGTTACCATTCAAATTTCAAAGTACGAACTCCAAAGACTAAGTAGTTGGCAACCAAATTCAAATCAAAAAGTTTTTTTAACCTAACTTAAAACTGTCAGTCTGTCACCCAAATCATTGTAATAAGAAGGCCATTCTTCTTCATAAATCATTGTCCATTTTCTCAGATGTAATTTTGTTTGATAGCCAACATAGGATTTTGATTTGTCATATAAAGTAGAAACCAAAGGCAAGAGCAGACCAATATGTATATATGTTCTGTGTAAATACAAAGTTAAGTTTTGGATTATGAAAAAAGCAATATTATATATATATAGTACTAAAAAGAAAGGAGAAAAAAAGGCTTGACATAGATAAGGCTTTGGCTGACCAAAAAGAAAAAATTAAGGGCAAAACTCCATAGAAGTAACAACCATGGACCAGATCAAAAACCCTGACCCTTGTGAACCAAACAAGCTAAAACATCATAAAAGTTGAACCCTTTCACTACACCAACCAACCAATCAAGAAAGAAACAAGACACCAAGGGGCCTACAACAAATCTTTTGATATAACAGTTTCACAAAAACCCTACCCATTTCAACCAAACTTGAACCCACCAGGTGGAACATTTGGCTGGTTTGCACCAAATGCAAACCCGTGTTGATTCGCATCTCCATTCTGCTGTGGGTTCTGTTCCTGCTCCTCGTCTTCTTCCGCCCAGTATCTCTCCAACATCTTCACTGCCTTCTCATAGATTTCGTTGTTGTCGTGACTCTGCAAGTTTTCGATCTTATCAAGTCCTTCACACTCATCGATGGCTTGTGCATAGATGTTTATTCCTCCATTCATTCCCATGTCCTTGTCAGCTTCCCCAACCTTGAGTATGTTATCAAGCCCCTCCAGGCACACTGTCACGATTCTTGGATCCGGACAGGTTAGAAGGTCACAGAGCGGTTTGATGCAGCCTTGAGTCACCAAAAATCTGCATCAAATAATGATTGTGCTAAATCCACAGCTTTTTCCAGCAAAAACATAGCTAAAATTATGAGCCAGCGACCAAGGTCATGCAATCTGATAAGCCTAGCATTTTATTTGTGAATTGTGTAACATAATATACTAGCGAGGAAAAGAGCAACTGAAATTCAATCTACCTTGCTAAAATTTTTAAAAGAGAACATGTTAGAAACAAAATTTAGTCATCGTACCGGTTCAAATGATTTTTTTTATCCAAGGAAGATATACTATATGGTGAGCACATCAACAATTTAGCGTTAGTAACACGCATAAAGACAACTTATCCTCATTCCATGTACACTTTATTATCCTTGCCGGGGAAGGTCAGACTTTCATGAAAATCAATTTTTTTCCTTGGCATTAAAATGGAAGGACTGGCACTCTTGACTGTATTAGGAGGAATTGGCGCTATGACG
Organism: Cucumis hystrix; assembly: GCA_025688845.1. Lineage (NCBI taxonomy): Eukaryota > Viridiplantae > Streptophyta > Magnoliopsida > Cucurbitales > Cucurbitaceae > Cucumis > Cucumis hystrix. Next base: position 14,883,555 of record CM046887.1, read on the forward strand.
AAACACTCATAGTAAAACAACATTTAGGTACCAAAAACCTAACACTACTTCCCCAACAATACCAAGAAAACCAAAGGCGGATAAACCAGACAGATCAAAGTGATCTCTCTTTCAGTTCCAGCAAGTAAGGAGACAACTGAACAAAACAAAAACCCCCACGACCTGAGATTGTAAGCTGCTGTTGTACACTTTAGGGAAATGCTTTTGAGAATTTGGATCATACTCTATGAGGACTTTCCATAACGTATTTGGTTTCTGATAGTATTTTCTTTTTGAGATGTTAGGCATGTTTAGCTTATAGAAAAGTTATCACCTGATGATAGAGAAGGTCTTGCTTCGTCCACTATTTTGGTACAAGGAGCTCTAGGGCAGTATGTAGAATTTCTCAAAGTTTCGTGCATCATTTGACTTGAGATGAATGGAAAATTTCAAAAGTATTTTAGTGATTTAACACTTCTCTAAAGGTAAGAAGTTATATAATTATCATGTATCTCTTATGACATGATTGAGAGTGATTTTAAAAATGTTAAAATTACTTTTTTTTTTCACGTTCAAAATCAGTCCAAAACAATGTTGCAATCTTTCAAATCAATTCAGATCGTATAAAAATAGTGTTTAAAAGTATAAAATTGAACATTAAATTACTAAAGACTTGTTTTGGAGTGATTTAGAACCTACCAAATGTGATTTTAGCAATTTCAAAACCACTACCAAAGTTCCCTAATTCTTGTCTATTGGAGATTATTTTATAATTAAACCAAGTTGAGATTTGAGCTTACTACTTTTAATAGGAGTGAGTTGCCAATGCCTTGGACCAAATATCTCTTTTCGTGTCATAGCTTAGATTTTTTTAAAGGGGTCTTTTGTTCTTTAAAGTTTGATTGCATTCTTTCATCTTTCTAAATGGAAGCTATGTTTTAGTGTATATAGGACTCCAGATCATTAAAGCGCTAAGAACTAGTAAATTATTTCTTACTGAATCTGCTGATGAGATCCTCCCGAGGTGGCATTGGAAATAGCCCACCCAGCCTCCTTCTTGATGTCAAATTCTGCATGTTGGAGGAGATGAACAAGAGGAAGGATAATATTTGCCTCGATAACTGCCTGTACATACCAAATCAACGTCATAATCATATTGAAGAGACACTTCAGACTTTTATCAGAGGTGTATGAAGAAACAAGGGAAGAACTATGTTTCAGTGACATTTCTTCCAAGTTACTAACATAACAGATAATGATATGTCAATGTCGCAGGTTACAGAAGACTTTAAAATGCAAACAAACAAAACCCTATTTGCCTTTTATCTATACTTGGCTCATTTTCTATCATAAAGCAGAATCTATAACAAAAGCCAAATTTGGTACCTGTATCTGAGCTCTATTTCCAGCCGTGATATTCGAGATTGTCCAACAAGCTTCTTTCTTGATGCTTTTCTTGTGATTTTGAGTGAGAAGTTGATAGAGATTAGGTAGAACTTGGTTGTCAATCACAAACTGAAAAAGGAGGGAGGTAAACATGCAGAAAAATCATTAAAATTGACGAGAAAAAGTAAAGAGAAGATCAGGAGAAAAATCACAGAACAAGATTAACCCAAAAAGGGTAAATACCTAATTTCTATCATTTTTCTTGTAGAGACAATACATCAAAAATATTAAACTAATGGAAAGACCATATAACAAAAAAACATAAACAGGTACCTGCGTCTGAGCATCATCACCAGTAACAATGTTTCCAACTGTTCGAAGAGCTGGCACCAGAACTGATGGTGATTGGTGGCTAACAGAAACAAATCCTGGTTAGTAACAATTGTAAAAAGATCGGGAAAAAAATTATGCATGATCACTATAAGCGAAGATATTGAGATGTGCTAACAGGCGGTGCTTTTATGATATGTTGTGAAGCATAACGTCCTCGTAATTATTGAGGTACGCCATAAACAGGCCAGAAGAGGCTGACACCTCAGGAATAAAAAAAATGCAAAGATAAGGTGTGCTTAATTGAGATCTAGGAGCTTACAGCAGAAGCTCCACAAGTCTTGGGCAAACTCCTGCTTCTATGACAGCCTGAATTTTTTCATTTGGGCCATCTGATAGGTAGGAGAGAGCCCAGCAGGCATCTGTTAGAACTTCTTCATCATTTAAGTGGATCAGTTGCCTTAGAACTGGTAAAGCAGGTTTCACCTGAGTAAGTACAAGTTAACCAACACAACATCCAGAACAAAAGAAGTAAATATTAGAAGAAACTCAAAGTTGGATCTTAAACTCGCAAGGTCAACTGAAATAAAACCTGATCAAAAGGAGTTGGGGGCTTCCCACGACAGAAATTAGATAAAGTCCATGTTGCATTCCTCAGCATGGATAATTTTGAGTGCTCATTTAGTTGACCAAGTAACGGCACTAGAGCACCATGGCTAAGAACAAGATCCCTACAACTTGGAGAGTCACCAGCAACATTACCTAAGGCCCACACAGCCTGTGCAAGAAATAGGAAATGACGGTATTAAGCAAATCAAGAAATAGTGGTGTTGTCCAAAAAAATACTAATAATAATAAGTGAAGACTTTCCGTGCCAAATTGTCCCGTAAAGGCAAAGATGTCATTATATTTTACAGGAAGACAGAGTGTTGAATAGAAATTTGAATCAAGTTCAAGGCATAGCATAATTGGAAAGAAATAGCTCTATGTAAGGTATATGATTGAATATTGATAGACCACCAATAGTAATACAATATAGCAGAAGGAAGACAAGTGGAATGGCACGTGCAGACCACAGTTAGTTACATGGGGGGAGGTTAAAAGGGAGAGATGGAAGGAAAGATGGAGGTGGTTAATCAGTTTCTGGAAGTGGAGGGCTGTAATATCCTGGAGAGCAGGGAATGCAGAAAGTGCTCGGTTTCTGTAGTCTGTAGCAAGTTATTTCTATTATTGTGTAGTACTTTTCTGTTTTGATGTTTTATGTTGAACTTGGTTAATTTCTATATTAGTTCTTGTGTTGTTCTTTGTTTTCAAGGCTGTGTTAGTACTGTTTTCTGTAAAAGTTCGACTGTTTAATAAAATAATAGAACACACTACTTGGTGTTCTATCAAATATATCCACTGCTCCAGAAAGAACAGAGATCAATAGTTTTAAGGATAGTCAACAAAGCACAATCATAACTATTCTAGTAATTCTCCGATTCATATTATTACAACATAAAAAATAAACACAAACGTTAGAACTTATTTCAACAAGATGGTTTTTATTCAAAATTTGAAGATTCAAAAATGGACTTGGCCAAAGGATCTCCTGTACTGGTAACAATGTCATGCACATAACCCACTCACAATTTACTGACAACACTCTCATTTTCAGAAACCATAGTCTACAAAAAACTCAAAAATCTAATGAGTATCCATGAAATCTCTGAAATAATGTTAGAACTGAAGGGAACCGCAATATATCAGTAGTAATGGGCTTAATTGCTCCTGTAGCGTGGTTGAGGCAAAGGCAATACTCTCAGCCTCATAGCACTAAAACTAATTGGCTGATGCTTTATCTAAATTTACTAAAAGAGCATTTTGGAGTCCAGTGGAAAAGCAAGATTAAGACGAACTTAACAAATGGAAAAACAATCGACTAAGAGGTAGCTTTTTTTTCTTTTTTGAATATTTTATAAGAGGGAGTAAATTCACATAATTCAGTAAGTATTCCAGCTTTTTATATTTCTGTCTTCAAAATCCCTATTTCCTTGGAGGAAGCTCTTCAAAGACTTTCTACAGCATGATATGATAATTTTAAAGCAAAAGGTAGCACCTTGCGAGTTGAAATACAGACTACAATAAAGCTCCCAATTGATGATTGGCACAGTTGGGTAATGATGGTGACTTAATTTATGAAATTTATCAGAATCAAAATCTCTTCAAAATGGCTTTTGAGATGCCCAAATGAACAAGGAACATCCTCTGATTCTGGTATCACCAAAAAATTGCGAATACGGATCTCATCCATCTGGCTGGTGTCCTCTTGATATAAAGACCAGTACTATATGCCTCATGCATTTCATAACGAAGAATCAGTATCTTCTGACGTCATTTTATAACGTCCAAGGCATAAAATAGGAAGAAGATTAGATTGTGGAGAGATTGTTGAGTGGATATTGCTCTGTTGCTAGCTCCTTCCCTGATCCGTATGCCAGTAACAGAAGACATTATCAACTATTGCGAGGGCAATGAATTAATAAGCACGAGCTGGAATTTCACCAAAAGATAATGTAATGAGACCCTGGTTTTACTAAATGCTATGGAAAAGATTAGTTCCTTGTAAGTTCTATCCTTCTTCAAGGGATGATAAGAAATCTGGAAATTAGCCTAGACTCTAGTAGATCCCCAAACTGTCGCACATCTAAAAAGATGAACTTTTCAAGACTTCTCGGAGGCTTGGGGCAATATTTTTAATAGAGTTAAATTCAGAAACCCAAATTATTGCATTCCAAAAGACATCTGAGCCACCACTTCCTTCCCCTTGATTTTTAAGACTTTTTTTGGAGCAACAATTGTAATAGTAATTGAATTCAAATGGATCTGCCTTGCATACCATAATCTGAAAATATGTATGATGATTCTGGAAAAAACACAATTATAATGAAATCTGGACCCTCATAGGGACACAGTCAACTGTTTGTTTACATTTGTTCTTTTGGCCTAGAAATGAAATATTCTCATTCCCACCTAACTTTTATTGTAGTTATGACCCTTTACAGGCTTTCACCAACTGAACTACGTGCATATGTATAACCTCCATCAGTCAGAAAGGCTTTGCCATCTTTTGGCATAAATATTATCAGTTCACAATGCCTAAAGAAAAGCTACTACCATTTCTAAAAAGATGAAAATGAAAAAGTAAGAATTTGTGCCAACCTGCTCCCTGACATCGTCACTGCCTGAGCTCAAAAGCTGTACAAAAATAGGGACAGCACCATGGTCAATGACAACTCGTGTATGCTCTGATGTTCCAGATGCAATATTGGTCAAGGCCCATGCAGCTTCAAACTGCATAATTGAAATCATCGGTCATATTGGTGTCTTCAAACCATTCAATTGAAACCCAGAGGTACAGAAAGAAAAGTGAACAAAATGTTTCAAGGAATCCAACTTGCAACTGGGGTAGATCATGCCTTCCAAGAAACTCCACAAACTTGGGAACTACACCAGCTTTGATTACTTCATCAATTGGAGGGCTACGCTCTGCACATAAATTCAAATCAAGACTGAACAACAATGGATGAAGAACAGAACGTGTTCATTCATTTCAACAACACCCTTACCAATAGACAATAGCTTTCTAAATTGGGTAGTGGCTTCAAGCTGTCCTGCTGTATCAGCAGACCACACCCCTTGTACCAATACAGGAATACTCTCCAACTGAAATTGCAAAGCAACATCAAAATTACCAATCAAACATAAACAAGATCAAAAGAATTAGGAAAGATCCATATACCAGTTCAATACTGCTGAAATTATTTCGAGCAAAGTGAGAAAGAACGTGGAGCAGGATCCAAAAAAAGAACTTTTCACAGAGTGGCAAAAATGTACAGAATAATAGAAACAAACTTCTAAAGTGACTCGTGAAAATAAAAGATTACAGAAATTGCCCTCGTTTGAATGTTAAACATGGAAATCACTTCCAACAATACTTCCCCCCGGTTCAAAACTATTGGTCAACAAAGTTAGTCAGCAAAACCCAGAATCAGATTTAGTAAAATCAACGAATCAGAATCCAAATTGCTATCCTCCATTTCCGCAGAAACCCAAATAGGAAAAAAGCAAATCAAAGAACCCCATATGAAAGAAACTAAAGAAAACACGTCCAATCAATCGAAATCACCAAACAAGTAAAACCCATACACGCTTCTCGGCAGCGACAGCATTCTGAGCAGCATCAAGCAATTGCTGGGAATGCAAGAGAAGCCCTTCTCTCCTCTTCTTAAGCAAGTTATCCTCACGCTTGTTCTTCCTGATCTCGACAAGATTATCCTCTCTCCTCCTTCTAGCCTCATCGGCATCGACCCCGGTCTTGTAAGACTTCTTGCGGACATCGGTACGGCTGGTGGGTCGGAGAGACATTGCAGGAGGTGAAGTGGGTTGTTCTTGGAAGGCGATTTGAGAGGCTGGGGATGGTAGGTTTGGGGTTGGGGTTGGGAATGGGAATGGGGCTTGAGCTGTTGTTGCTGAGAGCGGAAATGGGCAGTCTTTGGTTGGCAATTTGGTGGATGGATGAATGGATGATGGATTGGTTGAGACTTTGGAGGAAACAGGGAACAGCCCTACAGTCAAAATGATTTTGAATTTGTTTTCTTCTCTTCCAACTTTCCCATTTTACTCTCTCATTCTGTTTTTGTTCTTCTTTTTTCAAATCCTACAGAAGAATTTTAAGTTTTTTTTTTAGAAAAGATAGAAATTTCAGCTTGAATTACCAATTTGAGCCTTTTTGATAGCCATTTAACTTTTCTTATCTTTCTTGTGGCTGACTCATGGTTATGATTTGTTCAATTACAAGAGTGGTTGTAACATACAATATTATTTCAAATTAATTTGATTACTATGTTGGCTATTTCTTACCGACCTTCTTTCCTCCTAAGTTCTATTAACTCATGTTAAAATATTATGTACTCCAAATACAACTTGTTACCTTCAAATAAGCTTTTTATACTTTTTGACAAGAAAAGGTAAATATGATTAAAAAAAAATAAGAATGGTCATATTCGGGTTATAAGAAAGAGCATGATGCTTGATTTTTGGACAAAGTCTAATCGATCATTAGGTGTGGGATCAAACCAAAAACTTTTTTAGGATCCCCGTTTGAAGACATGAAGGGTACTCCACCTCAACCCCGACCCCAATTAAATTTATATCTATACATGTACATATCTATATATATGTACATGTACAAATATATTTAACTTTTTACATTTAGCCTAGTTTTAATTTAGCTCATTCTAAGCCCAAGTTCCAACCCTAAATTCATTCATTTTCACTTTCAAATTCAACAATGTCACTCTCCATGTTTAGCAAGCCACCCCTCACAGCCCAACCTTGGAGTTTGTCGTCAAACAAGCTACAATGTCAGTTGTTGATCTCTGTCATCTATCATCGAAAAAGCTACTATCAATGTGTATCATGTAGCATGTGTTGACATTAATCTCGATCACTGTAAGTTTATTATGTTTTTTTTTTTACATTGTTGCATTTTTGTGCTTTGACATGGAAAACAAAGGGACCTACTCCCTCGACGAGGATATGGTGAATTATGCCATCAGCAATGGAGACATGGACACCCCTTTTCCGCCCCATTGTCAACTCTACAAACATTTAATAAAGTCATCTCAAAAGCCTCTTTAAGCCCAATAAAATGAAGCCAAAACTAGATCTCGTAAAAAATAGCACCACCCTCTCCCCTGCAAGTCATGCAAAATCACACCAACTCTCATCCCACCCGTGGAAGGATTTAAAGCATTGACATTTAGCTTTGTGTTCCTTTCAAATGGTGACATTCATCAAGAATTCCTTACCACAACTAGAGATGATCATCGACGGGTCAAAGTCGATTTTTTTGACAAAATTGCGACCAAACAGACTATGGTCAATTTAGAAAATGATAAAATATGACATTGACCGTTAATAAATAAATCTTGTTTTCAAGTGATTTTTTCACTATGGAGTGTAATTAGTTAATTTTTTTCACATTTATTTTAATCCTTGTATTAATATTTTAGTAGTCATATTTTAATAAAAAAGTGTTTGAGTTGATATTCAAATGTAACACTTAAGTTAAGGCACGTGACTTAAAAACCTTTCCATCTAGGCATCTACATCTACTTATAAATGTCAACCATCAAATTTATATCAATCAATATACAAATTAAAAATTCCTAAAAAAAATACTACAAAATAATAATGGTTAATTATACTTTTAGAATAATAATAATAATTAATGATAAAATATTTGAATTATTTCCTTTTTTCTTGTAATAAAAGGCATATCATGAAACTTGATCTATTTCTTCTAGTTTAATGTACATTTACATTAAACAATAACTAATTTATTTAACCTATACACTAATTTCAAATCAAGTAGTCTAGCTTAGTCATTGAATTTCGGTTTTTTTTAGTAAAAAAAACGGGTGAAAATCAAACTAATTTCTTTCGAGGTATAAGAAAAATTAAATCACAAACTTTTCGGTCATTACAATGTTTGTATGTTAGTTGACGTATCAATTGTTATTATTATTTTTCTATTTATTTAAGAACCAAGTAGGATTTCATCTAGAATAAAATATCCATATAAAAAGATTAATAGATTACAAGCTACAAAATATGCACATTTTATTAAGGGGCGCCGGCAAAAATAGAAATAAATATATGGTAATAGAGTGAGCTACTACATTTTCTAAATTGCAAAAATAGCAAATTCACAAGCCGATAACTTTCTGATAGCTTTTTGATAACCGTATGATATCACTAACTTTGTCATATTCGTAATATACAAAAAAAAATAGGTGTCATTGACTACTGTTTTTTTAAATGTTTTTGTCATCTAATGCAATTTTTCTTTTATTGAATGTAGTCAAATATATCGATCTAACAAGCATTATGTATAAAATTTTCAATTTTCAATAAGAATATAATGTCTAAAATCCTGCTATAATTCATATTCCAAAGTATAATTACTAACCTAGTCATAAGGAGTTTTAATAGTAAAAAAAGAAAATAAATGTAATTTAAGAAAGCTAATTTCAAAATAATGAGTTAGCGTAGTAGTAAAATTGAGACTACTTATAAATTAATTCATTTATCGAATTGGACAACATCTTTACCAAATTTGGTAAAATTGGTTAAACTATTAACAATGATTTTAATGCTATTTCAGTAATAAGTTTTCAAAATTTATGATAAAAATACAGATAAACAACAAAGGTTTTCAATTAAAAATATTAATACTCAATATAAATGATTAAAAAAAAACTATAATAAATAAAGATTTGAAATAGCAATAAATAATTGTAAATATTACTATTATATTTAGAGGGTAAAACTTGGAGTTGGATAATTTCACCAATTTCAAGTTGAGAGTCAAACGCTCCATTCTTTATAATGTTACGTAAATTGTAAAATTATAATTTCGATCAATAAAGTTTAAAAAGTGTTTCTTACCTAAATTTTTAACCTATGTGGTAATTAAATAATTAAAAGTCTTTCCAATTGTGTCTAACAACTTCCATGTTGGAATTTAAAAAGAAGAAATTAGTAGTTATATTAAATAAGTTTGATTTTTTTTATGACAAGTAGATTTGTTAATTAAAAAAATTATCTAATAGGTCAAACACAAAATAAATAATTTTAACTTCTATTAAACAAGACAACATGAAAGTTCAAACTATAAGATCACGACATGTTAAATAATTTCAAATTAGTTCAACATCTAATAAACAGAAACTAAACTTACAGTTTATTCTTGTATTGAAAATTAAATTTTATTTAAAATATTAAAAGTAATAAATTTAGAATTATTTTACCGATATATTCTCAAAATTAATATAATAAAAATACTAATAGACAACATAAAAAAAGAATTTTTTTAAAAAATAACAAATTTTATAAAATATTTACCATCTATAACAAAAATTTTAAATTCTATCAAATTTTTATCCAACGTTTTGAAATGATAATATAAAAAGAAGACCATAATAGTAATTTATTTGGAAATCTAAAATTTATGAACGTTTTGATTAATATGGATTTATTTATCCAACGTTACTTAATACTTTAGTTGATATTAAATTGATATTGAATTTGTTGAAATTTGGAGTAAAAGAAATGATAAAATTTCGTCTACGCACGGCCGCACTTAATAATTCCCATTCCCACTCTGTCTTTCAAATTTTGTTACCTCCGCTCAGTGCTCACAAAGACTCTCTCTATAATCTCTCTACACTTTCCGGAGTAGGAGACAGCAATGGCGGGAACCTCACCGAGATCCGCATTCCCTTGGACCGAATTCGATTTTTCCTTCAGATCCTCCATTTTCCGATGGACCCACCTTCTCTCCTCGCTTTTCTCATGGAACTGGACCTCCTCCGCCTGGTTCCGCCGCTGGCGTCGCGGCCTTCTCAACATTTCCATCGTTGACGAAGTCCTTTGGTCCGTCACCACCGCCTTCGAATCCGTCGCCTTAGTCTCCATGATTGGCTTCTTCTTCGTCTTCTACGGCTGCAGCTTGTAAAATCATTATTCCTCGCTTCCTCGGCGGCATTACAAACCACAGTTCCCTTTCTACTGGTAAGACCCGATTCATTCTACTACTTTACTTAGTGTGAAGATTTTTTCTTTTTTGCTTTTCTTTTTTTTTAAAAAAACTTAATTTGTGTTTGTTTCTGGTTGAATTTACGAGTGGGGATTGTAATTAGTAGGAGCCCTAATTTGATTGATCTTCCTCAAAATTAGTCAGTTCGTTAGGTTTTTTTTTTTTTCCTTTTTTGTAGAATGTTCTTTATAATTTTTTTTGTAAAATTAGTAATTAATTTGAAATTTGAAATTTGAAATTCAAAAGTTTGGTTTATAATAATGAAACTGTGAAAATAATGGGTCGTAAATTTGAAATTGAAAAAGACCCAAACACAACACAACAAAGACAGCTATATATCAGCAATTATAATCAAACGCGTATAGTTAAATTGGAGATATCTCCTTTAAAACTTACTCACTAAGGATTTTCATTCATTTATTACCAATACATATTTTCCTTTTTTTCCTTTTTTGGTCTCCAACCACACGACTTGACTTACACTATCATACATCAAAATTTGAGTTAACTCTTAGAATCGATCCATTTTTACTTTTAAGTTGGTCCGATGGTGATTTGGTCGAAGAATCGAGTTTTGCATACCCAAATATACACCGATTGTGTATATATACCTAAAAAACAATTTTTATCTTAACTTCAAGATGTATGTAAGATGTTATTGTTTAATTTTTAAAACTCAAAATTTATGCCGTTAATTTTGATATTTTAATAAGTACGGTTATAAATTAATTTCATTAATTTTCTTTCACTATTAAAATTAAATTTTTATTTTTATTTCATGATTATTTGAAATAATTAATTTAGATTTAATAGTAAAGATGAGAATGTGAGCATTAAAGATAATTTGAATGTAAAAATGTAATATAAGTAAGACAAAAGGAAAGCTATGAAAAAAATGTTAGATAAAATAGAAATTAAACTCGAAACTTAGAAATAAAAATGTGATGTTTTAAGGATCAATATTAAAATATTACATTTTTTTTTGGATAATTATTAGTTTATAATCTCAATGGTTTGTTTTTTCTTTGTTTGAAAAACTTTAGTCGCTTTGGTTTAAAATTGTCTAATAATTTTTGGTATATTTGATTTCTTTAAAATATATTAAACTTAGAGTAAAATGGGGTGGATTTAAAATTTTACAAAAAATATCACTTTATATTCTTAAAAGTTGAGAGTTACTTAAATATTGTGCTTTTGAATAACCATTGTATAAGTTTTTTCTTTTTATCGATTAAAGTGTAAACGGTAATGAACGACCTAATTTAAACTCTCAACTAATAAGATTTTTTGGAAAATATTGTTTGTATCTATTCTAATTAGACTTAGTGTACACATGTTTATTTTAAAAGATAATTTTAGTAAAGGTTATAAATTTAGAAAAGTTTAATATCAACAATGATATTTATTTATAAAACATGATATTTTGTTTGTATGTTTTTGATTCCAAAGGGAACAGTCTTTCATTTTAAATATATCAAAGATAGTTTTGTCATTCTTATTTTTCTCTATAAATTTTTAAAAGTTGAAAAGGACTGTTTTTATTTACAAATGATGTATGACCTATTGTTTTTTAATAATAATTTTGACTTTTAAGTCTCCTCCAAAGGTTGGTTCTTGGGCTCCCAAGTGGCCCATTGCCCCTTTTTGTTATTTTTAGACAAATGTACTAAATCATAATGGTTTTTTATAACAATTATAACCCTAAAATAATTATTAATTATATAAAATTTTGAATTTAAATCAAAATAATTTTTTTATTTATATTATACTAAATTAATTAGGTAAATGATAACTTCCTTTTTTGGCTTAGTAATTAATGTTAAATTTAATACATTTTATTAATTCAATATAAAATCAAATCTTTTCTAATAAGGAATAATGATTAAACATAACATCATACCATTTTTGCATCACTCGTGAAGATTTTGAAAAAAAAAGTCTGGTGTCAGCGAGTTTTCTTCGTAAATCAATTTATGTCGTTTCTTCCATCAATTTCGTCGTTATCAATAACGTTTTCATTTTGGCTCTTCAGTTTTGTTTTATAGACAACTTTCGTTAGTTGCTTCCTCAATTCGCTTTCTTCAAATTACACTTAATTACTTTCTTTTTCTTTTTCTTCAAATTACACTCAATTACTTTCATTTTCTTTTTCTTCAAATTTCGTATTTAACTAGATGATTCTTACACATATATACCACATCATATACACAATATGACATATATAATTATGTACATTAAGAAGTCTGAATTTTTTCTTATTTTCATTCAACAAAATTTGTGTTTAAATTATATGTTTATATAATAAATATTATTAAAACAGTAGTAAAATACATGATTACACATACATGGTTATCCTTTATACATGTATTTGATTTCTTTATAAATGTGCTTTAATATATTTGTAATATATAATAGTTATGTTATGTGATTTAGTATACATAACTCATATTATATACAATAATACTTGAGTAATTTTTAAAAATCGTAGATTTTACAAAATATTTATAATCTATAGCAAATTCTATCACTGATAGTAATTGATATGCTATAGAAGACTATCATTGATAGAATCCAAAATTTTGCTATATAGTTTGTAAATATTTTAATTTATTTTGCTATTTTTAAAAATGTCTCATAATACTTTATACATAATTCCTACAGATTTTGTGTTTAAATTATATGTTTATATAGTAAATATTACTAAAACGGTAGTAGACAACATGATCATACATACATAGTTTTCCTTAATAAATGCATTTGATTCTTTTATAAATGTATTCTAATATATGTGCAATCTACAATAGTTATGTTATGTTATATGTAAATTAAATACAATAATACTTTATAGTGACATATAGTAAATCAACACATAGTAAGTTTTTGTTACGTATTTAAATGACAATGTAAATTAAATATACTCACAGTACCTTTTCATTAAGCCCTAAAATGTATCACAATGCAAGAATTTTTTTTAACTATGAATCTCACTGAACCGTAGAATGTATCACATTCAAAACTATATGTTTGTTTGACTATTTAATCGAATATCTAAAATATACCTAATATACATTAGCAACCTCCAAATTTCTACCCACATTTTGTTTAAAAAATTATGTCTTTACCGGCTCTCGAAAGTTTTCTTCTTCACCGTCAAAATATCAATAAACCCAGAATGTATCACATTCAAAATTACATTTTTGTTTGTTTGCTTATTTAATCGACTATCTAAAATATACCTAATGTTTCATATATTTTGAATATATACAATACTAACCTCGAAATTTCTATCCAGATTATGTCCGAGAAGTTTTGTATTTGTCGATCGCCGAATGTCTTCTTCACCTCCGAACTCTCTAAAAGTTATTTGTAAAAACTGTAATCCACGTTGAAAGGAGTAGATGATTGTTTTTGTAGAAAGAAAGCATTAAATGGTTTTCCACTTCTTCCCAAAATTGTATCCCTCAATTTTTTTTCTTTACGGTCTATAGAACAAAACCAATAAAAAAAACAAAATTAATTACAATTGAATTTTTTTTTATAAAATGTAAATATTTTGTCAAATATTATATTTTTGTATAGCTTTCTTTTCGAAAACGAATGGATTCTAAATTGTATTAGGGGAATATTAGTAGATTTCACCCATTATTTTTCCTCTTAATTATCATTATTATTTTTACCCCATAAAATCATTATGAATTTGTTAGGATTTCTCGAGTAGAAAATCTGAAAATAGAAATTTGAATAAACAAAGAATTAAATGAAAACAAAATTACATTTTATTTTTAATTTTTAAATATGTGTTTGATAGTAGAATAAACTTTAATTTTTTTTTATAAAATTTGAAAAAAAATTATTCATAATTTATTTATGAACATGTTTTCTGCTCAAAACATCCTAATGGTTGGTTTCGTAATATTATATAATTTATATGAAAAATTGAAATTTTAGCCCCTATGATTTGAAATATGTTAAAATGAAGGTATATTATGGTTTACCATTAAACTTTACCCATATAATTTCATAAAACCTTCCCAATAAATAATCTAAGAAACTATTTAAGAAGATTTAACTAATTACAATAACTATATATATGAAGTTATATAGAACTAAATTCTGAAATTTAAAATTATAGAGACTAACTTTTAACTTTATCCAAACTATAGGAACCAAACTTAAAATCTAACCTAATTTAATAATACATATTATGTAATTTGTTTAAAATTTTTAATTGGATTTACAATTAAATGGCCTACTATATTTTTAAATCGTTTTTATCTTTTATTTAATATAATTATGCATTTTAAAATTTAAAATTCAAATTGTAAATAAATAAAAAACATAAAAAAGTTGCTTTTAAAATTTGCATTTTTTGAACTATGGATGGAATCTAAAAACAATTTTACACACATAATTAGAGTAAATTTGAAATCATAAAACAAAATTCAAAGTGTGAACTAAATAAATTACTACTAAGCCTAAGAATATATGTTGAAAAAGACATAGACAATTTAATATTAATGTATTCCCACAAATTATAAGTTGAACTCAAATAAAGATGATTAATGATTCTCGACAAATAAACGACACAAAAGATTATATGATGCTTGCAATCTACGTAGCATCCAAATATTTTGTTTGATTCATATTTCAACTCTACAAATTTTTTTCAATTGTTTTATTATTATTATTATTATTATTTTGTAAGAACGAAGAAAAAAATGTTTTGGAGTAAAAGGTTTGATAATGCCCATTGAGAAAGGGACTTTTTCTTTTCTCCTTTGACAAGAAATTTGCACTTTCGTAAAAGCTTTGTTTTGTCAATCTTTTGTTGGCTGACAGAGAAAAGTAACGTCAAATCATACAATCTTTTTACCACATAGCCAATGATATACATAAGAACAATGTCAAGATGATAAAAATTCTTGAGGTATTTCATTGATAGTCAAAATCTAGATCATAGAGTAAATTGTTTCAAATGGTTTCGATAATAACTTTGTTTGAACTTAGCTAGAAGAAAAACGTAATTTACTACATATCGATGACACTTATATTGTTTTTCATTATAATGTTGTATTAATTATTTGAAAAGTTTGGTCTAAACCTCTTTAATCTAAGTTCTAATATTGAATTGAGTTGACCCTTAAGTCTCTTAGTCAGAGTATGCATTTGATATATATGATTTATTGAGCAAGGCATAGATTTCGACTCTGGTTGAGGCAAAGCAAACGAATTTGGACCAAACACATTTGATTTTGAAATTTTCTATGGTTAAGTCAATGAAGGATTTATATTTGACATATCTTTCAAGTGTTTGATTTTAAAGCTAAATCATTTTTCTAAAAAAATTCAAGTGATCGACAATCACTCAAAGTAGACTTTGAAAAAAATGAGTTTGTAAAATAAGTTGGTTTCGGATAAGGACTTGAAATTAACTTTTTAAAAAATGACTTTTAAGTAATTAAGGATTGATCTCTCTGCATAATCTACAATCTATATGATTCTTAAAATTAAACACTTGAAAAATTAAACCAAATACACTCTAAGCTCAAAACTATTTTATATATCACACACAAACTCCAAACCCTAAACACACCTATTTATTAAGACATATATCTCACGTTTATTTATTTTAGCACAAAAATGGACGAGGTGAAATTCGAGCTTATGATGTTTTGGTCAAAAGTACTTACTTTATATTAGTTGAGTTATATTCTTATTAATTGCTTTACGTGTTTGTTGGAAGAAAAAAAAGTGTGCACGCACGCTCATGTGTATTGACGAAATTAACCTTGTGAACCTCATTTTCCCTACAAATCATTCTAATATAGCTTGTCTTGTATGCATGTATTATAGGAAGAGGACATCAATAAATCTTGGAAAAATTTCCCATAATATCGTAGTATGTATTATATATATATAATACTACCTCTATTAATTGGTTGTCACGTTAACATCTCATTGATACAAAAAATTTCTTATACTACCGTAATAATGATATTGTTCTTATTAGTTGGTTGTCACGACAATCTAATAATAATAAGTAATGTCAACTACCATTCATGAAAAGAACATTTATGAATTAAGAAATATAATTATTGTATCTTTTTATTTTCTTTCTTATAGAGAGCATAACTATTAAAATAATTATTGGGATGGTTGCAAATATAGCAAAATTTGTCAAAGTCGATTAGTGATAGACTATGTTGTTATATTTAATAATTATTTAAAAAATGTTGTTTGGTAATTAGAAGTTGAAGGAATGGAGTATGATTGATGTAAAGTAGAAAATGAAAAATGGTAATAGAGGTAGGACCAACATGATTTGTCGTTTTATGGTGGGATAGTTGGGCCCAGCCCAATATTATTGGGTCCAAGAGAGGTGGGTTTTGGGGTCAGGGTTGGCCCACTTTAAATAAAAAGAAAAGAAAAGAAAGTAAGGGTGGGAATTGGGGAGTGGGAGTTAGATGCCTCCATTTCCATTGTTTTTGTCCTCTACTTCTTTAATCATTACAATCTCTCCATTCATTTTCAACCCATTAAAATATTCACATGCTCCTTTCTTTTTCTCTCTTTTCATCATTAATAAACTGTATTAGCTTCTATTGTTCTTGTTATTCATTTTAACCCATATTAAATCTACGTACCTCATTTTCACGTAAAACAAAAAAAAGAAAAAGATATTGTGTCCTTAAACTCGGTAAAAATAGTTGCATTGACATGACATATTAATTAGTTAATCTAACAAGTAAAGAATATTGATTATACCAAAATAAGCAAAACATAAAAACAACACTTTGAATATATAGATAGCTGGAACAAATACATTGATTAAAACAACCTTTTTGACCCAGAAACTCATATTCCAATGTATTAACTTATAAAAACTCTTATGCTTTTCTTTTCTTTTTGTAAGAAAGATAAAAGCATAAAAAATAGATTATAAGATAATGGCTAGCGTCATCATCCTAAGAAAAACTCTAACTAAATATGATAAGCAATCTTAATTCCACACCTAAATGAACGTGATAATCGACAAGATTGATCGATTAATACGTTGATTATCCACCAAAGAAGTCAAATGAAGAACCTCACACAAAATTGTGTAAAGGATAAATTTTAGGAGTATCCACCGAATAGTATATATCATGACGATAAATCCCTAGTTCAACTAACAACCATGTAGAAAAAATGACTTACAAGAATGAAATTGAAAAAGAGAAACAAAGAAAGAATGGAAATTACTTTATAATATTATAAAAGAAGTATACAATAAAAGACAAAATAGAAAATAAAAAAGAGAGTAAATATGAAGAGGACATAGAAAATAAGAAGAGGACAAGTGTGAATGATGACTGAGCTGTCACATACAAATGTTCCACTAAGAAAATGACACGTCGCACGTCTTATATTGACACGTTTTTCTTCTTCTTCAAAAGCTCACATTTTTGTTTCTAATTAACATCACAACAACAAAACAACCAAACCCATTTCCAAACCTTATATTTTACTTTTTTTCCTTTTTTATTTTGTTTGTTTATAGGTTAGATTACAAATTTCTTTTTATTATCGATAAAATATAGTAAAATAAATATAAAATATTACAAAATCATAATCTATTTATCACGATCTATACTACTATTTATATCTACTGTATCATGATAGACACATATAGTAGTATCTTGTCAAGTAAATTTACTTTTTTCATATATATAAAATTATTCTCGCTAAAGAAGACCTGTAAAATCTTTATTAAATAAATTTAAGATAAGTTAAAAGTTTTCATGATCACTTTATTTTGATTCAGGATTATCTCATCTCTATTGAGGATTTTGTCCATCATAAAAATTTAGGACGTGTGTTAATTTAAGTCATCGAAAATTAATTTAGCTTCTAAAAATCTTTTACTAGAGAAATTAATAAAACGAAATAGAGAGATCATTATTCATGCAAATTACCTATTAATTTAATTTAAGCTTACTTTAGCACCACATTGACTGGTTGATTTATTTATTATTGTTTAAGAAATATATATTAATTTTTTTATTTACGTATAGTTATTATAATCCATAAAAAAATTTCTTAAAACAACTTAAATTAAATATAGTTTAGAATATATAATAGTTATGATAATTGAAAATTTAAACCCTAATATACCATATGTTAAATTAATTAACAATAATTATATTTTTCTTTTTAAACAATCAATAAGAGCAATAACTTATCAAATAAAGAAAAAGACATTATTAGATATATAAAAAACATCACAAAAACAAAGCTCAATTTTAACATGCTTAATTGGATTTCTTTTTCTTATTCATTTGGCATTTAGTTAAAAAAAAAAAAAAAAAAAAAATTCCCCCATGTTTTAATTTAATAAAATAGTTTCAACAAAATGGATGTTCTACCTATGTCTAAAATCGAGAAGAAATCATATGAATTTTAACCAAGCTCTCATGAATGAAGAAGAGACTACTATATTTGATTATTAAACTAAAGGTGTTTACATACCACTTCCGTAGCTATATTTTTAAAAGGTGTTTAGTGTGACGTTAAATTAAACCATCTTTGACATGAAAGAGAGAGAAAAAATATATTGAATTATAAAGACTAAAACTGTATTTTAACATTTTGGTCGTTATTACTCTTTAACCTTGGTTTATTTATTTTTTAAACTTTAAAAGATCAAAAATCAAGTGGCCAAAGAAATGACGATTCTTTAAAGTTAGAAAAATCAAAACATTATAAAGTTGTCAGAATTAACGAACATTTTAAAAGTACAAAAACTAAAATGAACTAAAGTTGGATGTGGATATCGAAATAGTATTTAAAAAAAAAAAAAAGAAGAAAGAAAAGAGTATTAGAACTTAATAAAGGGAATTAAGAAAATGAAAGTTGAATATTTGATAGGAAGAATGTAAAGAAAGAATAAAAGGGAAATGAAGGGGAGATTAAATGGAGCACATGGAAGCACGTTGAACATGGGATATGTAGAACATTAAAGAAAAGGCAAAAAAGCAATACAAGAACAAGACAAAATCACAAGCAGATTTCAAATTCATCCTTCTTTTTTTCTTTTTTCTTTTTTTGTTTCTTTAAATCCAAATAATATATATTTTTAAAAACCAAAAAAATCTCCACCCTTTGTTTTTCCTTTTTTAACACATGAAATCTAGTGGTCCACTGGTGTAAAACGAGATGACCAATTACATTTTTACCCAAATACGACACGTATCAAACTTATGTTGACAAACAAATAGTAGAACACACACATTTTAACCTATTCATAACAATAGTACTACCACCGTTGTTTTTTGTTTGTCACAAAAATATAACATATAAGAATTATTATGTGGAAATCATTATTTGTTTCTTATCATTTGTGTTGAATTTATAAATGTCAAATTGAAATTTTAGTCCCAATTTTTTTTATTGGTACACAGTAAATACGAGATGAAGAAGGTCATGCCAATTACCTAGCCTCACTTTAGTATGTTTGTATCTATTTAGTTCGTTAATTTTTTGCCTTCAAACTTCTAACTTTGTGTACGTGAAATTTATTTTTTTTTTAAAAAAAATGTAATTGATCTATTGATATATAGTACAAATTTAAATATTATGTCTGATGAAACGTTTTAATCTTGATTTTCTTAGCTTTCTTAAAAATATTTTAACTTTAGAAACAAAATTTGTACTTTTAAAAGTTTAGTAACCAAATACACTCAAATTATTCCACAATTTAATGACTAAAGAAGTGTTTGGGATGGGGAGTTAATAGTGAAGAGTAAAGGATCATGAAGTCTAAGCAATTGTGAACTCTTGAGACCCACAATATACGAGATTGATAAGATATTAAATTGATGTTTTGTTAGCGGTGAGACCCACAAAGTCTTTGAGATAAACAATGACTTGAATTCACAACTTCATGCTTCTTTATTCCTAAACTTCCAAACAACTCGTTCGGCCAAACACACTCGTTGTACATAACTTCACTTTAAACATCAACATAATGTGTGTAATTAGACTCTTACCATCAAATTTGTAGGATACTTCTTCAAAAGAGATATGAACAACGATCAAACTATGTAATTAAAAACAAAGTTTAATGAATAAAATATTATTTATATTTCAAAAATCCATGGTTTCATCCTTCACTTCTACTATTATTATTTTTTAAAAAGTTTAATGTGTCATTTGACCAATACCATAATCTTTTGATTTGATTGAAAGAGTTTACGTGGATGAATAAGAAATGACATGTCATCTTTATTACATCGAAAAAATTTAAACTACATACTCATATCAATTGAGCCATAATTGCTCTGGCTAGTGTAGAATATACACACATTTTTAAGTGCATTTTGCTTACAATATTAAGTAGAAACGTTTGAATCTTCCTAATATTAACGAAACTAATACATGTCGTCAATTATACTTTATCCACCTTAATTTATGTTGATTGAGCTTTTATTCATTTGAACTATTGCAAGTGATCGTAAGCTTAGTGAACTAACATAAAAACTTTTTTCTTATACATTGTCAAGTCGAACTACTTAAGCATGGCTCAGTGTTATGAATTTGTTTTTATCTTTCATTTGATATAGAATAAGTAATTTTACTGTCAACATGAACATTTGCTTAAATCGTTGATGAATATTTCAAGAGTGCATATTCTATTTAATTAAAAATTTAAAATGCAAATTTTCTTTTATTGAGTCCAATAAAATTAACGTGAAATTCAACTTTTTATTTTCTTAGAAAAATTACTATAAATGATAAAATTGTTGAAAATATTTACAAGCATAGTAAAATTTCATAATCTATCAATGGTTGAGGTGAGTATAGGAGACTATCGGTATCTATCGTTGATAAATTTTAAAATTTTAGTATATTTTAATTCATTTTGCTATATTTAAATACAACAATTTTTTTTACATACCAACGATAGATACTGATAGTCTCCTATACTCACATCATTTCTTAATCTCATTGTTTTTAAATAGATATAGTTATGTATGCAATTTAGAATATATATGTAACTAATCTTAATAAATGTCTCTACTTTAAGTATCTTTGTTCTTAGGTCATTTGTTTTCAAAAGGTTTATTTTGATCTCTATTTCTAACTTTTCTTTTTTGTTTTTTTTATTATTTTTAATTTTGGTTTTTTGGTCTTGAATTAAAAAAAAGTGACATTTTGATAAAATAAAAATGAAAAGTAGGGACGAACATAAAAGTTTTTAAAAAAATAAAAATCGAAATTAGAAGTATATTACCAAAATAAACATTTGTTAACGACTAAAATAAACAAAACCTAAACATAAACATATACTAAAATAGTATTCAATACTTATATATTTTGTTATATATGATATCAATTCAAAATTTAGACCAAATTGATAATCGAATATTTGTTATTATTATTTTAGAAAGCATTTTAAAAAAAATTTAACATTATGAATTAAAAGTTTGTGTCTGTTTGTAAGATTTAATCTTTTTAAAAAATCATTTTTAAATTTTAATTTTTTTAAATAAGAAGCTTGTTTTTTAAATTTTGAAAATTTGAAAGAAAAAAAAATACATTTTGTTTGAAGTTTAAAAAACAGAAAAACAAAAACAAAAAATTGAATTTGTTACCCAACAAAACATAGGTTTTGAAAATTATAATCTTTTTAATTTTGCAATCACAAATTTACCAAGCATAAAAAATGTTGAATCTATTGGATTTGTGTTAGAGAATGAGCAAAAGTAAGCTAATAAATATTCTTATCAAATTCTAAAATTTAGAAACCAAACTTTATAGTTTAACCTATAAATGTTAATATTTATGTTTAATAATTGTGTAATAGAGATGAAGCGATAAATCAAATTAGAATACCAAAATTTAGACTCTAAATTTATAATTTAAAATATACAATAAGATTACATATGGAAACAAACAAAACAAATAAAAATAATATTACCGCCGGGAAAAAATATATATATATCAATTGGAGAATAAGGAAAGAAAAAAGAAAAAGAAAAAGAAAAAGAAAACCACGGCGGCGATCCCGATTTCCGAATCTACGGAACGATTATCAATCTCAAGAATCGTTCGAGATTCCGGCAAAATTCCTTTGATTTCCGGCGAGGAGTTCAGCCAGCGCCGCCATGGCTTTTACCTGCATCTCTAAAGCCGATATATAATCCGTCGCTTCTTCCAGAAGATTCGGGAACGAGAGTTTCCGACAACCAGGAACCAAGCGACCAAGAATTTTCACCTTCCTCTGCACCGCCGGTAACTTCCTAACCTTCTCGTTCTTGAGCTCCGGTTTACGAGCGAGCAATTTCCTCTTCGTCCTCCGTCGTCGTCTGGCAAGGCTCTGGCGGAATCGAGTGGCTAGAATCGCTCGACTCCATCGAGTCCTCCCCTTGGCTGTAGCGGCGAGTACAGAATCCGCAGCTTGGCGAACTAGGTTTCCGTTAATCGGAGATGAGGAGCGTGGATGAGTGACTCGGCGAAGCGCTTGGGTGAGCCTGGATGAGTAGATCTGTTGCTGGATTTCAGTTTTCCATCTGTGTTGAGTAGGTTCGGGGGTTAGAATTTTGGGTGGACGCTTATTGGGGTGCTGCAATAAGGTTGTGGAATTGTTAGAATCATCGGCGTCCATGGAATAGTAGAAGAAACCGTTGAATCAGAGAGAAATGAGTGAGAATCTGCAAGACGAGAGAGAAACAAATGAATTACATAAGGCAAAAACAAGCAAGTAGTGATTGAGTGAAGAAGAATGAATGAACATACCTTTGAGAAATGGAAAAATTGAAGAGATTTGAATGAAGAGTTGAGTTTTTAGAGAGAGAGATAGAAAGGGTTTAAAAGAATCACGGGGAAAATCACGCGTTCTGAGTCCTTCAAACACGTTTAATTGCCTTTCTCTTCCTCTCTCTCTTTTTTCCCATTTCTCTTCCCCATTTATATACATATATATCTCTTTAATTCCTATTTCTTTTTCTTTTTCTTTATATATATACATTTTTAGATTTGAATATCTAACATTTTCCTTCTAAAATCAATCCAGACCTACGAACTAATTGAGTCAAAAGAACTATTCTAGTCTTATAAAATTCTTTTGAGATTGTTAGTGTTACATGTAGAACATTACAAATAGCTTCATCATTCGCAAACTCAAGAGAAAAAAGGTAAGTAAACTTTGAATGACTCCAACTTTAATTTACTATGTTGTGTTTAGCTAAACTATACACTCATTTAACTAATTGAGACGTTGGAGTGTAGTTGGCTTTGACACCACATTGGTGTGAGTATTCTTGCAAGGTTATCGACTAATGAAGTGGGTTGTCCAAGGGTGTGCACGAGACTTGTGAGATGTACGGGTTTTTCATGCTAACATAATATATTTAACATTTCTTATCTTGTTTGATAACTCTTTGATTTACTAAATTTAAGCGAATTCTCATACCAATATACTTTCACTTGGACTTTATAATATTTTAAAAAATCAAATGAAGTTTTGAAAACTAAAAACGGTAGGGTTTCATTTGATAATATCATAGGTTTTTTTTTTTTTTTTTTTTGGTTCCTTTTTCCTAAATTGCTTACTTTTTCTTTAAATCATAGGATCCAATGAAAACATCCCTCCGTTTAATTAGTGCTCCACACAAACATTTGTTTAATAATGAAAACGTCGATTTCAAACACAGTTTAGTGATTAAAACGTGCTTACAGTTACCATATATATTAAAGATGTTCAATCTCTCACCTATAATTGTTGAAATAAAACGTTGACAATAAGATGGAAACTTTTATAAAAAAATTATATCACTCAATAAATTAATTGTTTTTTAGAGGAATTTTTAAAAATGAATTTTTAAAAATAGTAGATTTTACAAAATATTTACAATCTATAGCAAATTCTATCACTGATAGTCATTGATATACTATAGTGATAGAAGACTAATTTTGCTATAGCTTGTAAATATTTTAATTTATTTTGCTATTTTTAAAAATACCTCTTTTTTTAATTGTAAATAAAAAATAATTTAAAATATTTATAAAATAGAGTAAAAATTCATATTCTATTTTAGTAGTAATAGGCATAAAATTTTGGTATATTTTGCTCTATTTAAAAATGCCTCTCTATGATATGAGTTGATATATGAAACAAAAATGAATGAATATTATTTGATAGTGAAGATATATTATATATAAATGTAGCCCTATATAGCCCTAGTTTGCATTTCTTTCTCTCTTTATCAAATGATAGGGAGATTCTTGAGTTCTACTTTTTCTTTTTGAGAGATTTAGATACATTACTACCCATGTGATGTTATGTTTCCTTTCTATTATTTTATTTCTATTTCTATTTCATTTACATATACAATAAATATGCTACACTATATTATTAATTAATGCCATTTAATTATATTCATATAATATAAAAAGACATTCTCTTTCTTAAAAGTTAACATTATTATTCTTTTATTTTCAAGGCTCCAAATCCTATTTTTATGCATTTTTTATTTTTCTTTCTAACCTTTTAAATTTTGTATTTTCATAGATTATTATGTAAATTTTGGCTTTTAAAAAAACTATTTTATGTCCTCTTTTATTTTTATAAATTATTTCAAAAACCACCCCCCCCCATTTGAGTTGTAAACAATGGCTAAAAGAATATTAATTAAATCCTTTAAACTTTATTTGTTAAACCATCTATAAATAATTAATTTGAACTAAAATAACAAAAATATTTGGGTATGTCTTCTTAGTTGCTTCACTTAATTATTCAAATAACAGGTTGTCACATAATAAAAGTATTCTTTTAAAAGAATATTACACAATATTACTTAATTTTATACGGACCAAAAATAGATTTAATATTTTTAAAATATTTACAAATATATAGAAAAATATCACAATATAAACACTAAATATTATATTTTTTTAAAAATAATTTATTTTATTTTTACTATATTATTTAAAAATAGTCTTATTTTAAAATTTATATATATTATGTGACTCGAAAGTGGGGATTTGTTGATTGCTTTTCTCTAATCTTTGACCAATTCAACAAGCAAACAACTTTATTAGTATAATATATTCATGAACACTAAATAATAAAGTAAAACAATATTAGCAATATGTTAATATATCTCAGCAAAATGTATTAAATTAACATCATTACCATTTACTACTAACTTAACTAATTAGTCTAAAAAAATTGCTAATCAACCTTTTTTTCTGTCTTACTTTCTAATTATATTTACATTGACTTTTAACTAGATTCTATTTGATTTTAGACAAAAAAAAAAAAAAAAAAAATAGTGTACCTCGTTACATGAACCTAAAAACGAAAAAAATTAAATAAACTACAACGTCGTTGTAAAGCTCAATACAAGTTAATTGATCTTTTTTTCACAAGATAATTAACTTTGAAAATTGTAAACAAATCTATTACTCGATTAAATGATAAAATATTATTAATGATAATATATTAAATTTAAAAAAAAGAAAAAAAAGAAGAAGAAGAAGTAATTAGGTGGGAGGAGGATATTGGTAATATATATTTAATATTGGTTGCTAAAGTTTATAAAAAACAATACATATAGTTGAGATGAAGAGAAGGCAACAAAAGAAAAGAAAAAACAGGTTTTCAATTATTGTTATTATTAGAAGCAAAAAACATTCACTTTGTCTCCATGTCTTCTCTTCAAAGCAAATTCCATCTTTTTTTTAAATATATATATATATTATTTGAATCATTAATTAATATATAACACTTTTTTTTTTGTTAAGTTATCCATTTGGATTATTCTTTAATTCAATTATAATTGATATTATGAAACATTCTTTTCTAAAACTTGAATGTTGGATCCACTATCTTATGGTTGTTGTTCATACTTTTCTTTGTCATTACAATAACGAACGGATGTTTTTATTTATTTATTTGATTAATTATCAAACCTTCCTAACTAAATCGAAACTAAAACTTGAACTATATTACCTATGATTAAGTCATTTTATTATTATTAAGCAAATAATAATAATAATAATAAAACAAAATTTATCATTAGTCATTTATTTTCATCATTAACCATGAGAAACAAGATTTTATTTAAAAATATGATGTATAACATAAAAGGACTACATTAAAAAGAAATATGGTTGAAAATATATAAATATAGCAAAATTTTACTTCTATCGATATAAATGATAATGTATTAAGATATATTTATAATAATTATGGTTAGGGTTGAGTTTGATTATTAAAAGAGGAGAAAATGGGTGTGTTGGGAAGCACTAATTGAGTGTGTGTGTGTGTGTGTGGATGTGGGTGTCAACAGAAATTTGTTTTCATGCAAGGCAATGATTAGTAGTGATGTAATTAATTAGCCAAATGAGCAGATAGACTAAAATAAAAAGAAAATGAAGAAGAAAGAAAGAAAGAAAGAAAGAAAGAAAGAAATAAGAAGAAGAAGAAGAAGAAGGCAAGTGGTTGTTTATTTGTTTTCATGCTACTTTCAATCATGTGCTCTTCCTCTATTCTTTATTTCTCTTTTGGATTCTTGCTTCTTTTTTGGGGATGTCCCCTCTCTTTTCTTTTCTTTTTAAATTATGATTCTCCCTCTCTCTCTCTCTCTTTTTTTTTTTCTTTCTTTCTTTTATATATATAGGTTTGGACTATTCTTTGTTTTGTTTCTTAGATGTGGCAATTTCTCATCCACATTTATTGCTTCTCAATAATCCCTCTCTACACCTTCTATATCATTCCCATAACCCTACTACCTTCCACCCTCTTTAACCCCTTAATTTGCTTCTTAAATCCTAATTAAACTACTCCATTGTGTTCAATTTTTAACTTTAATTTGTTTCATCGTTTCTAATGTTTGTTTATCGTCGTTGTTTTTAAAAAGCTTAGACAATGAAAGAAAAGTAATTGTCTAGCTAACTCTCATATTAGGGTCAGTCTTAACTTAAATAACTTTGTAAAGTCTTTCTTCGCCTTATTATTCTAATCTCACATCTCTTTAATTTTGCAAAATTTGTCACTCTCCATTGTGAAAGATTCTAGTTTTGATCCCACACTTACACATTGTTAATTCTAAAGGGAAAATATATAATTATTTTTTAAAAAAAGAATAGAATTATTAAAATAAATAAATTTAAATATATATATATGTGTGTGTGCATATAAAATATAATAAGACAATGACATGACAATGGGGTTGCCTACCTTATTGGAGGCATTCTTCTATATTTGTTGCTTTATTTTTGCCACTAAAATACTCTCACATCAAAATATGCTAATCTTCATTCACAAAATTATTTTGTGATCTAATATTGCCCCCCTTTTCCTTTCTCTTGTTTGTGTTCCAACAACTTACAAAAGATAAATGAGAATTCAAGTGATGTACTTGAGTTACGTTACTCGTTATATTTATAGATATGATGATTTGAGTCTCTAACTATCAGTATATACTTTAACCAGTTGAGGAGATATCTTAGAGTTGACGAATATTTTAAAACTAAATTATAAGAAAAACTATTGAACTTTACTATTTGGTTTTTTATAAAATCCTTATATTTTTTTGAAGTTATACTATAACCCCTCAATTTTCACAAAGGTCTCAGAATTATTCTTAAAGAATAGAAATCATTCAGAACTTTGAATCAAATCGAGACTTAGAACTACATGGTAATAATTAATCTAAACAATTTGACAGTTTAAATTTTCATTCTAGATCATTGTCACATCATTTTAAATCTTAATGTCTATAGAACTTCTACTCGAAAGTTATTTTTAAAAAAGTTGATGATCAATGTGAATTTTACCTGAGAAATTATCTTCACCATAGGAAATGATATGTATAACCTTACCTTTTTATTTTGATAGTATTAGGGATAAATTTGAAACAAATGACATAAGAGCAAGGATATTTCTTTTTAATATATATATAATTTAACCATTTTTTAAATATGGTAAATAAAATTTTTAAATTACACTTTCCATTTTGCAGCTAAACAAATTTTATTTTGATCTAATTACTATAAGTTCAAAAACAATATATTCATATTTGTCTATTATTTTCTAAATTACCCACATCTTTTAAAAAAAATTTGTTGGTTAATTCAATATTAGAAGTTAACACACCCATCATATAATAACTTTGAGATATTATAATGATTTCACCCCATACATTTTTTTTTTATACATAACATGTATAAATGTATACACTCAAATTGACTCAAACTTAATATGAATTCTTTTAAGTCAAAAACTAACTCAATTACAAAATTCTCATTTAAATTAAATTCAAGTACTTTTTTTTTTCCCTTTTAATATAATATATCTCAAAATAGGGCCAAACAAAATGTGTTCTTAAACTTTATTATATGTTCTTACTAATCATCATTAAACCCCTAGCAAGTTGGAATTTCTTTTATAAATTAATTACATATTCAAAATACCCAGATAAGATAAGGTATGCCAATTCATATTACTTTTATTTTTGTTAATTAATTTTAATGATTGTTCAAATTAAAGATATATATTACTTTATAGTATGTTTTTCTTCATGTTCCCCCCATAGCTTTTTATCTTATATAATTTAATGTTAATTCTTTCCTTCAACTTGCAAGCAACCAAGAAAATTTAGACAGCTATTTTAGCATATAATATATGTGTTTTTATGAAGAAAAAAAACTATATATTAAAATCAGACGACTTTACTTTACTGTTAATCTCTTACTTATATATATCAGATTTCTTTTTCATGCCTTTAGTTCTTACGGATAATTGAAATTAATTATTAGTGATGATGATAATAATATATTTTTCTATATGTATTTGCTTTGGAATCTTTTTTTGATATATCAACAATGATCTCAATCAAATCAATGTATCATGCAATTTACTTAAAACTCTCAAAACTAATGATGGGATAAAATCTTTAAAAACTTATGAACCAATTGATTTAGGCTTTTGTTGAAGGTTTTGTTTTGAAAATGTTAATGCATTGTGGATCCACATTTGAAAGATGTAGTTTAAAATATTTAAAAGAGACATGGGATGCCTTTTCAATATATACTATGTACTATAGATCATTTGACATGAGTTTGGTTGAGTTGAGTTGGTTTAGAAAGTTTATATGTTTAAAGTGTAGAGTTAAGTTGGATTAAGTTATGGTATATCTAGTGCAATTTTGTTTAACCTTAAAAACACGTATTATGGTTTTTTTTTTCTTTTAATTTTGTTTTTGTATTGTTTTTGTTCTTTTTGTTGTGTCATTCTAACTAAGCATGCTTTCTCAAATTCTTAACGTATATAGCATACTATTATTTATATGATCAACAATAACCCTAAACTATATTGTTGCGGTCGTAGAGCATATGAGTTAAAGCATAATATACAAAAATAGGGTTGTTCATTTAGATAGTTAAGCTAGCTAGTCAGTTCTACCAAGTAAACACAAGTAATACCCTCCTTTTAGATTGTGGTGGGACTTTTCAGAACAAATATGTATTTTGGGATGCTTGATTATGACAAGTATATTATATGACTATAAGGATGATAGACAATATTAAATTTGTATATAGAAGAACTTTCGCTAGCCAAGCTTTTTTCATTTGTTAATTTTAGTATATTACTGGTCGAGTTGGTTGTTGGAGTTAGTTTTTGGAGGAGCATGATAAATGGTTGTTGGAGTTGGTTGGCCGAATGTGATCGTATAAGTTGGCCACCAAAGTTGATCATTCAAGATGGTTTTTTCGTGATCTTTGATCACTAGAGGGAGTTGTTATCAAAGTTGATCATATCAAAGGTGATTTTTACATGAGTTTTTTACTAGAGGTTGTCGAATTCTAAAGCTTGTTGTTGGAGCTAGTTCCATGATGGTCGTCAGAGTTAGTCACATAGAGTTTTCGTTAAAAATGGTTGTCAAAACCCAAAGTTGATTGTCAGAGTGTGCCATTGGTGATCAATGAATGCAGTAATTGAAAACATCGGAGCGAGGGCAAGACAGTTGGTAAGTATAATCAACTAAACTCTATCGACATTTAAAGTTGGTGAACTAAACATTATATTAAAAAAAAATTAATTAAGAAACTCAAGAATAACTCCATGAATAACTAAAAAATTAATATCTCTAATTTTTCACGTGGTTTTTTTTTTCTTAAAACAAAACGAATAAAGAAAATTTATACTATATACTAAACCAAACAGTGATTTGTTTTGTTGCCTTTTATATATCTGTGCATTCATTGAGCAATTCATCAACAATCATTCAATAATGACTATGGAAATATTTGATGCGGCCATTAAGATAGAGAAGATTAATACCAATCGGGATTTCAAACAATTAATTTAATCACAAATCACAAATGTTAATCACTGAAATCATTGGGATAAATATGCATCCATGCAGAATTCTCTACAAAAAAAAAAAAAAAATGAACCATTGATTCCTTTGAAATATTGCAAGATCAAAGGGTTACATTCCTGTCTTTGATACTGCAATTAAACACTTCTTCTAAATTCTAATGGTTCTTTTACATGAATAACATCCCACCTCGTCATCTCATCAGTAAAAGCAAAATCAAATAAGATCATGGATGATTCCCAAAATAATTTGCATTTATGAATTCATCTCTTTCTTTCTATGTATATGTATGAATACAAGGCCTAATATCTCTTCAGTTTTCACAATTATTCTGATAATATATAAACGACTTATACTTTCTAACTGGCATCTAAATCCAAAAAAAAAAAAATTTGTAAAACATGCAGGTACAACCTCCATTTCTCTTGCTCTTCACTCTGTTCAATGCTGTTGTCTTTGGTTTTGAAGCTGTGAATCATGCAAGAGCCTTTGTCCTTACGGTTCAATCCGTTGTTATTGTTGACAAGTCGGGAAATGGCAATTTCCAGACTGTTCAAGCAGCCATTGACTCAGTTCCACCTAATAACAATCATTGGATTAAGATTCAAATAAACCCTGGTGTATACAAGTAATACTAATACAGTACACATTATAAAATTTGGTATTGAGGCTTTGGTCTAATATTGTTGGCAAACCTTTTGCAGAGAAAAGGTGACAATCCCACCAGAAAAACCTTTCATATTTCTCGAAGGAGCTGACAGCAGCAATACGGTTATCACATTCGATGACCATCAACAAACAGACACTAGTGCTACATTTACTTCACGTCCTCCTAACATTATTGCTAGAGGCATTACTTTTGAGGTGCTGTGGCTTCTAAAAACTGATTTTATATTCATAGCATTATTTGAGATTTTGAAGCTCTGTAAGGTGCAAGTTAAGTTCGTAGTTAATGATATATATCGTACGGCATACGCACCTGAGATAGGTTTGAGCAGGATTCTATAGCTCAATCATTGATCAATGTCTGTCTTGTTACAGAATTAATTGTTGCCTTTGTATGGTAAATCAGGATGTTTGATTGTGTTATTGTGATTCACACAGAACTCATTCAACCTTCAAGAAGCTCCAGAGCTGTTTTCTTGCGATGATGGAACTTACATTACGCAAGCAATAGCAGCAAGAATCTACGGCGACAAATCAGCGTTTTTCAGCTGTGGATTCAAAGGGTATCAAGACACGTTATGGGATGTACAAGGTCGCCATTTCTTCCAACATTGCTACATTGAAGGAGCCATAGACTTCATCTTTGGTAGTGGCCAATCAGTTTATGAGGTACTCAGTTCAAATGTCAATATTCTGTCATTTACAACATTGAAAGAGACTTATTTTTTAGCAACTTGGGACCATAAATGCACGTTCTTTTGACAATGTAGGATTGCTTGATAAATGTTAATGTTGCAAGTCTTCCTCAAGTCCACCAAGGATACATTACTGCACAAAGTCGAAAATCAGCAGTAGATCCAAGTGGATTTGTATTTAAAGAGTGCACCATAACGGGTAGGGGCAAAGCTTTGTTGGGGAGAGCATATGGTCCTTTTTCCAGAGTTATATTCAAAGATACTATAATGGGTCCAGTGGTAGCACCAGAGGGATGGTACGCCTGGAACTTCAAGGGCAAAGAGTAAGTTCACTGCCAGAGTTTTTTCCAGTGAAGCATAATAGTCATTTAGGACTTAAGCGAGGAACAAAAAAGTAATGCATAAAGAAGAGAACACATAGTTGGAGTGGAAATCTGAAAGGAAAAAAAAGCCGCCAAACACAAGAAAATTTTCATTAGGCATAGTAAATTTAATTTTTTCGGGTTAATAAAGAATCAAAAACCCTAATTATTACTATTTTAAAAAAATAATGAAATATCCCCAAGGAACAAGGCTTTGAATCTTGGGGCTTCACAAAAGCTCAGTCTCGCCTTTTCAAGACGAGGTGCTACTGCCTTGAGCTTAAAAAAAAAAAAAAGGAAAAAAGCCTCTCACTTGGAAGTTTTTTTAATTGAATTGCCAAGTTCTAATTCTAACTGGTGTCACATTCTTTAGGAAAAATTTTATGTACGTTGAGGAGAATTGTACCGGACCAGGAGCTTCCACTTCCATGAGAGTTCCATGGGCAAAGACACTTGATGCCTCGGATCTAAGAGGCTTCTCTGTGGAATCCTTCGTTAACCAAGATGGGTGGATTCCCACACTCCTTTGAAACATTTTGATACTTCACTCATGATGATTAGAACCTGCGTTCTGTTAACTCGCTCATTTCAGTAAGTTTTGATAGTTTGGTTGAATGTTTTCCTTCTACAGGTTGTGTACTAATTTCATAGGAAAATTGTTAATAATTGGGTGTTTCAAATGTTTCCTTATATAAAGAATAGAATAAAAGGAAATTTCAGAATTCTCTTCGTGTTTCAAACCACAGCATGTGTTAGATGGATACTTTGAGCACTTCAAATCTTTCTATAAATAACAAAATATATTTTTTAATACAAGAGTTAATTTGGAATCTCATGGAGAAACATGACTTGTAGTAGTCTTCATACAGTACCTTAGAATTCAAAGAAAAGAGTGATCACTTCTCTCTTCTTTTAAAAGGACTGTACACCCTACAAAGGGCCGGCCTTCTTCGCCGTCCACCTAAGCTACGCAAAAAGGCCAAAAGCCAATTCTAAGAGACAACAAAGTACAAGTTTTAGAGCAATTTTAAAATAGTCAAAAATCATTTCTATCATGTTTAAATCACTCTCCAACTTGCTTTTAATCATTCAAAATAAATTTGATATTTGAGTTTCCACTTTTGAACAAAACTTTCTTACCTTCAACTTTTTTTCTAGTGAGAGAATCAAACCTTCTAACTTAATTGATAGTACAAGCAAGTCGTACATCTTTTGGCCACTACAACTGATTTTGAATGAACATTATATTTAAGAATGATTTGGAATGAACATGATATTTAAGAGTGATTTTGAATGTGACACAAAAGTGAGTTCAACCACTTCAAAATCACAACCAATCATGCCCGAACTTTGGGCTTTTCATGATTCTTTTCCATTCATTCAAAAATAAAATTTAAACACTTAATATCCGACCTTCCACATTAGGAATGCCCTAACTTGAGTAATCAAACTAATTACATACAAACTATATCCTAACATGATCCTCGAGTATAACCAACACACTGTCATCATATTCATTCAACGATATATGCCGTTAACGCCTCATTAACTCTATACTCAAATTTAATGCCCGGAACAACAAAAGTTAAACAAAGAAAACTATCATGTGAAGGTTAATCCTGTACACTAATACTAAACACTATCCTCGAACCACTTCTCCCCATTACGAATAAATAAGTAAAGACGAAAATCAAATAGAGACATGTTAGATTAACCTAAATCCCACCTGAAAGTGATACCAGCCAATATCTCATCAACAACCGTAACTAATGAAAATTTCCCCTAATTTTCGAATCCAATCCAATACAAAAACAATGAAATTCGTGGATTGAATTCAGCCACAAAACCCCATTACGGATCTGATTTTGAATCTATGCTTTGTGTGAAAATCTAAAAATGCAAAGTGGCAGAGTCTGAGTTGATTACCTCATTAAATATCAACATTGTTTATGGTTGAGAGCCATAGCTAGATCTTTCAGCTTGCGAACATGTGCGACAAATGACATTGAATTGTCCGCTGAAGATTGGTTTGCATCTGAGGAAGCAAAATCGAAAACTATTTCTTTTTATTATACTTTTCTTTGTCTTTCTTAAAGTCAAGAAGGTTAGAAATTTAAGATTTATCAAATACCAAATTTATTCAAATTAATGTGAAGACTTTTGTAAATTTTGTTATATTTATATCTATTTTTAGTAATTTGTTATTTACAATATTTTCTTAAAATTATATAAATTAAAATTTGACAAAATTTAATTTAAAGTATGAAGATTAAAATAGTATTGTAACCATATATGACTACTTCAATTTGGTCTCTAGGTTTTAGTCTACTAAGTTCTTGTCTTTGCATTTCGAAGTTGATTGTCATTTATCCATATATTCAATATTTTCTTCTATCCCTTAATTTTTTGTTATGTACCTATTTTGGTCCTTGGTGTTAATCTTAAATATTAATTGATTTAAATAATTATAATTTATAATTTGTCAAAATGAGCTTAGCTTAACGATAATTGACATGATCTTCTATCGGTGTGAAATTCAATCTCACATTCCATAGTTGTTTATATTGAAAAAAACTTAAATTTTAAATTTAATTTGGTTGTTGATGAAAGATTATTAATAAGTTAATTAGATCTTAAGAAGTGACAGTTAATTAAAAAAAAACTCAAGATAAATATATAACATTTTGAATCAAAATTACTCAAATTTTTTTTAGTAAATTTGTGTCATTTTGAAATTGAATGCTCAATTGAAAATCAAATCCTAGTGATAGTGAAAACGTCGTGAAAATGTCAAAAGAAAAAAAACGATTCAATCATTTTTATGATTGATAATCTGAAAATCACCGCAAAAACATACTGAAGATATTTAAAAAACCAAGACAAACACTGATTCAATCAAAATCAATATTCAAGCTCTAGCTTCTACTATGAATACTCATTAATTTCCTTTGTAAACATGTTTACGCAATCCAAGTTCTAAAATTTCTTATGGCCCACGAACCCCAGTGTCTCCGAATCACTTCCTAATTTGAGGCTTAAAATGATCATACGCTACTTAGCTTTGAACTCTCCGCTGGACGCTACTCCGAACCAATATCAGACACAACAAGGATAAGGCTCTTTCCCACCTTCTTTTCCATTCCAAAAACCATCCATTACCCACAACATTTATCTTCCCAGATTGTTCGTCAAGAATCAGATTGTGGGTTGCTTCCAAATTCCAGCATTTTCGATTGCCTCATTAGGATTTGAGTTGTGGGGTTTTGATTTTGGTAAAGAAACCGTTCTGGGGATTCTTTTTTCATGTATTTAAAGAATCCCCAGTTGCTGATTTGTGCTTGAAGGGCTGTATGAGTGGGCAAAGCTCCATTTGTAGGCTCTTCAAGTTTGGGAGCTTGAACTTGAAGCAAAAGCAGCAGCAGCAGCAGCAGCAGCCATGGCTATTGGTTACACTCTCGCGCTAAGTCAGCCTTACTCTTTTAGTTGTTTCAAATTTTCAATTCGTGAAGTTTCTTTATTGTCGCATTCTTCTCGAGTTCGCTATCGCTTCGTTTCTTGCCGACGGTTGCAGAATCTTAGTCGGACTTGCATTCCTTCTAGCTCCAGGTAATGCCCACCGGCGATTGTAACATTATGACGTTCTTATATTATATAATTGTATGAGGGAGCTTGACGTAGCTGCATTTGTCTGAATATTTCTGTTTGCTCGTATAACAATTGATCCTGTGAGTGAGTTTGAATTTACTGCTGGTTGGTGGAATAGAGTTTTGTGCAGCTGGGGAGCCTTAGGTTCGTTTTTTGTATTTTACTTGGCTCCACTATCATGTAATGAGATAATGAAAGTACATCAACTTAGGTCAATTGGGCATATCTTTTTCCTACCTTCAAATTGTAAACATTTATGTTCACCAATTCACTTTAGTTAATCTTGAAATATTGTTTTTCATGTTGGAATTGGTGATTAACTATCTATCTACTGAAATTTTTATGCTTCAGGCTTCAGAGGGTCATTTCAAAATGTTCAATAACCAACTCCGATGTACAATTCGATCAAGTTTCTGTAGAAGACGATGTGCAAGAAGCTTTATCTTCTGTAGAAGCCGATTGTTCACTTCCAATTGTGCAATTGAATTCTGGATTCCTCGAGGCTGATACTTTGATGCTACAGACAGAACCTCTGAGTTTATTGACCGAAGGCACTTATGTCGATAGTCTTTTGACAACTTTGCCTGTATGCTGCCTTGGAAATTTCTTTTTCTCTATAATTTAATGTATTTCACCTTATTATGGAAGAAGATAATAGTTCAAATCAGTTAATCAGGCAATAGATCGACTCTTTTTCTGTAATTGTAGGTTTTATCTGAGGAGGAGCAGAATGTTCTTGCAGCAACTCCAGCTCATCCTGCTGGATTATACGGTAAGACCCCCCCCACCAAAGTTTAATGCTGAAGTGATATAAATGATCCTAAGCTAATATTTCTTGCAATCATAACAAAGGTTTTCCCCAACAAGAGTTCTAAATTTTGAGAAGTTTGAAGACGTAGGGTCTTGACTTTTGTCTGAGTTAAAATACCTATATCATTTAACTATTATGCATTTTTTAATAAGAATTTTCAGTTCAACTTTTAAAAAGATGTTTGAGATCATATGGTGCTAGATATACCTCTATGG
This sequence comes from Cucumis hystrix, assembly GCA_025688845.1. Taxonomy (NCBI): domain Eukaryota; kingdom Viridiplantae; phylum Streptophyta; class Magnoliopsida; order Cucurbitales; family Cucurbitaceae; genus Cucumis; species Cucumis hystrix. The sequence continues at coordinate 14,920,657 of CM046887.1, forward strand.
CTGCAAGGGTGATGTTTCAGCCATTGTTTGACCATGATTTGATACTTTCAGATATGAACTATGATGAGGCATTTATGAATCCAGCCTCCTGGTAGTTGTTTCCAACCATTAATAATACCTCTATCTTACAGCTTTATATGCCTCGTGTATCGCGGGCAATCTGGTAGAACAGCTTTGGAATTTTGCTTGGCCTTCTGCCATTGCATTGCTTCATCCCAGTCTTCTACCAGTTGCAGTTATGGGATTCTTTACTAAGGTAACTAGCTTTTCATCAAGATAAATCATTTTGAATTATGGTGCAAGAGAAATGCTCTCTAATATGTTAAAAAGTGTTGACAGCTTGCATTAATAGTTGGAGGTCCTTTGGTCGGGAAGTTTATGGATAATTTTCCCAGAGTACCAGCATATACTTGCCTGAATTGTGTTCAGGTATTTTTGTACATTCAAATATGCTTAATATCAGAAATCTGATACTGAAGCCATTATAGAACTTGAATTGAATTTGGCCTGGTCTTTTTTACAATTAAAGGTTTCTCTGTTTTCTTCAGGCTGCTGCGCAATTGCTATCTGCTTCAATGGTCATTTATGCCCATACGGTTCCACATACTGCTGCATCATCTTCCATACTTCTCCAGCCTTGGTTTGTTACACTGATCTTTGCTGGAGCCATAGAGAGGCTATCTGGAATAGCACTGGGGGTTGCCATGGAGCGTGATTGGGTTGTGTTGGTAGGTTTGTTTTAAAATTATTCGTATTCTTGTTATACAAGGTTTATCCCCAAAAACTAGCAATTTGTTTTGATGTACAGTTAGCTGGAATCAATAGGCCTATTGCACTTGCAGAAGCTAATGCTGTTCTTAGTAGAATTGACCTTCTCTGTGAGGTAAATGGGGCTTCTGAATTCCACTTCTTTTCAGCTCCATGTAATCTTGATTTTCTGTTGGTTAATCATTATAGAATCTAACAAAAAGTTGCCATTTAGACGTTCACCTTATATCTGTCCCCTACTTCAATTAAAACAGAGTTTCCTGAGTTTGTCATTGGAGTATCTATATTGAATCTTGCACTCAATTGACTAGGGTATTCTTAATGTGCAGATTGTTGGAGCATCTTTATTTGGTATTATCCTTTCCAAGTATGACCCAGTAACATGCTTGAAGTGCGCTGCAGGTTTAATGTTATGGTCCTTGCCAGTTGTGGTAATTACTTGTTCCCGTGCTAATTAGATGTTTCGTGAGAGGTACGTTTGTTAATTGTTATACATGTTGCACCAGGTCCTACTTACGTGGTTAACCAACCAACTCTCTACCGGTGTTCTTGATCGTGCAAAGTGTTTGCAAACTTGTTGTGGCGATCCCGCTGAAGTAACTTCACCTGGTGCTGAGAGTATATGTAACATTCACTAACCATTATGTAACCTAAACAAAGTTGCTTCAATAGATTTTTTTCTCTAATATCAGTTTTTGTGCTTTCAGTGAATGTGGGTGTAGAAGTTATTAAAAATGGATGGAAAGAGTACTTGCAGCAACCAGCGCTTCCTGCAAGTCTTGCCTATGTGCTCCTCTACTTCAATGCTGTCCTTGCTCCTGGCAGTTTGATGACAGCATTCTTAACTCAGCAAGGTATATTTACAACTCCATACTCAATATGATTATCGTACTTTTAAAGTTCTTCCAAGCAGTTGCAGCTTCAACATATGCGATACCCTCTTATAGAATCATTAGCATTATTGTTCGTGTAAAACCTTAGCTAGATCACATTAACAAGTTGCTATACATCAAATAATTTAATTCCTTGGTCCTTGAAAAATTGGTGGATCTAATTCCTAACTTAATCAATGACCATACTGCTGCCAAAATCCCCTATACTCCTCTCTTTGTTACTTGTGTTTCAGCAAAAATTATGACTATTCCTTGACTTGCTTTCTGAAACTTTGTTCTTTGGGTTTGAATGATTAAATTTTTACTTCAGGTTGTTATTAACTTACAGGTCTTAGTCCATCTATAACTGGTGGTTTTAGTGGATTATGTGCTTTCATGGGTGTTACTGCGACCTTTGTATCCGCAAATTTGGTCAGGCAATTTGGAATTTTGAAGGTTGAATTTTCTTCCATGTTTCTTCTCGTAATACCATGTGGGTTCTATATCTTGGGCATTGTCTCACGCACTTCCTAGTTCCATTTGTCAGGCTGGAGCAGTTGGGTTAATATTTCAGGCTGCACTTCTGACAGTTGCTGTTGCTGTGTACTTGAGTGGGTCCCTTTCCCGGCAGAGTCCTCTTCTTTTCTTCTTAGTTATGATTGTAAGATTCAAACTCCTACACAGAATCAGTTCCAGTGGGCAAGCTAATCTGATTTTTGAAAATTGTGGTCCATAAATTAGCTTGTTTATGTTTGAAATTTACCATCTGCAATTTAGGTTAATGTTATTCATAGACAAGGGAGGATTTGACTCATCTTGTTTATAGGATGTTAACAAATACTGCTCTTAGCTCAAAATTTGATGCATCAGATAATCTTTTCATATTTTGTTTTCCTAAATGATTTTCCTATATGCAGGTTTTATCGAGGCTCGGACACATGTCATATAATGTTGTAGGGCAACAGATTCTTCAAACCGGTATACCATCATCCAAAACGAACCTCATTGCATCAATAGAGGTCTCAGTCGCTAGTTTAGCGGAGTCTATAATGTTGGGAGTTGCAATAATTGCCAATGATACTTCACATTTTGGATTCCTAGCGATGCTGTCACTTCTATCTGTTGTTGGAGCAGCAGTGATTTTCTGCCAATGGTTGTTGAATCCAACTGATGAACAAAGGAAACTTTTCTCTTTCAGCTCTCAGTTTGAGGTAAGTAAAAAATGCCCAGCTAAAATTCATTGAAACTTTAACTCACTTATGTCGGTTCGAAATATTAAACATATATCAGAAACAAAGGGAAGTGGTATCACTGTCATAATGAAACCACTTCAATAACTTTTTGTTGTTAATTTATCTTTGGAGTTCTCGACTGGACTCCAGTGTCGTTGTTAACTGCTTATAGATATGGTTTTTCTTACAAGAATTAGTTAGATCTGCTGTGAAAGATTTTTAATTGGTAAAGTAATTAGATTTGTCATAGTAGATAAGATTAAAATTAAAGAGCACTCATGAAGGTTGCACTAATGAAACCTCCTGAGAAGTAGCAAAGCTGCCGTTTAGCTAAAAACTTCTTGTCTAAAACCAATTCTGTCCCTGTTGGCAAAGGCGGGAAACAAGACCCAAAGAAATCATTACATTGATGGTGCCAGTGGAAAGAAAAACCAACTTAAGTTAAATTGACCAAAGAAAGAATTCAGTTGATGGATTTATAGAGTCTACCTACCACTTTGTAGGAGTGAGAAGCTGAAAAACAAACGCCATAGAGGCCAAGGCATCTTTTTCTAGTTTGTAACTTCTCTATATTTCTACAATGACGTTAGTGTCTTATGCTGTGTCAAAGTAACTTTGAGTATAAACTCTTATCTAAAGGACCTTGTACCAGAGTTAATAGAAATGTACTTATATTTGAGGATCTTCCACACTTTTGATCAATGTGGGATTACATGTCCTCTTCACAAATTCCTTACAACTAACTAACTATAGGAGTGTTTGGCTTTATGAGTTGAAGTTGAGAGAGTGGCTTGGCCCAAGAAGTTTGGACCCCACATAAAAAAAACATCAATTTCAAATCGTATGAACTTTTCACCGGGGGCCAATGACTAAGCAACTTTCCAAACTTCACAACTCTCAGACTAAACAACCTCACTTCTCGTCTCAAATGTCCCTATATAAGTAGATTGCCGATATATAAGTATGTATACAATGAGTTCCTTTTTTTTTGTCTAAAAAGAAACCTACAAGATGAATCGACACAAATCAAATAACAACCTTAGGAGGGGGAAGAGAGTGTCACAATCGCAACCTTGCAGATATGGGACGGGCGGTTGTGCGGCACATGTCCTAATTTGGTGAACAAGTCAACCGTACTAAATCCGAAAGTCGTGGGTAAACTCACGATATGATATAGCCTCCCTTCATATCTTGAGAGAAAATGGTTTTATAAAACGTGAGAGAGATAGAAAAGCATTGAAAACACCATTAAAGAAAGCATTGAAGACTGTCAATTGTAAACAAAGCTTAAATTGCAAAGAGTATGACAAGGCTTGGTCAGAGATTCAACTAGTGGGTTTTCGCTATAGTACATTTTAAACATTTTTAAGTTTGGCAGGCTTGCATATGAAAAATGCAAAATGTCACACCCAAGGTCAGTGACATCGAAAGGAAAGTAATAGACTAAACTAAGTACAAAACATAGAGGTAAGGTGGTTTGAGGATGTTTGGACATGCGGCTATAGACAAACAATGCCCTTGTCCATGCTCATGACAAAGAGCGCCATACCACCCCCAACCCCCCCTCCCCCCAACTAGTACTTACGTAAAGCCTTCAAATCTAGAACGATGAACATGAAGGCCATGCCTCTAGAGATGGGATCGTACGTACGGGGTATATAATCAAGTCTTTTGTTGTCAACCATGGACTTAAAGATCCTATGTACAATTTTCGACGAGTGGGTGGAACGGAAAGGTCATAATGCCCTTAGTTTTCTTGTCAACTAAATGTAGTGGGGTCAAACGATTGTCATGCACTTGCTAATATGAAAAAAAATTAAATTAAATTAATCTTATCCAATAATAATATTAATAATAAAAGAAAATTAAGATTTTTTTTAAATTATATAAGATATGCATTTGGTCCATAAACTTGAAAATTTTTAAATCTAATATATTTTTTTTCATGAAATTCTAAGTAAAGCTGAAGGATATGACATGTCACTAAAAGAAACATTTACTCGGAACTTGGAGATTATGATTATCGTTTATTGTTTGCCTGACAACTCATTCAATGTTGGCAGATGTCCTGATGCTAAAGCTGTGTTTGACATAAGCTGGAGCTGTTGGATTCTTGATACGTAGGACACAAATTAATATGTAAATTGGGAGGTCAAGCCCATAACGTTCTCTCTTTAATGTGCTTATATTTACTTTGTGGGTAAATGAATACACAGTGAAATGAAACAAACCTCCCACGACATATTTCAAAAGCTAGACTAGACTCAATATCAATTCTGACATTGTACATACCTTTCCTGTTCATCTTGAAAAGCAATCAGTTCATTTAGCTTGAATACTTTTTCCTTCTATGGTGTGAAGAATCTTTTAGTGAAGCTCCATTTTAACAAAAAACGGGAAAGGAAAGAATAAGAGAAGGTCCAGGGGGGGGTACCTTTGAATCATGCTGCTTTTTCTTTTCAGCTTGAACATGGCAAGATTAAAGGACTGTTTTACTGTTTCATGTTCTTCATTTAATTCTTGCATAGTAGTAAATCATCATGAATCCATTATCTGGAAGGATCAAGATTTTTACCTCACTTCCTCTTGAAAATTACTGAGCTATTTGAGTTTTGAAAAGAAGTCTGAGTAAGATTCTGAAGTTTTTCAGTTTCTTTTTAGTTAAAACAGCAAAGAACAGAGAGTACCTTTTGTGTTGGTGTAATTCCACTTCCATGGTTCCATCTTCAGCTGATAAAAAAAATGTGCACAATAGTAACTGTTGCTTGATGGTAACCATCAATGGCTTAAATTGTACCTCATCTTGTTTATTAAATTTCTCTTCTCTTGTTTTTCTGCTGCTTTCATGTTCTGAAAAAAAATTGAAGATGAGTGGCCAATTAGACTTTAGTTTCATAGTACTGGACACTTCTCCATCTACTTGACTTGTCCCTACTCATTTTGGCATTTATTGTCATGAAATATTGTGATTTTGTTCAAGCTCACAAAGCCATTTACTCTTCTGGGTTAACTTTTTTTTTTCTTCCCACTCAGTTTCCTTTCATCAACCAGGTTAGAGAGATTCAGCTACTAGTGAATAAAAGAAAGAAAGAGGTCGCCCTATTCTCCATTGTGCAATGGAATCTACTTTCTTTAGGTTCTTTGAAACCCATGCTTCCAACTTTCCCAAGTGTGGGAGTTGCATACAGTTCACCTCAGTTTTTTTTTTTTTTTTGCTCAATACGAAAGTATATTGAATGAGTTGATTGAAATAGACAAGATTGATATAACCATTGACTTAACTACGAAAAGTGGACCAAACAAGATAGTGAAAAAAACATCAATCTTCATGTCAAAATGTATATCAACATCAGGTCGGTTTTCGAAATAAGCAGATAGAAAACAACAATTGAGATGTTGAGTATGGATTGAGTGGAAGACAAAAATTACGTGGTTACTCACTAATAACATCTTGTCTTCTTGAAAAAGATATGCTAATTGTATATAACCCTACATTTCTTTTTCCTTGTCACCAAAAGAAAGACCAGATTTCATTCAATGTTTGTTTACAAACAGTTTCATTTTTCTACCTCGATCTCATAAAAGAGTTTAGAGTTGAAAAACATTTCCATTGTAAACCCCATGATGTTCTTTTTTTTTTAATCGATTTATGAAATATTGGAAATAAATTTGAATGGAAATTGATGGTTTTAGAAATGGAAAGCACAAGAGCCAAGAAGTTGAAATCTTTGTGTGAAGCTAAGTGCGTGCATTGGCCGTTGGGCACCGGGCAGCGGCTCGTAGAGGTCACGCAGCACCTCACCTCGTAAGCCTACAACGTCCCATTCATCTACTCACGTGCACGTACACGTGCACCTTTTTCCCAATTCCTTTTTCTTTTTTTTTTCTTTTTTTTTTTGGATTAGTGATTCCTTTTTATTTATCTCATCAAACTTACAATTCCTTTTTTTTTTTAAATTTTCATTTATCTTAGCACATGAAATTTGCTGCAATCAACATAATTTCTGCCATGCACATCTCGGGTAATTAGTAGAATTGTTAACGTTACTATACACATATATGTTACAATGGTGAGTTGATGCTACGGTAGTGTTTTACTCTAATTGTTCGATTGTTTACTGCACCATCTCACAACCTTCTTTTTAAATAGAATTATATGTATTTGTCTAAAAGATAGCAGTGAAATTCTAAAAGAGAAATAAAAAAGGCTTTTTGTACTACAATAGTATCTACTTTTTTATTATCTATCGTAGTATTTAGATTTGTTTATAAGATTTTCACCACGATTTTGTTGAGTGGAATTATTTATTTTAATTTTTTATTAACATATTCTAATTAACTCAAAATCTTTATTTTACATAGTGAATATTTTCAAGAGGATATGTATTATTAATCTATCATAACTTATAATCTATAATGAAAAGTTAAACGAAAACTTATGATCGATTTTTTAAATGTTAAACATGTAAATACCACTTCTATCTAGTTAAAATATTTTGTCGAATTTTTTCAAATATAACAAATAGTACTGTGATATATATATATATACTCACATGATATGTTATTTATCAAAAAAACAAAAAAACAAAAAAGAAAATTGCAACACTCCTAATATTAAAGTTTTGAAATGCTTTGTTAAACTATAGAGTGTATACAGATGAAGTAAGAAATTAAAAGTTAAGCCCCTTAGAAAATATTTTAATTTCTTCCTTTTTATTATTTGCTCCAGAAAAGAAAAGGAGGATATATATATAGTATATATATATATATAATAATAAGGGAGGAAATGCATTGGGAATGATTAATATAGTGAAGCTGTCAAAGTTAGACTAAAGGTCTTTTCAAGAACAAAATTTCATAGATAACACTTTATAATTTTTCTTAATATACATGTGATTTTCTTACTATTTCATGCTATCTATTCAATTCCAATTGTTATTTATAGGATATAGATATAAGAATGATGAACTAAAGTCTATGTCAAGTTTCTTCTACTTTATTCCTCAAAACTTTTAAATCATTACTTTAGTATTTAATCTATTTTTTTTTTTAGAAATTGTTATAGATATAAAAATAAAATAAAAAACTATTTAAAAGATATAGTAAAAAGTTTAAATGGGTTATAAGGAGTGATGAATTTTATAAACAGTTTCCATGATTTGCTATTTTCAGTCTCTTGCAGTTTCATGAATATTGATATTTTCATTTGTGCAATGTTAACATTGGTAGTTGTGTTTAGTTTGGCTTTGAAGTGTTTATAAATTTGAAAGCATGCATATGAACTAAGACCAAATTATTTACCCTAATTAGATAGTAATTAAAAGAGAGGGTAATTAGAATTGTGATTGGAAGGAATTAGAATGGATAAGTGAAGTAAAGGGTGAGTTGAGAGAGAGAGAAAAAAAAAGAATAAGAAAGGAAGAGAAATAGATTACAAGTTACAAGGAAGAGAGAAAAGAGAAAAAGGGGAAATCACGTGAAAGAGGTTGAGGAAGAGGGGCATCAGCGTCAATTCATATACCAAAAATGCTCCCGTGTTTGTCGCGTGCATTCTCCCTTTCTCTCTCTCTCTTTCTTTCTTTCTTTCTTTCTTTCTTTCACCGCTCTTTGACATTTGACCTTTTGTAAGAATATCTTTTTTATTTCTTTCTTTCTTTTTCCTTTTTAAATTAAAAATTCCCATTCAAATTAAATTAATACTTTATTTATTTATTATTTTATTACACACACATACATACATATATATATATATATATATATAAAAAAAAAAAAAAAAGAGAAGAGGATTCTTTCTTTCTTTCTCAAAGTTTGGAATGAATTATGAATATTTTGTCTTTTGATCCATTTTGGGTCACACTTGGATGGTTTTTGTTTTTCAACTTTTAAACACTATTTTGCTCTCTTTTATTATTATTATTATCATTTATTTTAATCTTACTTCTCTTTCTATAAATTCAACCATTTTTATTCTTTTTAAAATAATAAAACCAAACCTTTTCGAATATAGGCTAAATATAGCAAATTTTTGGATTATTTCATTTATATAAATTGCTAAACTTTTATCATTATCTATTAATGTCACTAATAGAATGATATTAGTGTTTATGATTTATATAATATAAAATTTTGCTATATTTTATCAAATATGTTATTTTTTACAATTCTTCACAACAAATCCATTTTTATATTACTATCTTTTGTCAATTTAATTTGGGTCAAGTTAGAATAGTATAATGTCTTGTATGTTAAAATACGAGTGTTATTTTCTTTCTTTCATATTCACTTTTAGTTCAATTGGTGACTTATGGGCTTTTGAAAAAAATAAAAATAAAAACATGTTTGTGTGTTCTTAAATTTTGGATAAGAATTCATTAGCGAAAAATGAGTGTAACTTTTCCTTTTGCTATCAGAAATGATAAAGGTATATATATACATAGCAAAACAAAAGAAGGTATTTTGATTATTTTGTTTGTTGATCTAGTAGACACTTTGATTTGAACTCGGGAAATTTGCAATCTCCTACCTTACCACTCGACTATTTCGCCAAAAGATACAAAATATTGGATTGGCTTTATTTCGTAGATAGATAGTATCTTAAAATGCACCATATGATCTCAAGCTAAAAAGAATAAAACCTTAATTATTTTTTCTATTGAAAGAAGAAAAATGTGGATTATTTTTTTTACCAAAGCTCGATAATAGTAAGGTATATAAAATTTTAGATAAAGAAGAATATGATGTGATTAGAGACACAATAGGTTTGAAGGACAAACTCAAACCTTTTTCTTGATGACTTTTTACATATCTAAAATTATATTTTTCAACACGTGAAAAGTTATTCCAATTTATTCTTTTACTAAACAAACAAAAAAAAAACTTGCAAGTTGCAACTAAATGAAGATCGATTTTAAAACTTGTTATATAACTTCATTTTGAATTTATCATTTTAGTCTTCATATATTAGCTAGAAAGTTAAAGTAAATTTGGTTCAACGATAGTTGACACATACTCTTTATATTGATAATTAAAAGTTTAAATTTTGATGTTGGGTGTTAAGAAAACAAACTTAATTGAAAAGAATTAAGATGAATCATGATTTTGTTGGTTAAGAAAAGGGGATTTGAAAGTGAATTGAAGGTGGAAACTCCAAGAACAAGTTTCACAAAACCCAACCATGAATGAAGAAATTCAAGAGCTGACACTAAGACTTGAGACTACCTTACTACAAGAAAAATAAACAAATAAAGTTTTCATTTTTTCTTTCTTGGGGTTTTGTGGGAGTTGAGGTAATCAAAACTAATCAAAATACCATCTCTTTTCCCGAAACTAGATATATAAAAAATTTCTTTTTCCTCTCTTACAAACCCCAATGCTCCATGTTTACCCCCAAAAAACACTCTTGAGAAAAGATATTTCTAGATTCACATCAATGCCCACCTTGAAAATTGAGTTTTTGGTTATGGTGTCCATGTCTTTGTTCTTAGTTTACAGAGAAAGAGAGAGATTGAAAGAGCTTTCATCTCCATTCCCATCAATCCCCATATCATAATATACTAACTGTGAAAGAAAGAAAACCATGTGTGACCATTTTTTTTTTCTCATCTTCAACAAAAGGAGAGAAAAAAGGGGAATTTTTTTTTTGCAAAAAGCTTCTTCTTTCTCTGAAAAAACCCCAAAACCCAAAATACCCTCTTCATCATTTCCCACAACCCAATGCCCCCCCTCCACTTTCTTCATCATTTTCAGATAGAAAATTGGTGAAAAGAATTCTTTTTTATTTTTTAATAAAAAAACAATAAAGTATTGTGATCTTTCTGTTTGGATATCTGTCTCTTTCTCTATCTACAGGTACCTTCTCAATGACATTACATCACTTACTTGTTATTAACACCCTATGTTTGAATTCTAATGTATATTTATATGTCTACTCAACTCCCCAACACATTTGCCTATCAGCTGTTTGATGTAATGCCTAGGTGAAAAAAAAAAGTTTTTTTTCATTTTTTTTTCTTATGTAGATAGAAAAAAAATGTTGTTCTCATCACAAGCTTCTGTTGTTGTTGGGTGCCACAGTGATTTAGACTTGAAAGCTCCCATCTTTTCATGTCTATTGACACTGATAGTTGATACATCACTTGGCTTGTTCATGTCGTCTTTTGACTCCTTATTTCTCTTCTCTCTTTGCCTTCTTTTTCTCTCACCTTATTCCTTGTCAAGCACTGTGTTGAAGTAAAAATACTCAAATATCTTTGCTTCTGAAAGAGAGGAAAATTTGAGAGAGAAACCAAATGGGTTCTTCTGTAGTAGTTGGAGGAGGAGGAGGGGGGGGAGAAACTTCTAAGAAAAAGGCAATGTGGCTCTATCCTAAGGTCATGGGCTTCACACCTTCTGAGCGATGGGGGCATTCTGCTTGTTATTACCAGGGAAATGTCTATGTTTTTGGGGTATGTTCCTTTTTCTTTTCCTTCCTTTCTTCCCTTCAAAACTTTCAATTCTTTGGTCTTTTGTTATTTTGTTTCTTAGTTTGTTTTTCTTTGAGGTTGTTTGGAAGTCTCCAATTGAGTTGTCTGTGATATATCTGTGCTGTTTAAGTTATATGCCTTCATCAATTCTACTAGTAAATGAATGCTCTGCTCTTTTCTCTCTCTTGTTTTTGTTTTTGTTCTTTTTCTGTTAAGCTGAATGGCTATCTTTGACTAAAAACAGACTTATCTTTCTCTGGTTTTAGTTTTAGTTACTCAAATTAGTACAGACAGTTAAACTGCTGTTTGGGAAATTCTTCTCTAACTCCCTTGATTTTCTCATCTTGGTTCTCTTTATCGCTCTCTTATTGATATATTCTGTTAAAGCTTTTAATGACACTCATTCTTCAAATAGCTGGTTCAATAGCTTTTAATGCTCTTAAACACGCACTATACAACCCCCCATACTTCGCATTGCTCTTGCAAAAGGGATATTGTATTATCTCTGGCATTGTTTGTATTTAGTTTTAGATTTATATAGGAAATTGAAAATCCGATGTTATGTATGAGGGGAGTGCTTTTGAGCTATGTTTCACTGTGAAATGTTTTGTGTTTTCTGTATGTATTGCTATATGCTGTTTTTGTGATGTGTTTCTTCCAATACTTCGAACTAGGGATGTTGTGGTGGATTGCATTTCAGTGATGTTCTTGTACTAAATCTTGATACCATGGTCTGGACCAACATGGTAACTACCGGTCAGGGTCCAGGCCCAAGAGACAGCCACGGCGCCTTAATTGTTGGTAACCAGATGATAGTTTTTGGTGGTACAAATGGCTCTAAGAAGGTAAATGATCTCCACATTTTGGATCTTGGTACTAAGGAATGGGTACAACCTGAATGCAAAGGGAATCCACCATCACCTCGAGAAAGTCACACGGCCACGCTTGTTGGAGATGACAAACTAGTTATTTTCGGGGGAAGTGGAGAGGGTGAATCCAATTACTTGAATGATCTACACATTCTAGACCTCAAGTCTATGGTGTGGATGAACATTGAGGTGAGGGGTGATATTCCAATCCCAAGGGATAGTCACTCTGCTACAGCAGTTGGTCACAAGCTGTTTGTTTACGGTGGGGACTGTGGAGACCGTTATCAAGGGGGTGTTGATATGCTCGACGTGCATTCATTAACTTGGTCTAAAGTATTAACCTTTCTTTCAATTATATGGTTTTGGAAATTGACAAATGATTTGTGTCTTAATGGCTCTTCTCTTCCTTTCTTTCAATAGTTATCAGTTCAAGGATCTTCACCTGGTGTTCGGGCAGGTCATGCTGCGGTTAATATTGCAACAAAGGCAAGTCATTATGCTGCGGTTAATATTTTTGTTACTGAAAAGACAGAAACGGCGAACACAACACTAAAATACAATCAGAATCTTTAAACCACGTCGTCTGTTGCTTTCATTTCAAGGCATTTGACTGATTTTTCAAATTTGCAGGTGTACATACTTGGTGGGGTTGGAGATAGACAATACTACAATGATGCTTGGGTGCTTGATTTATGTACTTGCTCGTGGACTCAACTCGATACGTGCGGTCAGCAACCTCAAGGGAGATTTTCTCACACAGCTGTGGTTGCAGACTCAGACATTGCCATATATGGAGGGTAGTTTAGCGCAAAACTTTATAGACATCGAGCAACAGTCCTGGTTCGGGTTCCTTGATTAATTTGTTTCCTGTTTTTTCTTTGGAATTCATAGGTGTGGGGAGGATGAACGACCTCTCAATGATTTGTTGGTCTTGCAACTCGGAGCAGAGCATCCAAATGGCCGGTACAATGTTTCAATGTGCAAAATTTTTGGAAAACACTGGAATAATCAAACAAGGAATTCTTTACGAGAAGATCAGAGCAGCGTGGTACAACACGACGACTCAAATGCTGAAGATTTAATTGCCTTGTAATTAAGTTGTAATTGTAACATTGTTTAGTTTTTTTTCTTTGAAGCAGAAGACTAAGCTTATGGGGAACAACATAGAGCTAGTTAGAAAGGAAGATCATGGACCAAAATTGGAGACAAAACATTCTACTCAGTTCATGTCAGGTCAATATATTTATATCTCGAGTTGAGTTGTTTTTCTTGATTATGAAATGTGCTTGAACGATCTAGTTTTCATTATGTTTTCCAGAGACATTACATCCAAAACGGAGGAGAACCATGAATCCAAAGGTGTGGGAGGTTGAATCCGAGCAAGAGGAGCATTCTTTGTCGTTGTCCCAGCATTCATCTCCATCACAATCCGATCAAGAACAGACCCCAGTTCGAAAAGTCTCTGATTCAGTAACAAGCTCCCAAGGTTTACGACTTCTCAAGCGTGTGAATCATAGCTCAACAAGCGAACCTTACAGCATTTCTAGAACCCAACCTGAGTTCCGAAATGTTGTCCAAACTGCTCCACAGCAAGATCTTTCATATTTCGGACACCAGAATCTGCTAAAGACCGAACAGCAGCAGCTTCTTCACGTTGTTCGTCCAGTGAAAGAACACAAGTCCTTGGAGACTGGCCTCATTCAAAACATGGTAGCTTAAACCAAAACACACAAATCATCAAAAGCAACATTGCTTCTTATACATCTTCATCACTTTTTAATACGTATGTGGTATGTCGTGTTTGTTTCAGATTGGATCTGAGGTTCGAGGAAGAGTTGACGGTGCCTTCGACTCTGGCTTCCTAATGACTGCTACTGTCAATGGGAAAGTATATAGAGGCGTCCTGTTCACACCAGTAAGTGTCCCCGAACACTCGAAATTTCTTCCTGATCACTTATTCAAGTAGTTAACCAACGCAACACTTTCTTCTATTGAATCAGGGACCTGGGGTGTTCTCAAGGGCCAGCATTGTGACTGAAAGTCCACCTCTTCCTACAAACACACTCCCAAACTCAAACCACATAGAACGGTCAAAGAGTTTGCAGCAACGACCGTCGGTTGTGGTACCGGAGTCAGGTCAGAGCTTCAGGCAAGCTCAACTCAGTCCTCCTCCTGTTCCAATCATAAAACCAACTCCAACTTCATTGCCAGTTAAGCGTAGAGATGATCTTCAGGGTGTGTTCTTAACATTAGGAGGACCTGGAAACGGCTCTGCTTAAGAATGAGAAGAATCAAAAGAGAGAGAGAGAAATGTGTAAAGAAATATGTTGGAAGAAAGGAAAAAGAATGAGAAAAAAAAAAAAAAGAAAAAGTTTGTAAACACAGTTTTGTATCTTGAAATTTTAGGGATCACCACATTTAGATAAAGAAAAAAAGGTCGATTTGGGTAGTTTTCATACATATTTGAATCGTTTTGTTTGCATGGGTCATTCACTCAAATTTGTTTCAATTTGAAAACACAAATAAAACAAAAATGAGTTTTAAATAGTGGTTAAGTGATCCGTGTGTTGCTGATTATGGTTGAACTAAAAAGATATAGTGATAGATATCAGATGTATCCATCCAGTGAAGAGCATGCATGTAACTTGGAAATGAACAGTAAAGAAAAAGTTAATGGATGTTTTGAAAAGAAAAGGGAAATTTGAACAAGAATACATGAGGCAGTGTTAAATAATAGAATATGAAATAGTTAAAAGAAAGAAGAAAAGGGGGAAGAAACAAAAAGAAGGAAACAAGGAAGTGTGATGAGCAGGACATAGGAATAGTTAAGATGAAGAGAAGAAGGACGTGGGCCCCAGTAGCCTCCCGCGCATCGCGCGCGATACTGTCGATGTGTCATAAAAACTTTTATATAATATTAAAATTGAGAGTTGAGTGTTGAAAAGAAATGAAAAATATATAAGGAAGTGGGTAGTAGTAGTAGTAGTAAAGTTAAAGAAAAGTGAAAAAAAATGGGGGTGGTCTGTGTCAGCAGCTGTCTGAAATGTCTGCCACGTCAGGGAGTGATTGATTTGTGGTAGAGAGAAGAAGAGAAGGGAAAGGAGGGGAGAGTGGTGTGAAATGAAATGAAATGATGGAGGTTTCTAAAGTCACCCGTCGTTTCGAAGTTTTTTGTGGATGTGACGCCTGACCTTCCCCTTCCCCCCCCCCCCCCCCATCGCATTTCGTCATCCACCTATCCATATTTTTCGTACTCTTCCTTATCTCTCTTCTTTACGGACTACTCCCCCTCTCTTTTCCTCTTCTTTTCTCTTTCCCCTTCTTCCCCCTCTTTTTACCCTTTTCTTTCTCTCTCTTTCCAAACATCGCCTTTTCCCCCTCTCCCCAATTTAATTGTTTGAATGCTACTCTTTTTAAGTTGTATTTGGTAGAATCTAAGTGCAAAATATTATTAAGATTTATCATAAATTTTAATTCATGGAGTTGAATTTGTATTAATATTTTATTTATGTTGATTTGATGTGATATGGTTCAATCTCTAATATTTGATCATCTTATTCTCTCTCCTATGCTTGAATTGAGAAAGAGGAACATGTAGTGTTCTTGAAGTTTGAGTTTTGGAATAAAATTTGTATCTTTAAAATAACTTCAATCTTTGAGGATAATCGACTTTATAAATTGGGAACCTTCTAGCTCTTGGCATAATTCTCAAGAAGTCTAAAAATTTTCACAACAAATGAAGATATATCATAGAATCATTTAGTAAGCTTTATGGACTTGAGCGTTATTGGTTCATAGACGAGACTCATGGGCTCAACCACATGAATTTGAGTTCTATTTAGTCTTTGGTTTAAGTTAAGCTTTTTTTTTTATCAATTGAATTTTAACTGAAGTAAATAATATTTAATTTGACTAAAATAATTAACTTGATCCGATCATAATGAAAACATGTGACATCATTAGAGTTGACTCTTCAATTTTAATATGAGACACATGCCAAATTTTTTTTCAAAGTTGTTGATTACGCATTTGAAGTTATGTTTGAATTTAGTGGAAGATAAACTCAGGCTCCCCCTAAATTCATTTATCACAATTCAAGTATTCGATCTTCAATAATTCAACATAACCCAAAAGGTAACCAAAGTACCTTTGACAACCTTCTTCGGCAACCCGAATTTCTTCAAATAAACATCTAGTAATCCGCACGCTAAAACTTATTCACAATTTAAAGACTTTATCAAATCTTATTTAAATCTCGTTTTCCGTATACAATGAAACCACTGATGGAGATATAAAAAATTATTCATAAAATAAAGAAGGTAATCGATTTACCTTCGTACAGATTATTCACAAAAAATATAAACTTAAGAACAACCAATCAAAGAACTCATGCTTTTTAAAGAGCAAAAAACAAAGAACTTTTTTACGAGAAATATCTTTTATCTTTTTTAAAAAAGATGTTTAAGGAAGATCTTCTAACTTCTCGTTAAAATGTATTTTATATTCTTTTAAATAAAAAGAAGACTAATTTCATATTTATATAACAAAATTTAATAAAAATGTTGGGTTTGTATAATTTTATCTGACTTAATTCTTTTTTTTCTTTCTTTCTAAAATATAGTATATATAAACACATGTCTATTTGTTAATTAAAAGCTATAATATGATTAAAAGCTATAAACGCATGTGTATATATTTCTAAAACAACTCTTTCTCATTTAATCATACGTAAAGTAAACCTAGATATATATAAACATTCACATGCAACATAATACAAAATCTCAAAATCCCATTATTTCATTTATACCATTCTAACACACGTGTGCTCAACATAACATTCATCCTCATCGTTTAAATTCTAACAATTTCTTCTTTTGTTAGCTCTACACCAATTAATTTTTTTACAACATTTTCAACCACCGAAAAATCTTTTTCCATCAACAAAATCTTATTCTTAATCCAAAGATACCAACACTAGCCTTTTACTCTCCAACAACATTTCACCATTTTATTCCTTAATTTCACCTATGTAATAATATATATATATATATAAGTTCATGTAAGATTTATTGACAAAATATTAGAAAATATTAGAAAAGTAGTTATCTCCTGTTAAAATAGACTCTAGACAATTATTAGAATGAGCTTACAATCTTGATTTTAAGTTTGGTGTGCTATCTCTATTTCTTTTTTTTTGAGGCAAAATGGAATGCATTCAAAGATCTAACCCCACCAACACAAACTTCTTCAGTAAAAACGGAGGAGAACGAGTCAGGAACAATACAATGAAGCTCAACCAAATCTTCAGAGAAAGAAGAAGAGTTGACAGCGAGGCATGCAAAAGATGCGTTGTACCTTTATAGTAGTGTGGGTAGAACAAAAGTTTGAGAGTTTGGATTAAATAAGTGTGAGTAGATCAACAAAAGATTTTAAAAAATATTTTATATAGTGGATTTGTAATTTTTATTCGATCGATACTCATTTGGGCTTATGAATTATGATACTATAGTTGGAAAGAAAGTTTCGTCTCAAACCAATTGATAATGACAGAAATTCATCTATATCTTTTAAACTGTTTGAACTCTTTTACTTTTAAATAGATTTTGCATCAATAAAATATAACAATGCCCTTGCATTCACAATTAACTTGATTTTAGAAAATAATAGCATAGAAAAAGAGAAGTTATATTCAAACTATATGTCAATAATTAATTCACTATAACCGAAGAGAAAAAAAATCAAACGATGAACTAAAATTTTTTAATTTTATTGGGCAAAATACACTTTTTTGTCTATGAGAAGTATTTATTTGATCATTAAGATTTGACTAGAAAATATACTTTAGTCCCTCGAAGTTTTGAAAATTATTCTAAATGATCCTTGGAGTTGGTTTGACCGTTAGTTAACCGATAGAAGAATGATGTGACTACATCATTTTTTCCATGGTCAAACTAACTTTAGAGTAGTGGGTATAAATCCAACCTGAATAACCCAACAACTTGGACTACCCAAGTTGGGTTAGTTTAAAATATGGATTGTATTGGGTTGAAATTTTTTTTTTTTTTTTTTTTTTTTTTTTTTTTTTTTTGTTTAGGTTGGGTTGGATCTCGGATTGGGAGTTGAAAAATTGGATTAGAAGTATTTTGTTAAACAATCGTGTAGGAAGTTAAAGGATTATATGGAAAGTTAGTCGATCATGTAAGTAAACGTTGAGTTAAGAATGAAAAAAAACAAAAAAACCGACCATCCAACCCAACCAATCTAAAAATATGAGTTAGAATGAGAATATCTTCTAATCTAATCCAACCGGTTTAAACTCCTTAGCCAATTTAGAACCATTTTCAAAACCTAGTAATCAAAGTATATATTTTCAAATTTGAGAGATCTGACACTGCTTTATTTTATTTTGTTGGTGGGGAGATTTTCGAAGTAAAAGAAAGAGAAAAAGAAGAAGTCCACAACGTCGAATGTTATGTTTGTGGGCTATGCTATTTTTCGCTTTGGCCCAATCGGTTAGGATTCTACGGACTTTGAATCCACGGCGGTAACTCCGACCGGCGAACATCTCTGGACGCTTCGAGAAGCTCTTTCCAAGACCATCTGCTACAATTTTCCATTCTCTCTTTATTCGTCTCCACTCTTTGTTTCTTCTCCTCTTCCATGGCCGATTCCTCCGCCAAGCACGGGCGCGATCAGCTTCTGGTATTCCCATTTTTTCTCAACCTCCTCTAGTGTAGTTCAGAGATTGAACACTTTCTTACCCCGTTGCTTGAAAAACGAGGAGAAATATTAAGCTACAAGCTTTGAGTCGAGTTTTCAATTTTTCTGTAATTTTCATTGTTTGTGGAAACGAAGCGGGCTGGCTATGTATGCAACCCCCCTGGCTATTTCTTCGTGTTTATTGGGGGTTTGATGATATAAAGTTCTGTTTACTTGCATTGGAGTGATTAATGGGCTGAATGTATTGAAATATGGGCTAGAAATTGTTATCTGAAATCATTGTTATTGGTGTGTTAAGTTAAGTTAAGTTAGATGCTGGCTGTGTTGGTGGCTTTTCTTATTGAGTTGTATGTGTTTTGGACGCATTCTTTTCCTCCAGGATTTCCAGGGATTTTTGAATGACTTGCAGGATTGGGAAGTCTCATTTAAGGGAAAAGACAAGAAACTGAAGCCACAGGCCATTGGAAAAGAAAAAGAGGTATTAACTCTATCAAATTTTCAGTTTCATAGTGAACTGCACACTTTAAAAACTACTGCCTTGGATGCCATTATTTACAGTGGTTTATGTTTTGAAGAAAAACCTGGTGCTACTCTTTCAATTGTGCATGCATTGATAATAATTTTTATACTCTCTTATTGAAGTTGGCTTTGTGCACGGTAGAGATGTTCTGGAGAACAGTGTTGTTAAATTTTTTGATAAATAATGTTAGTATTATTTGAGGGTCACCTTAAGTAATGTCATAGCTAACCAGGATAGAAGGCACACAGAAAAAGCTTCAGCAGCTGATTACTTGAAGCAATACAATGCGGTTAACCGTCTATCAAGAAATTTTCAGACTGAAGAGAGTTTTGTTGATGCTGCTTCAGAGAAAGAACAGGTAGATTGTGTTCTTTTGCTAATGTTTATATGATGGAGAGATAATTGGTGTAGCCATGAAAGACCTTGACTCCTGACTGCATGTGTGTATGATATATCTTCAAATTCCAGGGTAATGAGTATTTTAAGCAAAAGAAGTTTAAAGAAGCCATTGACTGCTATTCAAGAAGTATTGCTTTGTCCCCAACAGCTGTAGCCTTTGCAAATAGGGCTATGGCCTACCTAAAAATCAGAAGGCAAGTTTCAGTCCATAGATTCTAAGCTTTCCTCCATTTAGATGGATAGGTATGGAATCTGTTTATGATGTTCCTTGAAACTAGGTCTTTGCTTCTCGCTGTCTGTCGCTTACATTTCTTGAAATGAACTAATACACCTATGTTTCTAAAATATTTTCTGCTGTAAGTTGTTTTGCCAATAAAATAGTGTTCTTGATAAGGCAAGCTATGAGTTGATGACTATTAAATGTGTTAACATTGTTGATTTCTTTGTTATTTTCTTGTTTCCACCTTCCTTGAGTCAGATTTCAGGAGGCTGAGGATGACTGTACAGAGGCCTTAAATTTGGATGATCGATACATCAAAGCATACTCACGCCGAGCAACAGCTAGAAAGGAACTTGGGAAGGCTAAAGAGGCCTTGGAGGGTACAAAATTAATCACTTCAATTGCATGTGGATTTTTTTTGTGATTTTTATTTGACTGATGTATTTGACTGATTGCAGATGCTGAATTTGCCCAGCGATTGGAGCCTAACAACCAGGAGATCAAGAAGCAGCATGCTGATCTCAGAGCTTTTGTTGGGAAGGTAAGTTTAGCATTAAGATTTAAGATGATTTTTGTAAATTTGGATCTCTTGAACTATTTTACAGGTGAATGTGGGAGAGAAAGTTATGATATTTCAAATGTGTTCTGTTGGCGATACGATTTCTTTAATCCTTCTTGTACATGTATACATATCGCAGGCAATTCTTGAGAAGGCATCTGGTGCTTCAAGAAGCTCCACCAAAAATAAGAAGACACTTCAAAAATTTGACTCTGACGCAAAAATTCAGGACATCCCTCCTGTCTCTAGCAGCACATCAAGGACTGGATTATTGGCAGCTCGAGAACGTGTTGAGGTAAAGGTTTCTAATTTGTTTTTGCCCATGGTCTACTGTATTTTCTTTTAAAACAAATGTAGTAGGGTAGTTGCCCATGTGAATGAGGTGCATATAGACGGATAAAAACAAACAGACAAATGAAAATGATATCCTGTAACTTTTCAGTGAAGATCCAACCGGTCTATACTCTTAATAATTTATTCAACAGATCTTTCTCTCTCTCTCTCTCGTTCCTCAAGTTTTTAAAAACTATATTTTGCTATAGTATAAAACAATACTAATGTATTGCTACTTAATTTATAGCCCCCTTGTCCTTTTCCTCTTTGTAGGACTGTGTAGTGTAGTTTTTCCTTGTTGAAGTACTCACTGGGGAGACAATTTGCTGATAATTAATTACTTGTACTGCTTATATCTTGACCATGGTGTCCTTTTCTGTATTTGTATTAAGTTTCTTCCCTCAAATTGACCGAATACGATGGGGCAACCCCCACCTCCCACCCAAGATTTTCTGTAGAAAACTGTAGTGCATGTTTCCCCCCACCCCTTGGTAATGAATTTAAAGGTGATATTTCTTATTCTGAAGCTGGGTCTAAGCCAAATGATGTTTAAGGCTTTTGGATTCTGTTCTTAGGAAAATGGTGGGGGAAATGCTGTCAAGACATCAGCACGTTTAGAAGAAAGTGAGGACACAAGTACAGGAGCTGAAATCACTTCCAAAAAAGTAGCAACAAATGGTTTTCACAAAGACTCAAGTTCATATTTGTCGGCATTGGAGGTCTCTTAAGATCCATTTGAACACTTTTTTCTGCGTTGTACACTGCCTTTTTATTGATGGTTCCCATTTTTATGTTGGTTAAGTATATACCGTTTTTTGTTCCAAAGATATACAAATAAGATGCTGCAATAGTTTCTTCTTTGTTAACAATTGCAGGATTCATCTTAAAAACGTCATTGAAATCAAATAGAAGCTTGCCTATTTTCCTATTTGGGCTGTTCCCTTCATATTCTGTGCTTCTGCAGCTCATTCTATAACTCTTGCTTTAAACTTTCTCTACTAAAAAATGAAAGGGTCGATGAAGTTGTCATGCTTATATTGACCTTTTTTAAAAAAGCCTGTGATATTTGATGAGAAGTTCAATATCTTAATGAGTTCACATTCTGATCTTCACTTTTTTTTTCCAAGGCATGCTTGAGTAGAAAATTGGACTATTGTTATTTGGGTCCTTGTAGAATCATGTTCTTGAGTTCTAAAGAGACTTGGGTCGATTCTTAAAGGGTGACTTAAGTAAGGCCCTCGATTGGTAGGCTTGAAACCCTAAACCAAAGAGCTTTATTGAGCCTATCTATTCACTGAATAGGAAACTTCTAGCTCTAAAATTGACTGATGTAGGCCAGATATATCATATACTTGATTCTGTCATAAGTTATGCAAAATAAGACTCAATGTCAACCGTACATTTAGGAATGAGGACTAGGAATAAGAGTGGTCTTTTTTAGCTTTCTTTGAGGGATTATTTTAAAGGTAATCTCTCACTAACAAGTTATGAAGAAGCTCAAGCTTTGTTGAAGAAAGACTCCAAAGCCATAAGATCACCTTGATGCTTAGTTGAACTGAAGCCCATCCATTCAAAGTTCTAAAGTTCCAAAGGGACCTTAAATCATGTAGTGAGTGGATGGGTTGGTAAAAGGCTTCTACTCAACCATTTCTCTCACTCGTTATCAATTTGTGAACCATGTTGTCAGCTCATGCATAAGGATACCGTAGCCTATTCCCTATGTATCTGTGCCACAAATTCTTTCTGATACAATGATGTCTATTTTGTTTTCATACGTATTCCACTCTCCTGCCAATATTTTTACAGAGAGATCATCTTCCGAGAAAGCAGGAACTGAAGGCATCAGTGCATGAACTTGCTTCTCAAGCAGCTTCCAGAAGCATGGTTGAAGCTGCAAAAAACATTATAGCGCCAACTACTGCCTATCAATTTGAAGTTTCTTGGAGAGAATTCTCTGGTGATCAAGCATTGCAGGCTCTTCTTTTAAAGGTATCTAATCTAATATAGACAGACTATGCTGTTCTTGGTGCTGTCTGCTGTGTTCATTTGTCCATCCAGGATAATATGAACATATGTAGTTGGCTATATAGAAAAATTGTTTGATAAATATTAGAAGCTTGCTGCCATTTTTATTTGTTTTATAATTTTAACGATATTGTTTTTCTTATTAGACCATCTCTCCAGCCAAGTTGCCTCAGATATTCAAAAATGCATTAACCGCCCCAATTTTAATAGACATTGTCAAGTGTGTGGCTACATTTTTCACGTAAGTTGAAAATTCTCACTTGTCCTAGGAACATTTAGATTATGATTTAAAACATCCATGGTTAATAGACTGTACTGGGTAATCATTTTGCAGTGAAGAACCAGCTTTGGCTATCAGTTTTTTAGAAAATTTAGTTAATGTCCCAAGGTTCAGCATACTCATGATGTGTCTTTCATCCTCTGAAAAGTTTGGTAAGTTTTACAACCTTCATTTAGTATTTACTTTTTTCCTATGTTTCTAACCTTCTTGATTGAAAACTTAGCGTCAACATTTGCAACCGAATTTGCTAGGTAAAATAATTGGTTAAGATTGATTGGATGTAGTGTACTTACTATGTCCTTAAACAACATAGGCATTCACTCTGAAGCCTTCTTGTCAATTTGCTCCTCCTCCTCTGATGTATGTCAATTTGATAGGTTTTTGTATTGTTTATGCCTTCGTGGGTGCACTCCTTTTTTTCCTTTTCTTTTCTTTTTTTCTTTTCATAATCATTTTCTCAAATATGAAAAAGGAAGGCAATATCCCGTGTAGCACCGGGATGCTTCAGAATGAATATGTGCAGCAGACTCATTGACTCATATTTGAGCTGTGAATTATGAATACCCCTTATTGTCTTGTTATCAGACGGTATCGTAATCTTGAAGAAGTAATCTACATGTCTGAGTTCTAGCTTCTATCTCTATTTAAAACAAAACTTAAATATAGGGTGAAGATGGTAAGCCTGAAAAAAATTCTCTTGAGGAGTTGAATGCAAAATGCTATAATTCATACTTTATTTGATAAATTTATAGAGGAACTTGGATGTTATAAAGCTTCCTGACATTTCGGCTGGATTTTGAGTTTCGACTTGAAGACCTTAGATTTTGTTAGGAACTGAAATGTATATCCGGATAGTCTACCCAAATAATAACAGGAATCTAAGGGCTTATCATGGCAAAATGTTTTGTTTATTCGTACTAATTTTAAAGCGCTTTGTGAAACAGATCTCCTCAAGATTTGGGATGAAGTATTTAGTGATGAGGCTGTTCCAATTGAGTATGCAGAAATGCTCGACAGCTTGCGTTCAAAGTACTTTCTTAAACAATGACAGACGTTTCTTTAATGGGAAGAAGCATTGCCTCTCTAAAGCCAACCCAGCTGCTTATCTTCAGTGTAAAGTATCCAGTTATTCTGTTTTTGGGATCATAATTTGGCATGTTGACATATCTAACTCACGTAATGAAGTTAAATTTTACGGAAAGTGTCTTCTTTTCTACACCCTCTTCCACATGCTAGAAAATTATTAGAACATGCTCGGACTTGAATTCTCGACATTTCCAAACCTTGATGATCACAAAAGCTTGCATCACAAGAAGAATAAGGTAACTGGTTTCTAACTTTCTACAAGTATGCGACCTTACTGGATTTACTATATTAGGTTATACAACTCCCTCCTTGAGTTCTCTAAGATTAGTATATTGACCACTAGGTAGTAGGGCCCTTGGAAAGGGCTGAGTGCCCTATGATGTGTGTTGTTTTAGTGCACTGCCACATGCAGGAAGATAATTGAATGGTCCTTGCTACTGGACCATCCTGAACTCAGAAGTCTTTATGTGAATGTGTAGGTTTTGCATTTTTCATTGGTACTTAAGATATGCCGTTGCATCACAATCTAGTTGGGGTCCAGAGTTTAAAATGGCCATAGACAAATCATATGCCCCATTTTGCAATTCTATGATATATTGGTGTCCACATTGCTTTCAATCCATCTTTTTGCTTGTTTTAACTTTATGACTACTTATTTTTGTTGACCCTCTCTCTCTATTTTCGTCATGTCGATATACATTTGACGTTTTAAGACTTTACTCATTCCTAACAAGTAAGTAAAATTCGGTTTTAAAGTTAGATTTAGATTTACTTGTCACTTGTTCAATTGAATCATTGTGAGAAAAAAAAAAGGAAAGGAAAAAAAAACATTTTCAAATGAAGTTACGTTAGATGAATTTGAGATTGCTTGAACTCTTAATACACACATATAGCCTTGGTCAAATTTTCAATAGATGTTAAAATTAATTAGACGGGTTCAATTTGTTATTATTTTATCGATATTGGTTAAATAAGAATAGGACAATGTGAGCCTATTACTTAACTTTATATAAGAGACCAAATACCTAAAATGAGAATAACTCAACAAAATAAAAAAAAAATACTATGAATTATTAATTTGTAAATATAATAAAATATTGGAGTATTTTTAAAAATAGCAAAATAAATTAAAATATTTACAAGCTATAGCAAAATTTGGACTGATAGTTTTCTATCACTATAACATATTAATGACTATCTATGTTGTAAATATTTTGTAAAATCTACTATTTTTAAAAATTCTCCTAAAATATTAGTATCTTTGTCTATTTGTATTATATTTAACACAAGAAATATATAATGTAAAATTAAAATATATAACAATCAATTTAAAATAAAAACTATAATGATACATTTAATGGTTCGTTTAAATTGACTTAAGAAAAAAATGTTTTGAATGGTTGATAAATACTTTAAAATTGCTTGTTTTTAAATTAAACAATAAGTGTTTCAAACGCACCATAAGTTTTGATCTAAAATTTAACAAATACAAAATTATAGTTAAGTTTTAAATGTTGATAAAATTTGATTTACAAATACATTTACCCATCTATTTAAAAGTTACATTAAACTGTTAATTATTATGTTTATGTTTGATTTTATTTTGTTTTACAATATATGTGAGTTGGAATAATCAAACCTCTAATTTTGAGGTTGATAGTATAAACATTGTGCTAGTTGAGTTAAACTAAAATAAAACTAATTGTTACTTTACCAAAGTTTAGAAATAAAATTCTTACAAATTTAAAAGAATAGAATCAAGCTAAGGTTAAAATGAACTAAATTAGTTCAATGAAAGTATCAACATCAAAGAGAAAAAAAAAGCTAAGAAAAGGGGGAAAATACAAATTGCAAAATTATCGTAAATGTCAAAATTACTAAATAAAAATCCTATATAGAAAATGTACCAAAATTTCATATTATATAAATCAATCAAAATATAGCAAAATTTCATATTCTATCTTGATAGCGTACATCACTAATAAAATGCATAATTTTGTAAATATTTTTTTCAAAACCTCAATCGACAGTTGTTTTTTTTTTTTTTAATAATTATTAATAATGATAACTTATGAATAATATTGTCCATATTTAGGGAAAAAAAAAACAAAATTGATATTAAGCATATTTATATCATCGTTGACTTTGTGATTCCTACCCTCAAAATAGTTGTTGACCAACAATGAAAAATAAAATAATATTGTAAGAAAATTAAAAAAGTTAAAATATATACTTTTTGTTTTTTTAAAAAAATGTGTATAAAAGAACAATAAAAAGAAAAATGATCCTAAAGTGTCATAAGTTAGGTTAGGTGATTCACTTGTTAGATTCCTTGCTTTAATTAAACACAACCATAAGTGGGACCTTTTCATTGGCCCTTTCCATACATATTTTATTTTATTTTTCTTCTACAATATAGTAAGAAAAAAATTTGCATTAAATTCCATAACATATGATTCATATTTGGACAAACTTAGAATAGCATTAACTTATTGGGTTCCCTATATCATTAATGCACCACTTACTCTTGCTCCAAATATATATTCAACTTTGCCCTACTGCTCACCCTTTACTACTTAATCTCTAACTTTTCATTCATTCATTTTTATATCTTCAAAACTACTTTCTTTGTTCTACGATTTCAACCACTTTTGAAGCTTTTAAAAAGTTTGAGTAGTTGAATCTTATCAATATTATCGATATTTCATTTTAAGTTAAATATATTAGAATCTTGGAGTTTGGTTTTATTTGTGTTTCTCGGATTTTTAAAAAGTTTCATTTTGTATTTTTGGACTGATGTGTAAATCAAATTGTTTATACTAAAAAGTAACAAGTGTTTTTAAAGAGAATATATACTAAAAGATAACAAGTGTTTATAGATTATCATAGAATATTGTTTATTAATATCAAACAACTTTTAAAGATAATATAAAAAAACTAGAAAAAAGTGTTATTTTTAGAAATTAAGAAGAATCATTTTTAAATATAGCAAAATGAACAATTTGTTTTTACAAAATATAACAAAATAATAGGGTGCGACATAATACTATTTGTATCATAGTAGATCAAGATAAACTACTATCTGTGTCTATATATCGGTTTTGACATATATAGATTTTAATATTTTGCTATAATTGTAAATATTTTTAAAAATTATTATTTAAAATAAAATTTCAATTATTAAAAAAAAAAAGGAGAACTTTGAACACTCTCTTTTTCTTATTTCATAGATTGGCAAAAATTGATGAGCCATGAAAATAAAAAGAATGGGCCATCTTGGAAAAGGATGGGATGTTGTTGAGTTTGTAATATTGAGAAGCTTTGTCTTTTGTCTCTTCTCAAACGTTCATGCCTTTGGTTTAGCTTTTATATATATATATATATATATATATATATATATATATTACTTTAGAATGCTTTGTGGTATTTTTTTTATCACTTCTACATTTTAAACACTTTTCAATTATTGAGAATACTAAATTTGACGATATATTAAAAGTCAAGATATCCGTAGTTCAAATTCTTCCATTTACAACTTTTACTAAAAAAAATTGAAGATGACAAATTATGTCAAAAACACTTTTAAGTTTTAACGATTGAAAAACAATCTAAAAAAATGTGTCAGAAAGAGATTGTAAAATAAATTCGAGAGTGTAATTTTTATTTTTGAAATTAATGCTGGTTTTCTTGTAATATACTCTATAAAATTTTCACATTTTTATTAATTTTTTTTTTAATTCTTACTCAATTTCAGAAAGAAAAATAGTTTCTTGAAAATTTCTTTTGTTGGTTTTTAAAAATGAACGTAGTATTAAAAAAAAAACAATTATTTTTGACTTACAACAATTAAAATAAAAACAAATGCATATCACACATGAATAAGTATGACTTATTCTACTAATTTTAATATTGAAACTTTAGAAATAATAATAGTAAATTAATGATGAAGCTTGAAATTATTAACATAAGATAACTTCAAATGCATTTAATAAACCAATTAAATTTTTTGATCTATAACCTTCTTTAATCCCATCAAACTACAGTTTCCATTTCATCCATAACCCACAAAAGCACTTCCGTTAGAAACATTTGGATCAACATCTCTCAGCAAAAAGCGTTTCGGAGTGATCTAATTTGAATGAAACAAAAAGGGTTGAATTGAATAGAGAACCATGTAAAAGGAAGTTCAAATTAAAGCAGTTTTTTTTCAAGCCAAGAGACTGATTTTACCAAAAGGGAATCCGCCTAGTGTCTCTCTTAGCCTTTGCCCAACACCAAAAAGTAGAGAAGGAGGAGGTTAGTATTCCAATTTCTGACATTTAAGCCACCAATCCACTTTCTTCAGTGTGAATACGCTGACACTTTCACGTGCTTTCTCTCTTCTCAAAAATTTCTCATGTCCTTTTTAGCTTAATTCATGCGCATTCTACTCTATTCTACTTGATTTCCATTCCTATTGTTACCGTTTGATCCTTCTTTTCATTGTATTTACTCAGAACCGAGGAAGTTTCGTTTCCTGGATCTGGGTTCTTGGTGTTGGCCAGGTACTTTTGCTCTTCACAATGTTGTTCTTGTGTTTATCTTTCAAAAGGGTGTAATGGGGTTGTTTGAAGTTCTTCCATTTTGTGTTTTCTCATTTAGTTTTTGGGCTTTTCTGTGAAATGGGTTTGGTTTTTTAAACTGTTTTCAGTTTCTGATATAGCTTTGTTTGTGGTGAGGATTTGGTGTTCTGCTGCAATGTGTTGTTAGGATGGTTCTTCAAGTTTGATTTTTCTTGTTATGTAGCCTTACAGTGCAGATTCTTAGCTTCTTCTAGGTGGTTTTTTTTTGTTTCCTTTGGTCTTTGTTCACTTTTGTACTTTGTCTTAAACTATAAAAGTTTTCCTTGATTTCAAGTTTGTTCTTTAGCTCCTCATTTCATTTTTACTGTTTTGGATTAGCTTTGATGTATACGTATCAGTATCACCTCCTTCGTTGCAAGATGGATATTATTTTTCCCTCAACTAGTAAACAAGTCACGAGTGTTTTTTTTTTCCTCTTCTCGAAGTGGTTGTGTTTCCTTGTTAAATGGGCTCCAGATGATATTTCAGAATATTTTACCCCTTTTTTCTCCTGCTCTTATGAGTATGGACTGGAAATCTTGATGGAAAGAAGGCTCAAGATATCTGGTGTTTTCCTTTGTTGCAGTAAATGGGTGTCATCTCCAGAAAAATCTTCCCAGCATGCGGGAACATGTGCATTTGCTGCCCAGCTTTGAGGTCAAGATCCCGGCAGCCAGTTAAGCGATACAAGAAATTGCTTGCAGACATATTTCCTAAATCGCTTGTAAGCATTTGCTAGTCCTTTTTATGCGTAATCGTCATTAGTGTAGGATTATTGATGTGTGAAGTTTTAGATCGTTTGTTGATCTGCTTGTTTTGATTTTATGTTGTACTTTGACTGTGATAATGGAATTAGGGATGACTTGATGGTCCTTAATTTTTTGTCAATAATTTAGCTGTCAGGACCAGATTTGTTTGCCTTCGTTGATGTGTGGAATTTTGAATGGTTTGTTGATCTGTTCAAGTTTGGTGTTGTACTTTGACTGTGTTAATGGAATGGAACGGATGATGACTTGATTTTCCTTTCTTCTAGTTGTCTGGTGATCAAATGGAAAACAAACCACATTGTAATTCATTTTTTATTTCTAAATTTCGAGAAGATAAAACTTTTAAATGAACAAAACGAGTCTGCATGCTTTGGTGTTACTATCAGTTGTATGAATCAATAGTTGCGTTGAATGAGCTCTGGTGGTGAAACCCTTCGCAGGATGGCCCTCAAAGTGAGAGGAAAATAATCAAGCTATGTGAATATGCTGCAAAAAATCCTTTCCGCATTCCAAAGGTATTAATGCTATTGTTATATGGTTTCATAATCCTTGAAGCTAAAAGGTTGATTAATTCAGAAGTATGTGTTTCATTGCTGGGGTAATGATCTTTCCTTTTATGGTCCCCTGTCCCTAGATTGTAAAATATCTTGAAGACAGGTGCTGTAAAGAACTTCGAAGTGAGCAAGTCAAATGCATTACTATAATTGCAGATGCGTACAATAAGTTGCTTTCCCTCTGTAAGAACCAGATGTAAGTGGTAACCTTTCATCTTCTGTTTTGGCGTTGAATTGCATATGTGATTCGTGGATTCTTCTGCTTATGTTGCTTCTGTCATGTTTCTTAGTTGTGGTTTTTGTTATTGTTTCAAGACCATATAAAGTTCTAGTTGCTTTGACTTGATATCTATTTGAGAGCATAGTTTAATCTTTTGGATGTGACTGAGCTTTACAACCATTAGTCACTGAGTCTGTCTTTCCACTTTTGAAGGGCATACTTTGCTGGTAGTCTACTGAAAGTCATTGTTGAACTTTTAGACAACGCTAAGCACGATGATTTGCGAATACTCGGCTGCCAAACCTTGACAAACTTCATACATAATCAGGTGATTTTAGTTCTCATGGTCTTATATCAAAGGGAAGAACACTGATTTTACTTGGCAGAAATTAGTTTTTTGTCATTTATGTATGCTGTTGTTCTTGTTTCCATTGCATACAAATCTCTGTATCTATGCAAAACAAATTGGGCCGACGTATTAACTCATCAAGCAACAGGGATTTAGCTTTCACACTCATATTTGCATTCTAGACTCAAATATATATGTGCTCGGTATTTTTTCTTTGTCCCACATTTCATTGAACTAATATACCCATTTTGTTTTTTTGTAAAACTGCCAACGATCAAGATCCAAGGTTAAAATGGATGAGAATTTTTTTTTTGTACACGATTTCATGTATTTGGCCATTTTATTGTCTTATTTAGCTTCCTACTTTTCTTCTTCTGAATGAACATTTATCCTTTGATTACTATAGCATCCTTGTACGCATGCTGGGGAGTTTTTGATACCCCTTTCTAGTTCTTTTCTCTTTGATTAGCTCGGTTTTTTTTTTTAATTATTCTTTTTTTTTACCCATTTATGATGGACAGGCAGATAGCACTTACATGCACAATGTTGAGAACTTGGTACCTAAAGTTTGTATGCTGGCACTGGAAAGAAGGGAAGACCATAAAAAGCAGTGCTTGCGGGCATCAAGTCTACAATGCATTTCTGCCATGGTTATACACTGTTTCCCTTTACTGCTTTATTTTGTGGTCTATCCAACATTTGAGAAAATAGTCTTTTATCTCTAAAAAAATTCCTTAAATGCGATCTTTCTTAGTTCTTTGTTGTTCTTATTTATAATACATTAATGCTATGCCTTTTCATATATATTAAATTATCATTATTTTTGTATTGTATACTTTCAAAAAAGATACCTTCACTTTTCTGCATTTTGTACTTTAGTTCTAGTAGATTAATGCATTGTTAACCCAATATAATTCATGTGGACCCAATCTCTCATCCTCTTTTTTGCCAGGTCTGGTTCATGACTGAGTATTCGCAAATTTTTCTTGACTTCGATGAGGTAAATTTCACTTTCTCCTAACAGCTATGGTTAAGCTGTGCCTTCTTTATTTGCCCTTCAGTGAGTTAAATACAGTTCTTTGTCTATTAAGGCAGACATAGCACAAACTGTTAAGTAGAAGCTAACCACATTACATGCTAACAGCTCATCTCTTATCACAAAGAAGAAGAGAAGAGACATGCTAACGGTTAACAAGTCTGCTAGTTAACCAGAAGTTACTAGTAATAACAACTTATGTGTTTTCTGTTATGAAGCTTGCATCATGTTCTTACTTCATTAATTCAATTAACATGCACTTGATTTGGATATATCTTGTGCAAAATGTCTGGAATTATACCATTTCATTTAAAAGAATTGAAAAGGCCACCATGTAATAAAAAAGCAATCCATGCTTGACATTTTATATATTTTCATTACATAACTGCTGTCAAAATATCAGATGGTTCGTGTGAGCCTTGAAAACTATGACCCTGCTCCTGATGGTAACTCCAGTTCGGAGCCACATCATAATTGGCTTAATGAAGTGGTCAGATCTGAAGGCAGATGTGGTACAGTGGGTGGTGATGCTAGTGGTTCCTGCACAATCATCAGGCCAAGACCAGAGAAGAAGGATCCTGCTTTACTCACTAGGTATTGTTCTTCGGGTCATATTTTCTGTAAGTCCTGGCCAAATAAACTATAGGAGTTTGTAGCTTATAAGTCTTTTGCTTTTTCTTCAGGGAAGAGGTTGAGGCACCAAGAGTGTGGTCTCAGATATGCTTGCAGCGAATGGTTGATTTGGCCAAGGAGAGTACAACAATGCGACGGGTGTTGGATCCAATGCTTGTCTACTTCGATTCTGGAAGGCACTGGGTTCCACAGCAAGGGCTTGCTTTGATGGTTTTGTCTGATATATTATACTTCATGGAGAGTTCAGGTGTTCTTCACTCCCTTTTGTAGTAGACTAGGGGCTTCTACCCTTGTTATAACGAGACACAAGAATAACTATTGCAGACGGGGAGATATTTACTTCAATTTTGTTCCTCAGGTGACCAGCATTTAGTTTTGGCCTCTGTAATACGTCATTTGGACCACAAAAACATTTCACATGATCCTCAGCTAAAATCATGTGTCATTCAAGTTGCCTCAAATTTAGCCAGACAAATTAGATCGGGAGCTGTGCTGGCAGATATTGGATCTATCTCTGACTTGTGCAGACATCTTAGGAAGAGTCTTCAAATCACGGTTGATTCAGTTGGGCAACAAGAATTAGATTTGAATATTTCACTTCAAAATTCTATTGAAGACTGCTTACTTGAAATTGCAAAAGGGGTATGGTTGAAGTATTTATAACATTGTTCCATATTTAATTTTGATGGTCGATTGAACTTAATTTGGTTTTGCTAGATTGGTGATGCACGTCCTTTGTATGATTTGATGGCTATATTTCTTGAGAATTTGACTGCTGGAGTTGTTGCAAGAGCCACCATTGGATCCTTGATGGTGCTTGCTCATATGATTTCCTTGGCACCAATTTCTTCAGATTCACAACAGGTACGTAAGTGTTAAAAGTGGACTGCTGTTAGTTTTTTCATGCTTAAGAATCTCTTCTTGATTATATTATAACTATCTTGCAGGAGTGTTAATACATGAGGTTACTATTACCGTTAGGGTGTTTTTCAACAGGAAACTTTTGATGTAGTCGTGGATTATCTTGTTTAAGTATGAAGCTATATTTTGAACAGGGTAGGAAGTGTTCGATATTGAACTAGATGAGATTCGTCTTGTGTTTCCATTTTAGAAAAATGTTGATGGGATGGGAACAACCATATTGTCAAATCAAGGATATATGGGCTAGAAGCCACTTGTCGAAAGGCTTTAATATGGTTTTGATTTTGCATAGTCAGCTAAATTCCGTGGTTTGGTTTTTATTTATTTAACCTTTGTTTACAATCAGATCCATTTGAGGTTGAACTTCTTAATTTATCAGTTTTCTCACCCAATGCAGTAATTACTTGCTCACTCACTATTATAGTACCTGTATTATATAGGCATTCCCAGAAGCTCTTCTTGTTCAAATCCTGAAAGCAATGTTGCATCCCGATATTGAAACCCGCATTGGAGCTCATCAAATGTTCTCTGTTCTTGTCTTTCCCAGTTCTAGTTCCCATGAACACGGAACTTCTATCATGCAATCTAGTTCACCTTACAAGCCAACTGCATTGCATTCCAATGCAGCATCTACATCGACATCAGCTTCTATTACTGCTTTACTGGATAAACTTCGAAGAGAAAAGGATGGCTCGAAAGAAGAAAAAACTGGACATGTTCATGATAATCTAAAATCTTTAGAAGAAGACTGGAAGCAGAAACGGTACCACAGAAATTATCCTACTTTTCACAAGATTCAGTCAATCATTGACAGGAAAGCTAAATTCTCGAGTTCCACTGAAGAAGTAAGCCAATTTGTAATATGAGAAATTAGTTATTCATTTCTCCTAGTTATTTATTGAACTGAGCATTTGATATCATATTTCAGGAATTGCGTATCATGAAATTTAGCGAGGATCAATTATCACAATTGTTGTCTGCATTCTGGATACAAGCTAATCTTCCAGATAATTTGCCCTCAAATATTGAAGCCATTGGCAATTCTTTTGTCTTGACACTAATATCAGCTCGCCTAAAGGTGAAACCTAGATACAATTAGATGATTTTAAAGTCTAAACACGATTATCCGTGGTTTTCTTTCCTAAAGACGAATGGTACTTTTGTTCCTGATAAGACAAGATTAAAAGGGTTACTCTTTGAATGATGTTTTTTTGATTTCTCAATGACTTTTCACTAGGATTTTCCTGCTTTCATTTTGATTCCTATACCCTTCTTTATTATGAATGCATTTAACTCTGAAATTACTTGGTCTGACTTGTTACAGAGTCAGCAGGACAATCTGACAGTACGTTTCTTCCAGCTTCCACTGTCTCTGAGAAATGTATCCCTGGAGCCCAACCATGGTGATTTGAAAATTTTAAATTAGTTTTTCAACCGCGACAATGACTTATGAGGGACAACTGCGTTAGTGATAATTCTCTTATTGATTGATAGGTACCTTAAGCCCATCATTGCAGAGGTCGGTGTTTATTTTATCTATGGGCATGCTGCTTTTTGCTGCGAAGCTTTATCACATACCTCATTTGAATCATCTTGTGAAGTCATTAGTGGCTTGTGATGTTAGTTCATCCTGTCTTCTATTCTATGGAAAATAACTTCAAAGATATTCTTTTTACCAGTTTACAAAGAAAAATGAAGTCTTCAAACAGCTACATTATGTTCTTTTTGTCATGCACATCAGCTTATTGAATCTTAATCACTACATATTTACATGTTTAGGCGGATCCATATCTTGTAATTGGTGAAGATCTTCACATTTATTTAAAGCCTCAGGCAGACCTCAGAGAATATGGATCTGTTACTGATAACGAGCTGGCTCAGTCTTTTCTCTCTGACCTGCGGAACAAAGTATATGAAGCGGACAATGTCATTATGGATATTTTAGCCCAAAACTTATCTGTAATAACTGAGGTAAGTAAAATGTTATTGGTTAAAACATGTTTAGATTTTCGTTTGATTCGCTACCTGTCTCTTAAAAGTTCTTTTCTGTTGGTTTAGCTGGACAAAAGTGAACTAGCTAAGCTGATATTTGAGGCATTTACACCAGATGATCCATTTCTATATGGCCCACGATCGATGCTTGATTTCCGCAAAAATCAATCTGTTACCCATTCCAAGGAATCATTATCATTTGATGGGGTACCGCTATTCTTCTATAAGTCTTGTGTGTTCTAAATTTTCTAGATGACTTGACTAAAGCTTATTGCTTTCTGGCACATAGTGCCACTTTTAAAATGATCTTTCAATGCTGAAACCTTCTGTTTAAGCTCTTAAACTCTCCATTCTTCTAAATATATTCAGCAAATGTGAAATCAGACGTTCTTGCTCTGCAGGATCTTTCAAATTTTCTGGTTGAGGATGAAGTGACGAGTGAAGCCTCTGTTGCCGATATTGCACGGTTCATTCCTAGAGTACCTCCTTCACCTTCGATATCTCACATAATGGGCATTGGTCAGCTTCTTGAATCGGTACCTTTCGCCTTCCCTATGTATATGCAGTGCATACTCTTGGAAAAGAACTCAAAACATTCTGAGCTCTTCATCCTCAACATATGCTACTTTGAACTCATGGACGTTGCACTTTCAGGCACTTGAGGTAGCTGGTCAAGTGGTCGGAACATCGGTTTCTACATCGCCTCTCCCATACAATGCCATGGCGAGCCAGTGTGAAGCCCTTGGTACTGGCACTAGGAAGAAACTCTCCAATTGGTTGGCACATGAGAATCAACATACCAGAGCAGCTGATGGATATTGTCCTCCATTTCCTGTGAGTGGCCACTCTGCAGTTGAAAAGGTTTGCTTCATTACTTACTATGATTTATCATAGATCCAAAGATGATAACTCAAGATCGTTTGAATTTTTTGATCGAATCCATCTCTGAAACAGTACATGCTATAGTCTTTTTCGATTATCAATATTCCTTTGGATGACAACATAAAATGGAAGTCATGATAATAAACTAATTGAGTCACTTCTTCCACCCAGATAATGGCGGACGGAAGGCAACTTCAAGGAGTCGGATTGCAAGCAGACCGATGGATGGGAATGAGGCTTCCTCCTGCTAGTCCCTTTGACAACTTCCTCAAGGCAGCTGGTTGTTAACTCGAAAGTACATAAACCACGTCGTCGACTCGCATAGAAGACATCGGTTATTAGGATTAGTAGATAACCACTGTTAATTCTCTTAGGATCATTAGCTAAACCTTTAATACATTAAGTAGTTAGGATTAACCTCCTTAACTTTAGAATTGTTGATAGCTTACCTGCATTGTACCATTCACTGTTTTCCTTTCTTATCAAAAGGGGTCAGAGAAGAAGAATCTTTCCATTCTTTTGATAGCAACATCTGATGGGGACCTCACACACAACTGCAAAACAAGAGACATTAGGCTTGGAATCACTCAAAGGAGAGCAGTGTCTGGTATAGATCAGGTGGTAATTGTGTACTATTCCTCTAAGATCCGTAGTTAGAGGCTAACTTTTAGTACTCATGCTGATGAATGATTCTTAACCCCTCTTTTGTGGCTTCTTCTAGTCATGGTCTATCCTCTTCCTAGCTTTGGCTTTATGTTATGTTTTGTCACTCTCTATTGGCTTGTTGATAGACCCTTGAATAGATGGGTGTTCTTTTGTTTATGATGGTTTTTCGATACAATGCACATGTCAGTAAGTCGGTTCTCCGTAAATGCTTTTTGAGGAAATTATGTGGTCAGGTCATTTCTTCGACCCACTATTTGAAAAAATTTCTGGGTACAGTAGTATATACTTATTTCATTCAATATTTGATATGCTATGAAATGATAAATACGAATTTTGTACATACATTTTTTTTTTAGTTCAATCTATAATTGGGTTAAATAAGTATGAATCTTTATGTAGTTTAGGTATGCTTGGTGGGAAAGAGAATGAAGTTTGAATTTGCTTTTCAAAGCTGAAAATCTTGTACCTTTTTAACCATTTTTTGGTTGGTTGTGTTTCCAAATGTAGTTTGGGATGGCTTATGTTGGCCAATGTGTTCATTTTTTATCATATGAGTCTTAATCATTCAAGACTATATTGAGATGTAATTTGTGAGTTTGTGAGTGCTTTGGAGGTAAAACCTTTTTCTTCACTAAAAACAAAAGGAAAAAAAGAAAAAGAAAAGCTTCCTTTTTCTTTTTCAATGTAACAAATGAAATATCTATTCAACTCTGAAATTACCATGACTATATAAACAAACACAAAGTGTGTATATACTAAAACTAAAAAAACGAATCCATCATCTAAAAAGTTGATGGTTCAAATCTTTTACCTTATATTTTAAAGGATGAACTCAAAAGCCTACTCTTACGATTTGCTAACTTTATCCAGAGTTCATTTGTTGGATCTATACCAAGATTAAGACTTGAGCCCTTTAGGTAGAGTGAGGAATGCAAATTTTTCTTATTCATTTAGATAAGCTTCATAATCTTTTTATTGGACTATGAACTTTTAAATTTATTTATTTTGTTTAATGAACTTTAAGAACGTCTATTTTAGTCTCTAAATCTTTCTTTTCTTCCTATTTTAATCTCCAAACTTTTAAAATGGTTTATATTAGTTATTGATCATTAACAAATTAATATGTATCTTTTAGTATGTGTAATAGTATGTTATAAGAAAATGATTTTAAAGCAAAATAAGTTAGAGATGAACACTCATAAGAACATATTTTTAAGATAGAAAAGTAGCATAGCAAGGATAAAAATGTATTATTTTATGGCCCATTTTTAAAAATAGCAAACTAAATTAAAATATTTACAAGTTATAGTAAAATTTTGGATTTTATGAATGATAGAAATTGATAAACTTCTATTACTGGCCATCAATGCCACTAATGAAAGCATATAACTGGCTATCAATGTCTATTATTGATAGAATTTGAAAATTTTGTTAAATGTTGTAAATATTTTGTCAAATTTGCTATTTTTGACAATTCTTGTGTACAAACTAGATAACAAAACAAAAAATTAGTAATGAATTGAATGTTTATAGACTTAATTTTTAGAAAATTGTTTTCAAACAAAAGGTTGAAGATCCCAAACAAACATTTGGAAATAAACTAAAATGTCTTGGACCAAGATGTAATTTAAACCTTAATTTTCCTCCTTACTTTTTTCCAAGATCTATTTGAATTTGATTCTTTATGAGGACATATAATATGTTAACCATAGTTCTAATCATTTTGGTGTTGATTTCAAAACATTTTATAATTAGTGAAAACAACTTTCAAACTTATATTCTCATTCCATAACTTTTCCATTATTATCTTCTTTTATTCTCATTTTCATCAAGTAAACATGTTCTTAGAAATTATAAAAAAAAACAACGATTCGTTTTTTATATGAAAAATTATTTTAAATAACAAAACGATTGAAAATATTTACAAATACAACAAAATTTTACTTTTTTTTTTTTAATCTTTGATAAGCTAGATAGACATCTATCATATCTATGATAGATGTCTATCTCGATCTGTCAACGATCTATCAATGATGATTTTTTTTTTTGCTATATTTATAAATATTTTTAGTAATTTTGTTTTGTTTGAAAAAATATTTTCTGAAATATTATTCTATAGAAAAAAATTACTTTATACACCTAAAATTTGGGGATGGTGAAAATCAAAACTCCAAACTAAATATAGTATCAGTATAAGTCAAACTTTTAACAATTGAATCAATAGCATTCCATTCATAACTTAGAACTATTTTTACTTTTACTTTTGATTTCATTTAAAATCAATTGAATTATCATATAAATAAAATTATACTTCTCCCAAAATCCTACTAAAATGACAAGAAAATAATTGTCTACAAGTAGAGAAAAATAAAAAGAAACATGAAAAATATCTCTTACCCATTTGATTGCATCATTAAATTCCTCTCTAACATATTAAGTCTATACTATACACACTTATGCATTCACATGGTTTTAAAATGAATCTTAATAAACATATGAGAAGGTTAGGTTATAGTTGATACAATTATTCGTTCGATGTTTTAAGAGATTCTTTCGAAGTTTAGAGTTTGAAAATAAGAGTAAATTACAAATTTGGGTCTATGTAGTTTAGAGAAAGTTAGAATATAGTCCTATAATCCTAAAAATTAGAAATTATTATTTGATAAAACCCTATCATATAAGTTGTTTATGAGAGCTTTATCAAACCATAGGAACTAAATTCTATGTTCTCCTTGATGATATAATAGAGAAATTATTTTGAAAGACAAAACTTCTAAAAATATTTACAAATATAGCAAAATATCACAATTTATTTGTGATTGTAATACAAACGATAGGATATACCAATAAACATAGTCTGTCGCAATCCATCATCGTAGATATTGCTATCAATAATCAATATTATCATCACAACAAAAACATACTATATATTTGAGTCCAACAAATTCATGTTGTACAAATTCACTCACCCTAGTGCTTGAGTTTTGAGACATGATAGATTATCCATTTTTTTTAAGAGTAGCACCTCGTCTAGAAGATCAAACGAACGAAACTTTGTTGATCCACCGAACGTCAAGATTTTAAGAAGACAAAGAATTATGAAAAACATGTTCTCTTTAACCAAATATAAAAGGACCTTATTTATAGAGTCATTCGTGACCATTCGAATAGTCATTTCTTTTTCTATTATTTAGTTATTAGTATTTTCATGAAGTGATGAATCCACTCATTTATTCAAACAGATAGATTGTGATAGCTTTACTATATTTTGGTTCATTTTGTTATGTTTGAAAATAACTCTATTTGAAATTTAACAAAACAATAACGAGGAATTGTGGTGAGAGGAATGAAAAACTCTTTTGACTTATATACTACAAATCTTCCTCTAAATGTGCAAGTAATCTTTCAGAAAATCCAACTGATATGAAATTTTTTCCCAAAACAGAATTATGAGAACTTAAATTTCTATAGATATAAAAAAAAAGTTATTATATTGTGGTTGTGTTGGCAAAACATGATGTGCTAAACCAAAAGGCAGCTTCTATATGTTAGTGGTAGCTAGAAGACAACAAAAGAATAATTAACACCTGATTGGAATCTCAAACAGTATGATTTTTTAGTAAATTAATTTGAGATAATGAGAGCTTTTTATCCCCCAAACAAAAAAACAAAAAAAGAAAAAGAAAAAACAAAGTAGCAATCAGTTCTAACTTTTGACTCATTCTTATTTAGAAAAAAAAAAAAAACAGCAAATCTAACTGTTGTGAAAAAAGGGGAATCAACAAACCTCATCTGTTCATTGCAAAGCTAAACCATTTTTGTTTTGAGTCAAAGATTTGGTCCATTAATTAACTTTATTCAACTTCATTGATTATTATTCTAATAATATATAGTTTTCATATCTTTGCATAATGTTTATGATGAGTGACTCAAAAAATACTTTTAACTAACTCAACTATTATTCATCTCTAAAGAAACTTTCTGTTAGCTTTTCTTTTTTCCTTTTGCTATAATATGGTTTTTTTATGTGTGATCGAAGCCAACTTCCTTGACTAAGTGAAACAATTTGCTTGACTTTGTACCATTTAGATGTTACGTAAACTCTCGAGGTATGTTTGGAGTGTTGTGGGTAGAGTTTTGAAGTTTAGAGCTAGAAAATATTAGAGAGAAAGCGAGAAAGAGAGAAGCTGAAGTTCTTTGATAAATGTGCAAACTTCAATAGTGAACATTAATAAAGTTGGTAGAATTAAGTTATTGAACACTTGCTTACGAAATTGAAAGGCCAAACACACTCTTGGAATATTATGCCAGATACATGATCACGAGATTAATCTATAATTCTCATTGATCACTAGGCTAACTCATGATAGCTCAAGTTTTGTATATTTTTGCAAAGATATTGGCTACTCAAGCTTAAGTCCCCGTCTTTTTGTTTTTCAATTTTCTACTCAAAAGGGTTTTACATCTTTTTACTGAAGATCAATCTTCTCCACTTCTAATCGATGAGAAACGATATACGCATCTGTGATATGACTTTTCCTAGAAGACACCAACAAGTAAATTATGATTCTTTTTAAGTGCATATACATATTAACACAATGTTTGTTGTAAAGACATAGAAGTATGTTTTCTTTAGCAAACAGTTTCTGCATAACTTTAAAGACAGAACATATCCCATTTTCATGCAACAAGAACTAACTTTATAAAGAAGTTTGGTTTTTCATTATTACATTGCAATAAAATTCTTTACATTGAACATGAAGTTTGTTCTCATCTCATCTCATCTCTCATATATATGAATGTGCCAAACCAAAAAACTAAGAGACAAATCAACAAGCAGCAACTCAGCTAGATGAGTGTGAACAAAGAACTCAAAGGCATCTTTGTGTTTTAATCTTTTGCCATGACTCGAAAGGATTATTTTTCTTGTTAATGGTAAGAATAAAAGTAGAGAAAAAGAGAGAGAAATGCAACAGTAAATTAAAGTAGAAAGAAATGAAAGATAGTAAGCAGTGAGTCAGCCAATGAGATCATGAAAAGTGGAGGAATGTCATTTCAGAGTTGGAGAAGACATAGCTATAAGACCTCTACTAATACAGGCTAGAGCTTAGCCTTGTCAAATCCTTCTATCAACTGTTCTTTCATCCACACTTCTCAAAAACTCTTTTTCTCTTATACCTTTTCCCTTGTATCCAAAATATAATTCTTATACAAACTCGTCTGTTTTAAAAGTTTGTAATAGTATATTAGTATATACAAATAGAGGTTTTTATACAAATGACCAAACTGTGGAAGTGCTTTTAACTAAAGCACTCTACTGTCCAAGACTTCTTCTTGCAACATGGACGACTCTTCCATTGTGAAGTAGTCGAAGTCTTAGTGCGGTGTTCATTTCAATCTAGACTTTTTTTTTTGAACCACAACTTGTTGATTGAGGTTGTAGGTGCCCTCACACTGCGATATTATAGTGGAGCCTTGATGAGGATATCTTGCGAAATCATAGCATACTAATTTGTAACATCACAATGAGATTTAAAATAAAAGATAAGGCAGTAAAATTCTCTACATTGAGTCACTTCACATGTATACATGATCAAATTATTTGTATAAAAATCTCTATTACAAAGTGAGTTCCACTTGTTAAATTATAACAAACAAAAGTTGAAAAATTTTATACTCTTACTACGGTCATACTTTTACCATCCAGTATTAAACACATCATTAGTTTACATACCATGATGTTATACGATGAATGAAGATGGCATGATATATATATATAATATATATATATATTTTCAGCAAAAGGGTTTGTTAAATATTCAACAAAAAGAAGCCTACAAACACTCCATGTTAAGTTCAGAATGAGAATTATGACAAAAATGGAATCCCCCCCTTAAATTTAGCTGGCTGATAACAATATTTCTTAGTATCATCATTATTATATCAGTATCTTCTTTTTCTTTTTTTCTTTTTTTTTTTCCTTTTTATAACCTAAACTTTCCTCTCACTTAACAGTCATGATTCCAGTTTCTCTCTAGGGGTTTTTTGAAGTTTAAGACAGAAAAATTCAACCTTTCCAAGCTTTGGAATTTTGAGGAAATGGAAGAGTTTTACAGGCTTAACAACCCTGTTATAACCTCATATTCTAATGGTGTTGTTGGAAGTGAAGCCATTGCAAGTACAAGCTGTGGAGAGATTCATGAAGCTTTAATGGTGGATGATGATATGCTTCAGCTTGAGGCTGAGGTTACAACTGGTTTGAACATGTCTGACATGATCAAAACTCAAATTGTCAACCATCCCCTTTATCCCAAACTTGTTTCTGCTTACATTGAATGCCAAAAAGTTTGTAAATTTCTTGCTTTTTTTCTTGTTTTTACCTATCTCTTTATGAATCATGTGTTTAGCTGCGTTTGAGGTTGTTACGTTTTTTAATCTTTGATGTGTTTTTTAAGGTTGGAGCTCCACCACAAGTGGCTTCTCTTCTTGAAGAAATTGGTCGTGAAAATCACCCTTCTAGATCCTCTATTGAGTTGGGAGCTGATCCTCAACTAGACAACTTCATGGTACTTTTTGTTTGTTTGTTTGCTTTAATTTCCTGTTGTAATTTTCTGGGTCTTTAGAAACATTCTTGACAAGAAAATCAAAAAACAACTTATACTTTAGATCTGCAAGTTGGGAACTATGTTTTATTTTAGTTTCTAAACTACTAGATTAATGTTGCTTTTCCACTTACAAGACTAACGACAGTTAAAAATCGTCAACGGCTCGAGTTTAGATCGATACCAAACAGCTTAGTTGACAAAGACTAGTGATGGCGAAAACTGTTAAGGGATTTGAATCATTGCACTATCATTTGTTTTTGTTGATGTTCTAACGTTGCTGTTTTTATTAGGGTGCTTATGATAATGTACAAGAAACCATCAACGACTCAACCTTAGTTTAATATGGGACATCTTAATTTGACAAAGACTAATGGGGGCAAAAACTGTCAAGGAATTGGGATCATTGAACTATCAGTTATCTTTGTTAATGATCTAATATATGCTACAGTTTTTTGGCGTACTTAATATAAAACTACAAGACTAACAACAGTTACAAACTGCCTACGGCTCGACCCTAGTTTGATATGGGACAGGTCAATTGGCAGAGACTAACGATGGTGAAACCAATTCGAATCATTGCACTATCAGTTGTCT
Source organism: Cucumis hystrix (assembly GCA_025688845.1). NCBI lineage: Eukaryota > Viridiplantae > Streptophyta > Magnoliopsida > Cucurbitales > Cucurbitaceae > Cucumis > Cucumis hystrix. The sequence continues at coordinate 14,964,822 of CM046887.1, forward strand.
GTGTTAATGATCCAATGTTGCAGTTTTCATTAGGGTAATTATAAATTCTTACAGGAGTAATGACGGTTAAAAGCTGTCAATAGCTAGACCTTAGTTCAATATGGAGAATCTTAGTTGACAAAGACTAATGGTGGTGAAAACTGCAAGAGATTCGATTCATTACACTTTCAATTGTCTTTGTCAGTGATATATTGTTGCAGTTTTCATGTTCATTTCCATTATGGTTCTTCTGATTAATTTATGTGTGGAAAACTGAACTTGTTTGAAGTTTGAAGCATGGAAATAATATATTCTTGTTTTCTGTTTTTCTTTGTTTGAAAATTGAGTTCTTTCTGACTTTCTCCTTGTTTGTTTTCTTCTGAAGGAATCATATTGTGAGGTTCTTCATCAATATAAGAATGAGCTATCCAAACCATTTGATGAAGCAACAATGTTCTTGACCAACATTGAATTGGAGCTAAGCAATTTGTGTAAAGGATCGTTTACCATGATGTCGGATTCTCGCTCCGCCATGAATGGTACTTTCTTCTTCCATTTATTTATTTCTACTTTGCAATCAGTGCACCATCTGATAACGATTTCATTTTCGGTTTCTGTTTTTGAAAGTTATGCTTGTTACTATACATCAAATCTTTTTGTTGAGTTTTTTTACCTTCATTCAAAATGTATTTGAATTATAAACCAAATTTACAAACACAAATCCAAGTTCTTAAAACTACATTTTTTATTCTCAGAATTCGATTGTCTTTTCATTGAAAAACGTTTTTGAAAGGCATTACGAAAAAGGTAGATGAGAGTAGTGCTTGTAGGTTTATTTTCAATAACCGAAAACAGAATGGCAATGCAATAGGCCTAAGGAAAAGAATAGTTTGTAAAGAATTCAATATACATCAATACAATGAATCGAAGGAGCGTTCGATATCGTTTTTTGAGTAGATATCAATAACATCTGAAAGTTGAAGCAAAGGCATAGCAGAAAGTTGTTTGCAATTTGGTTCCTTAAGCTTTGACAGTCATTTATAAACATTTTGATGCCAAAAGTTGTCTATGAATGTGATATAACTGTTCCCAACTTACCTCTATATTCTTCATTCTCCTCCTGTTCCTCGCTGTCTCTCTTCTGATCTACATGTTCGTAGACGAAGTATCCGGGACTCCAGAGGAAGAACCAAGCAGCTATGAGGAGGTGGAAATGCCGAGGAATCACGAGCCATTCTGCACACGAAAAACAAACCAAGACCTCAAAGAAATGCTGCTGAAGAAATACAGTGGCTATCTCAGCAGCTTGAAAAAGGAATTCTTGAAGAAAAGAAAGAAAGAGAAGCTACCAAAAGATGCAAGAATGGCTTTACTTGACTGGTGGAATACTCATTACAAATGGCCTTATCCTACAGTAAATTTCCTCTCTTCTCAATTCAAAAACATTGCATCATCAAAAAGGAAAATAAAAACAACTTGATAACTTCTTCTATTTGTTTTTTTTATAGGTAATTACAACGGTTAGTACATTTAGAACTAGCAATTACGTGTATCTAGTGACTACTTTGTGAAGAAATACAAATATAGCAAATCATTTTGTTGATAGCATTCAATTAGCGATATGGTCTATCACTTTTAGTTCGATAGACTCTTAAAGTTTAATATAAATTTTGCTATATTTACAAATTCTCTTATATATTATGCTATTCTTACAAATATTTTAGGATTAATCGTTATAGTTGCAATTGTTCGGTTTTATCATTGGTTTGACAGGAAGAGGAAAAATCAAAACTATCTGTTACTACTGGTCTAGACCAAAAGCAAATTAATAACTGGTTCATAAACCAGAGAAAGCGACATTGGAAGCCACCCGAAGACATGCGATTTGTGCTCATGGATGGAGTCGGGGCCGGGGAATACATGAAAGGATCAAATTTTTATGACAATGGAGAAACTGGAAGCCATGTAATTTGACATATTGATTTAGGTTCTTGTCTAGTTTCACAAATTTTAGCTGCTTTCGAGTTTATTTGTGTACATTTTCTCTTCTTCCTTTTTTTTTCCCTTCTTTGGTTAGACTTGGAATCGCTTTTTGAGTTAGACAGAAACACGAGTATATAGATATTACTTTTGTTCATGTGCAATGACAAAAGATTATCATCAAATTTGAGGAATATTTGTATAATGAGGTACTATCAATTTTTCAAACGTAAAAAGTATTTTTTTCCTGAAAACTATTTGCATTAGTGCTGAAAAGTTTAAGTTCGATGGTAATTGACATGATTTTTCATTCTAGAAGTGAGATGTTTGAATTCCCTAACCCTTCATTGTTATTCTATGCATACTAATGGTAATGTTTTTGTAGGGAATTGTTGAAAGTTGGATATTTGAAATAAAGTATGAAGTTTAGGGCATTTGAGTACAAATTCTTTTGGATGTTTCTCATGGTTGATGACCAAAACTTGAAATAATACTCTTATAAGATCTTTATTATACATCTTTATTTGTAATATTGTAATATTCTAGAAAATAAACATTTTTTTGAAATTACCGTTAACACACGTAATCTTGAAAAAAAAAACAATATATAATTTATGAGAGGTTAAGTTATAAATTTTACCTTTTAAATATTATCGGACATCTATTTAGTCTATAATGCATTATGTGTAAACTTGAAAGGTTCAATATATTTAGTTTTTAAATTTAAAACGTACCTATCTAATAAGTCTATTTTTCACCATCTAATGTAACATGTGAATAATATTCCCTAAAATATTAGGAAACATGACTCGTTAGTTGTAGAGTATGAAAAGTAAACTAATTTTACAATTAAGATAAATGTTTCGTTTGATAACGATTTCATTTTTAGCTATCTACATCTTTCTGCATATACATTTTTGAAAATTGTGTTTATTTTCTCCCAATTTTTTTTTATCATAAAAGAAATTAAATAAAAAAAACTATTTGTTAGTATTAAAATAAATAGAAAAAAACAAACTTTTGGAAGTAAATAACGAACCAAAGAAATTCACTTTGAAAGTAATATTTACAAGTTTAATATTTAAAAATTAAATGATAGTTACCCAATGGAGCTTAAAATTTCATATTGCTAATTGATTTTTTTTAATCATGTTGTATACCTAGTTAAGTCGACAATCACAAAAACTTATTAAACATAAAACTCAAACCACGACAATCACTCGTTGCCTATATTTCGCCTATGACAAAGATAACAACAAATCGAATTATTGTTTCTTCTTATGTCAACAACGTGCAATGGTCAATAATAAAAAAATAAAGTTCTATACACCAAATGAATCAAGTGTTGAGGGATAAGAGCAAAAAAAAAGTTTCCGAAACCAAAGTAAGAACCACAAAGTGAGAGACTAGAGCAAGAGCTAGAAATGAGCTTGTTGGACAAAGTAGAACGAAAGCTAGGAAAAATGAACTAGAACGAAAACAAGAACAAGAAAAGAAATAATAAAAAAAAGTGCTTCAAAATTATGGAAAATTAACAAAAATAGGAGATTTGTTGGGGGGAGAAAAGACTTTTTGGGACAAACAAAGTTGAAAAAAACCTTCTAAACCTATAAAGCCCTCATCTTATCTTCCTCTTTGCCTGCAACCATGGAGGTCGCTATCCGCTTCTTCTTCGCTGCTCTTCACCACTTCTCTCCTTCTCTCTCTAACCATTTCATACTCAGATTAATTCAAAGCAGAAGTGTTAGCACGAACATGAGTAATTTCAACTCACATGCCCTAACTTTTTTCTTCTTTTTAAGTTATATGTTAGCAAGGGATCCAAGATTATTTTAGGTAAAGAACACAAGTTCATATAAGTATAATTTTATGGATATCAAATAATGTAATATTATCAAGGCAAACATAAGTAGGTAGCATATGAAACCATTGTTGATCTAGAATTTCATGGTAGGGGATACAACTTTTTATAGCTTTGAAATTAAATCTTCTAACTCAAATTATATATATATGAAAGCAATAATTTAAATAGAAAAAAGAATTGCAGTAGTGAAGATTCGAACCCTGGAGGGTAAGATATTATGACTATCAACTGCATACTGAATCTGAATCCCCCCGCCACTGCCGCCGCCATCGACACTCGAATTTTCTACCGCCGTAACCTCCGGCGAATCTAGACTCTCCCACGCATTTCATCAACTCTTCCTTCATTAAATTCATGGGACTCCGATGTCTTTCCCTCTAATAACCCTCCGTAGAGCTTCAAATTTCTCCGATTTCACGGCAGGCATTTACAATGCCGGATACTGGATTCAACGAACGATGGGACGACAGGGACGAAGATTCAGATGGAAAATGCGAGTTCCTGGTTGTAGCTCTCTGCCCTTGTTTAGTATGTTTGATTCTCCTTCTCATCGTAGTTTTCATTCTTCTCATTCTCAAATTCCATTTATTTTGCCATACGCCTCTTCATTCTCTGTTCCTCAAGAAAAATTGTTGATTGTTTCAACTTTAAGAACGATTGATTTCAGAAATCCCCCCTTCCCTAGTCTTGATTTATTAGCTAGAGGCTTTTGCGATTTGAGTAATCCTGATTCTGATTCTGAAATTGAATGTGAGAAGAGTGAGGAGGATGATAATCGTGAGTGTGATTCGAGGGTGGATTCGACTGAAGTCGATCGCGTATGCAAGGTGATCGACGAATTGTTTGCATTAGATAGGAACATGGAGGCAGTTCTTGATGAGTGTGGGGTAAAATTGTCTCATGATCTGGTTTTGGAGGTCTTAGCAAGGTTCAAACAAGCTCGAAAACCGGCATTTCGATTCTTCTGTTGGGCTGCTCAGAAGCCAGGATTTGCCCATGACTCCAAAACTTACAATATGATGATGACAATTTTGGGGAAGACAAGACAGTTTGAAACAATGGTTTCATTGCTTGAAGAAATGGCTGAAAAAGAGCTTTTGACAATGGAAACTTTCACCGTTTGTTTCAAAGCATTTGCAGCTGCAAAAGAGAGGAAGAAAGCTGTTGGAGTTTTCGAGTTGATGAAGAAGTATAAGTATAAAGTGGGTGTAGAAACTATAAACTGCTTGCTCGATAGTTTAGGGAGAGCAAAGCTTGGAAAAGAAGCTCTAACAATTTTTGAGAAGTTGCACGGTAGGTTTACACCGAATTTACAAACATACACGGTTTTGTTGAATGGTTGGTGTCGAGTGAGGAATCTAATGGAAGCTGGGAAGATATGGAATCAGATGATTGACGAAGATTTTAAGCCTGATATTGTTGCTCATAATACCATGCTTGAAGGCTTGTTGAGGTGTAAGAAGAGGTCAGATGCTATCAAGTTGTTTGAGGTTATGAAAGCCAAGGGACCATCTCCTGATGTCAAAAGCTACACGATTTTGGTTCGGGATTTCTGCAAACAAGCCAAGATGAAAGAAGCGGTTCAGTATTTTGAAGAAATGCAAGGAGGAGGATGTCGACCTGATGCTGCAATCTACACATGTTTGATCACAGGGTTTGGGAATCAGAAAAGGATGGACACGGTTTATGGGCTGCTGAAAGAAATGAAAGCAAACGGTTGCCCGCCTGATGGGAAGACCTATAATGCTCTAATCAAGTTGATGACGAATAAGCGAATGCCCGATGATGCTGTTCAGATATACAAGAAGATGATTGAGAATGGCATTAAACCAACAACCCACACGTACAGCATGATGATGAAATCCTACTTTCAAACAAGGAATTACGAAATGGGTGTCGCTGCTTGGGATGAGATGAAGTTAAAAGGGTGTTGCCCCGACGATAATTCGTATACTGTGTTTATAGGAGGGCTTATAAGTCTGGGACGTTGTGCCGAAGCTGGAAAGTATCTAGAGGAGATGATTGAGAAAGGAATGAAAGCTCCTCAGCTTGATTACAACAAATTTGCTGCTGATTTCTCTAGAGCTGGGAGACCTGATATTCTTGAAGAATTGGCTCAAAAGATGAAATTTTCTGGTAAATTTGAAGCTTCCAATGTGATTGCAAGGTGGGCTGAGATGATGAGGAAGAGGGTTAAGAGAAGAAATCCTACAAACTTTATTAATGGTGACCATAGCACTTAGAATCTTATTTAATTAAACACCATTTTTCACTCAATCCATTATCTTCTATACTATTTACTGTAGTTTAACATTAGATTGTATATTTTATTAGAATTTTAGCTTTGATTTCCTTCACATTAGTTTGATATTTTGGTGTTTCTGAGTTGGAAAAAAAACTCACATCTCTTCTTGCCCTCTTGTTAATTCCCTTTTATTTGATACTAAAATATTAGTGAAGTTTATGAGTTTAGTTCTTGAATCTTTAAAGATTTCTCCATTAAGGATGAAAGTGGTTGATTTCAAGTAGAGATGTTCACCGTGGAGTCGGGATGACTTCCAACGTATAATGGACGGTAAAATATTTTGATTCATTTTATTTCATTTAAAAATAGTCCGCTCACTAGTATGTTTAAAATAACTTTATATATTTCATTTAATACATTTTAATTTACATACTTTAACGGGGTGCTTGCAAAAATATATTTTAATTTACATTTTCTAAATTAAATCTATCGAATAAACCAAACTGGTAAATTAAAATGTAGATTCTCTTTAATGGTTTATGAATATATTTAGACACATATGTGTGTATATATATTTAAATCTTTAATTCTTTTCCTCTTTCCTTCTTGGCTCAATTCCATGTATAAATAACACACTATAAGAACATCATAAAGAGAAGAAATACATAAACAAAGGCTGAAGAAAGATAGAGAAAAGTTCAAATTTCGGTCACAACAAAAACAGCAACACCACCATTTTTTTCAAAGGTCTCTCCCTCTCTCTCTATTATTATTGTTATTATGAATCTCTTGTGAAAATTATTTTTTTGTCTTAAGAATGAAAAGATAAAATTCTGTTCTTATTATAATTTTATACTTCGATGTATGAACTTATTTAGATACTTAACATCTGATTGGTTTAGATCATTGATTTAATAATCGATCGACAGCATAAGTTTATGAAAAAGTAAAGAATATCATATTCATGTTTTGTTTTTCTCATTTTTATGTGATATACACTTAATTTATTATTCAAAATTAAAAACGAAATAATTAGACTGAAATCCTTTTCTTAATGGAATTGATCTTTTTATTTAAGGAAAGTTTAATGGTAATGGAATGTAAATCATTTACGTATTTATTTTTGTAGATTCCAAAATTTGCCTGAGATTTTATTATTTAATATTCTTTTCAATATTTAGAATTACTTTTTTAAACACTAGTCGGATTGTTGTTTAATTTTTTTATTTTTTTTTGGTAAAATATAATCATATCTATTGAATTAATATTGTTCAATTTATACTTACATATGGTCATAAAAATAAGATAAACTATAATTAACGAATAAAATAGATCAAACTACCAATATTTATCCTGAATACTAATTTATACCTACAAGAGTTCCTCTTGTTTTAGGTGATTTCAAAGGCCCTTATCTCTATTTTGACTAACAACAATATGTCCCTAAAAATGAAGTTCAAGAAAATTTGATTGATCCACAATTTTGTACAAATAATTAAAGAAGAAACAAAACCTAAAAATAATGATGCTTATTATCTTGAGTTCATTTGGAAAAAGAGTTGAAATATATAATATTTGCTCATATTTATGTTTAAAAAATATGATTTCAAATTAATAGTAAAAAATTACCTTCTATGTAGATTCCAAAAAGGAATAGATTAATTTTTTTTTTCTTTTGAAAGATCACATACAAATAGTAGAATCTAAAAAAATTGGAGATTTGACGAAAAAATAGTCTTAATTTGTGTTTATGTAAATGTTAGAGTTTTGGAAAAATCACAAGTAGCAGAAAAGAAGAAGAATGAAGCTGAGATCGTTGATTATTTCCAGGCCAATTTCTTTCTCCATCTTCCTGGTAATCTCTCTCATTCAAACTAATAATTTATCATATATGTATATGTATATATTATATTGTTGGATAGAAAAACGAAACATGAAATAACAGAATTAACCTCCTCTATTGCAGGCAGTTGTTCTTCTCATACTTCCAAGCTTGTTGATTCCATGTTGGTATGGTATGATCAAACATATTCAATCTCATGATCTCTTCAACAACTACAATGCTGCCTCTCAAATGACACATGAGATCGAGAACATATCGACCTCAATTCAACCATTATATGTGTCGACTACAAGTTTTGCTAAACTTCTCAACTCATATTTCAATGGAACTCAAGTTTCATTCTTTGAACTCAACTCTAAGGTTAGCTACTATCCCATCTTTCTAAGTCTAATTAAAAAATCCAAAACATAATGTCTTAACTATTTGAGTCATACTTATGATTCTATGTAGTCTCTACTCATAACTTTGATGATGAAGTCACATGCTATTAAGACAACGTCGATGAATAGATGATGAAGATAAATAAATAACTAGCAAAGTGAAGTGATACTGATACATGATATATTGTCTTTTCAAATTGTTACACAGGATCTCTTTTATAAATGAACTATTTATTTGTTTATGTCATTTGTCAGCCATCTAACAAATTAACCAAAGTTTACGGATGTAACTAAGAATTTATTTGTTTGAAGATTAGTAAGTAGTAACTAGCGACTTGACTGCATACAACTGTTGATGTTTAGTGTTTTATGATCTTTCAGATTGCTCCAATGTTATTTCAAGGATTTTCAATCATTCCATACCTAACCCAAATATCCTATATTGGGATGGATGGTCTCTTCTTCTCATACTACACTGACAAAAACCAAACTTTTGCAGTCTATGCTAACTCTACCTTCACTGCCAAATTCTATCCTCATCCAAGAAGAGAGTATAGTTGGTTGACCCAATTGGCAAACTCTACCACAGGAGAATTATATGGGAATATGACTGAGATACTCCCACTGGTCACTAGCAACACGAGTTGGTTTCGAGATGCCTTGAATAGTAACCAGGGATGTGCATCCATAGGGACAAAATGGAGCTCAAATCATGAGCGTTTGATCCTCAACACGGTTCGAGTTAATGGAAGTAATGGAGTTGTCTCCTTTGGGTTTTCGTTCAAAACATTTATCGATCTCTTTTTCACGAGCATTGAACGTCAAGGAGGGAGATTGTACCTTGCAACTAATGAAGGGGAAATTCTTGTCCTAGGGTCTCAGGACATTAAGATGGTCCTTGTTAATGGTTCAGCAACATTTCAGTTTTTAAATCCAAATGGTGGTGAAATTGCTCGACTCGGGAACATCTCATGCCAGGCTAGGAAAGAAGATTTTGATCCAAAGAATTCTTTCTTTAATCTTTTGGGTACAAACTACAATATATATTGCTACCCAGTTGAGATATTGGGTGTGCAATTGGTAAGTCATCTTACTGTAACAATAACATTTCTAAAATATCTTAATCTCATCATTTAATTGACTATGTTAGGTCCAAATGCATACATACATTATTTTAATCTCCTCTGTTCTTATTTCAGGTCTATTCATTAGTATTGCCTCAGAAAGAGTTAGCTAGCCTTGTCTACAAGAGTAGCAGAATGGGACTAATTCTTCTTGTACTAATAATGGCTATCACAATTATCACTGTTTTTATTTTTGTGTTCATAGTCATCAGAGCAACAAAAAGAGAAATGCATTTATGTGCCAAACTCATTCAACAAATGGAAGCAACTCAACAGGCAGAGAGGAAGAGTATGAACAAGAGCGTTGCTTTCACTAGAGCGAGCCACGACATTCGCGCTTCTTTGGCTGGCATTATTGGTTTGATTGAGATATGCCACAATGAATCTACCCCAGGTTCAGAGTTAGACATAAGCCTAAAACAGATGGATGGTTGTACAAAAGATCTTCTAGGTAATTAACATTCAAAACTTGAATGCTCTCATCTCTCTCATTAATTGTCAAACATAAAAATTCGGTTCTGATCCGTCACAGGCATATTGAACTCTATTCTGGATACAAGCAAGATCGAAGCAGGGAAAATACAACTCGAGGAAGAAGATTTTCATTTGGGTCAACTTCTAGAGGATGTGGTAGATTTGTATCATCCAGTGGGTGTGAAGAAAGGAATAGACGTAGTGTTAGATCCTTATGATGGCTCAATTATCAAGTTTTCACAAGTAAAAGGTGACAGAGGAAAGCTTAAACAAGTTTTGTGCAATTTACTGAGCAATGCTGTTAAATTCACTTCTGAAGGGCAAGTAACTGTTCGAGCTTGGGTCAAGAATTTACCTACAATGCAGAACAATATGATTTCTTCGAATTACAATGATGAAATATTGAAGCATTTTTCATTCTTAGTATGCAACACGAACACGTTTCAAGACCAACAAGTCGTGGATAATGGAGTTAATTTGAATCCTGGATGTATGGAATTTACATTTGAAATAGATGACACAGGGAAAGGCATTCCTAAAGAGAAGCGTAAATTAGTTTTCGAGAACTATGTTCAAGTAAAAGAAACAGCTTTTGGACAAGGAGGAACTGGCTTGGGACTGGGCATTGTTCAATCTCTGGTATGTAACTTTACGTTTAAAGATAAATTAGTCTATCTTTTTTTTTTTCTAACAGATCCTGCTAAACTTGCAACCAAAAGTTCATGTTGAAGCTTATCTCATTATTTGGATAAAATAAATTTCAAGTGCATTTGTTTGTATTATTGAAGGTACGCTTGATGGGAGGAGATATAGCAATTTTAGACAAAGATATTGGAGAAAAAGGAACATGTTTTAGGTTCAGTGTTCTTCTTATAGTCTTAGAGGACAATGTTAACACTGGTGATGACACACATCAACCATCGCCTACCTCAAGACTTACCTTTTGCGCCCCTAGTACAAGTCTCCATTCCCCAAGAGCAATCCGAACCACCAGTTCAAAAACTGAAACATCTCGTGTCATTCTCTTAATTCAAAATGATAAACGAAGACTGATATGCAAGAAATTCCTGGAAAGTCTTGGTGTAAAAGTATTGGCAATGAAACAATGGGAGCAACTCCTGACCACTCTACAGAAAATATTGGATAAACAGAGCCATTCTATGCATAACTCAAGAGGAAGGTCAGGTACTAGTTCACCAAGTGACTGCCTAAGCAAATCAACATCCGGTGACTCCGGAAATGGGTTGAACATGCATATTTCTTCGGGTGCAAGGAAAGATGAGACAAATTACTTTCTTTCTGTGTTCAAAAAGACTAATCTCAGAGGTGGAAATAGCTTCATCTTGATTGTAATTGATGCCAGAGCAGGACCATTCAAGGAAATATGTAATATGGTAGCTAATTTTCGAAGGGGACTTCAAGGCGCCCATTGTAAGGTTGTTTGGTTACTAGAGAATCAAATGTCACGCATTAGCAACGACAAGGGGATAGACTCAAACATTTACAAGTCGAACGATGTTTTCATATCTAGACCTTTTCATGGTTCTCGTTTGTATGAAGTGATAAGACTGCTTCCAGAGTTTGGAGGCACATTAGAAACCGGAGAAAGTAGTACATCATATTGGAATGGGAATGTTTCTAAGGATCCAAGTTCATCACCGTATCGATGTCATAGTAAGAGCAAGGAAGGAAATTCATCAATTTTTAGAGGCCACATTGAAACGAGAGTACAAAAAGAAACAACCTCAAGTAGTGGGACCTCCACAAAGAATTTGTCCACGAATCAAATTCATTCATGTATAGGATCAAAGACTCGAAGTTCACCCATTGTTGAACAAAAAAGTTTACACCAAGAAATTAGAGAAGAGAAATATAAACACTTGAGTGACGAAAAGCCTCTATTTGGCAAAAAAGTTTTGGTTGCTGAGGACAATTTAGTGTTGCAAAAACTAGCTAGATTGAACCTCGAAAGACTTGGCGCAATTACTGAGATATGTGAAAATGGAAAGGAAGCTTTAGAGCTTGTTTGCAATGGCTTAGGCAATCAAAGGAAACATGGTGCTTCAAATACTCTTCCTTACGATTACATTCTAATGGACTGTGAGGTAAGAATTACTATACCCAACATACATTTATGCAATTGTTAGAAAAACAAACGTCAACCCAGTTAAAACTACATTTTTGTTTCCTACTTTCAACTTGAACATGTACGCCACTGATTAAGTCTTTACCTGCCTGCAACAATAACTTATGTTATACTAATTTCGATTTGGTAGATGCCAATAATGGATGGATATGAAGCAACAAGAGAGATAAGGAAGGTAGAGAGATATCACAACACACACATTCCAATCATTGCACTAACAGCCCATACAACAGGAGAAGAAGCAGGAAAAACAATTGAAGCAGGAATGGATGTGCATTTAGGGAAACCACTCAGAAAAGAGAAACTACTAGAAGCCATTACATGTATTCATAGCAAATAATGTTTTACTTTCTTTATGCAGATTAAACCAAAATTTCAGCCATTCATATGATACAACAATGTATATGTCAACTCTATCATCTCAAGGGCATTTCCTTCTTTCCAATCCAATCCAACCTAATCTTCAACCTTTCTATTTGCTATGATAGAAATTCAAAACAGGCAATTACAAACCTCTTAACATGATGATACTACTTAATTAGATCCTTTTAAATCTGTCTATATCGCCCCAGATTCATACATTGTCTTTGATAGTTTTGTTTTTAGGCCTCATCTTTTATCAGTCTATTAGAGAGAACTATTTTTTTCAATTTTTCAAATCTTAATTATTTTTTCTGAAAATTTGAACCGTTACATTTATGCCAATTTTTCAAATTTGAATATAACTCATTTTTCTTTAATTTAATATCAAATCTCCAAATCTTAAATATTTTTTCTTTGGGTAAAATGCATTTTTAACGTTTAGGTTTGTAGTTTATATTAGGTAGTTCCTAAATACTTCTAAATCACGGTTGAGTTAACTTTAATTTAAGGGCATAAGGATGTTGATGTGACATTGAATATGTGTAAATTATATTGAATTAGTTGAAAATTAAATTAAAATAAAAGCTCCAAATATTTAAAAGCTTTAAAATATATTATAGTTTTTGTGGACTATTTCGAAGAATCTTGACCTTTTCATGAATTTTGGTCCATGCAGATGATGAATCTCGGTCGAGATTTATGACTTTGCCTCGAGCTTCGTCGAATGAGTCCCAAAATCAGATGAGTCTCACATGCATTTTGCAAGATAATCTCGCCATTGATTTCCTCCGAGATTTGACCGAGATTACCTCACATAATGTATGCAAAATTCTAATCTTGTGGTATTGCGGTGCAATCTTGCTCGAGTGCTTATTAATCTCAGTCGAGAATGCCCCGAAATTTCTCCAAATTTATATTTTAACAAATAATAGTTTACCTTGATTTATCGCAAAAATTTTATCTTTTAAAAGTCTTTTTTTCTAAAATTTCAACATAAACATAAACACATAGATATTTAAATAGTATAATGTAACTATCTTAATTACCACTCTAATTCAACTTTTGATGAGTATGTTTAATTGAAAAAAAATTAATGTCTAGTTTTTCTCAAAAGATAAAGCTTTTATCGTTGAAAATAGTTTTCAAAAGTTAATGACTGACAAAAAATTTAATTAAAATTAATATGTTTTACCACCAAAACAAAAATTCAATAATCCTTTTTTTTCTTACAAGAGTTCAATAACCATTTGACTACCACACTATAAAGTAAAATGTAATAATTTGAATGAAAAAAAAAGAAAAAAATGTTTTAAATAAAAATATTTTCAAATATAACAAAATATCGTAGTCTATCGGTGTATATTAAAATTTATCAATAACAAATGATAATAATCTAGCCTTTGTCACTCCTAAATGATAGTAGTATATTAATGTCTTCTAATGATAAATATCACTATCTATATGATAGATAGTGACGTTTTTGCAGTATATTAAACATATTACTATATTTAAAAAGAATAATAGAAAAGAAAACAAGTTATTCTTTTGTTTGTCTAACATCTTACTTTGTTCCTCCTTCCAATGAATTTATTGATGCAATAAGAAAAGGCAAAAGTTGTAGAAACCAAAAATGGTAGAAGATAAGGTTTTAGAATGAGCCAAAAGACAAGTCCAAGTCCATCCTTTGTAATTGTCACATATACATACATACATCTACATATCCCCTACAATTAATTGGAATGGCACACCAACTCTTTGTTTTTCTTTCTTTACCTTACCCTCTTTCAAAATCTCATACTCTTTTTCCTTTTCCACTGTCTTTTAGAATATTATGTTACACACTTCCCAAACAAATCTATCAAAATCAAATTCGTGTCTAGTTTGATTAAATTAAAAAAAAAAAAATACTGGATGCATCATTGATTACATCTATTTTTTGTACAGTCTACCTATGATTTAATCACAAGTTATTTCTCTCTTTGTGATTGAAGGAAATGCATGAAAATGATAGATCCATATGGTTTATGTCGAAATATCTTGAACTTGTTATCTGGTCTACGAAATAACCAAACGTGAGGATCTCATATGGATTGAGACATAGTAACATATAATATTTGTGAAGATTTTCTATTTTCTTTTTTCATATTTCGTTTTCGACAAACATTATCACCCCACTGATACCATACATAAATAACTCAAAAATTTTCAACCTCGTATCCTTTACGCTAAAAACACGTGTTATAATTCTTTTTCCTTCTTATTTTATTGAAACGATTTGATTTATAGTTTTTGTTTAGTACAACTCTGAGGTGAAGAATTGAACTTTTGACCTCTAGAGATAAAGTGTATGTCAATATCACTTAGTCAAACTCACTTAAACAATTTGATCTATACATAAAGAAAAGAAGGTAAAAACTTTTTGGACCGACACAAAATAAAAATGGAACTTGCCATAGAAACATATAGATTTAGAGTAGGGTGAATGAAAACCAAATGCAAATACAACAATAAAAACTTCAAGAAAGTTGCTCTTCAATCATGGGAGTAAAGCCATTAAACCCAGAGCATTTCTCAGCCAACACAATAGAGGAAGTATTGACTAAAATACCTTGCTTCTCGTCCTCGTCCTCGTCCTCGTCCTCGTACGAGCTTTGATCGAACATGACTTTCTTCCTTGCAATAACCACAGAGTTAATAACTTCATCGGTGGGATGGAACACAGACAAAATCTCAAATCCAGAAGCTTCAACAGTACAAATATCAACAACAGGGTACAAAAATGCTCTTGCTCCATGAGCACTTCTTAGCATCAAATATGAACCAGCTGCCATATGTTTCCCCAAATGCTTTAAAACTCTTCCTTTTTCTTCCTCTTCTAATCCAACTAATGCTGCTAAGAACACTACTTCATAATCTTTTAATCCCTTTGTTACTTCCATTACATCTTTTGTGTGAAATATCATTCTTTGTGATAAGTCTGGGTCAGAGCAAACCAATTGACTTGCCATGGTGTTTGCTGTTGGATCAATGTCAAAGTTGTGGAAAATAGTACCTATTCAGAATAAGGTGAAGATGGAAGTAAATTAAACAATTTACGATAATCGACATACAGTGAAATTGTTCAATCCGGAGTTGTTTAGTTTGATGCGTTGTTTGGTAGAGGGACCTACCATGCAAGAAGTTGACAAGAAGTCATAGAATCGATGTTAATAAGTCATGGGCTACGGTTAGTTTAAAAACCTTTTGAACCAAACAAGAAGTAAAGTTAAAACATTAACTGCGCTCCACCTTGAATACTAGCAAAGTAAGGTTCATGTATATATTTGAAATCTCTATATTGTCATCACAAATGAAATATCTACAAATCAAGTGATAAAATATACTACTAAACCTAAACTTTGCCTTTCTATCCAAAATCTTACATTGAAAAGATGGGAAGATCTCATAATATACACAAGTCACTCATCCCAATATTACCAATTGAGTTCGAGTTGGAAATTCATCTTTTCTAACATGGTAAAAGAGTCAATAAAATTCAAATAAATATTTGATTCAAAACAAAATTGACCCTTAAGAATAATAGTAAACTGAAAAAGCATCTTTAGAACATGCTGACGATCTCATATAGAAAAGATGGAGAAACCAAACTCATAATGTTTAGAAGATACATGAATTACTCATTTCATTATCAATTAAGTTTAAAATGAATCGTCGTCGTGTTTATCTAATAATTTCAATAGTAATTTCAATATGGTATCAAAGCTAGCAATAATAAAATCCAACCCATGACCATGCACCATAAAACCACACACCTATAAGTATATATAGTTAGTAACTAATTATTCAACAACTAACGGTTACCCTTAAGATGAATAGACGCCAAGACAATGGAGGTGAGCGGGAGGGGACCGGAGCCAACAAAGGCAACTTTATCGGGGATACGACGAGAATGAGATCGAAGAATATCAAACTCAAGAAGGGAAAGCTTCAAGTAATTAGAGTAGTAAGGGAAGATAGACAAATTAGAAATAGGATGATGAAAAGAAGAAGCCAAAAGGGAAGAGAAATGAAGTTCAAGAAGAGCCTCGGCTTGAGCACAAAGTTGAATGAGATGAGCCCTCATGGCTCGAAGTGGCTGAGACAAAGAAGCAATATCAAAGCCAATAGGGGGAGGTGGGTGCTGTGAGCACGTGAGGACGAGTTGAGTGAAAAGAGTGTCGACATTTTTACAAGGCTCAAGGCTAGAAAGGCTTGAGATTTGGTTGTAAAGGGCACAAACTTTTTCCAACAGAAGTGCTTCTTGCTGTTGTTCAAATTCCATGGCTAAGCCAAAGGGGGGGAGTTTTTCTTCTTTTTTTGGTGAAAGGATATTGGTGGGTTTCTTCTTTCTTTACACACTATGACAACATCCTTAGAGGTTCTTCATTATTTATGCCCATCTCTAGGTCCCACACTTTTCTTTTTCTTTTTTCAAAAAGAATAATAATAATAATAATTGTGTATATTATTTGATAATATTATGTTCATTATTAATTAGGGCTTTCTTTGGTTTTTTGTATGGGACATGTGTATGTGGGTGTGGTTGTATTGTGAATCTACGGTTTGTAGGTGATACCTAGTTTAATTTTTCTTTCACAGACTCGTTAAACACATCATTGATAGGTTAAGTTTAGATTTTGGTAGTCAAATGAAATCAAACCGTAAATTTCGATTTTGAACATAATATATATCAAACAAAATCAATTCAAATTGAACTAATTTCAGCCGATTCACCTTCCGCAAATATATCTTAGTTTTCTTATTATTTTAACTGAATCGGATCGAGTCTTTAGTAAAAATTGAATTTTTTAATTGGGTCTATTGTTTTCCTTAATATTGAAAGTTATTAAGAATAGTACATTAAGAATATAAGTAAAAGTTTAATGACTTAGTCATTTGATTCTTTAGATGTGTGTTTCATTTTAGTATCTAAACTTTAAGAACAAATAATGCATTATTTGTAAGTAAATAATTGTTTTGAATTAATTTTTTATTATTATCTTTGTTTTTGATAAATTAAATTGTCAATGCCAGATAAACTCAATCTTAATTAGCATATTGTATCCACGTAATATGTTCAATCAGACTAAATGTCTAAATTTATCCAAATTAAAAAAAGGATAATAAATTCTACAATACTCACATTTTGTATTGGAAAAGAAAATAAATGAAATGACAAATTTATTTATTTTAACAAATATAATTGCCTAAGGTTAGTTATTGTTTAGTCTATAATAATTAATAGGTAGCAAAAATAAGTTTGTTTCTATTTCTTTTTCTTTTCTATTTGGAATTTTCTCATTTCAAAGTTGTTCAAAATCTAAATACGTTTGCCTCTTGAGCTTTTTTTTTATTGTACACGTGTGACCTAAGTTGTTATTGCCATATAACACGTGTGAGCCAATAACTTTCCTTTGCCTCAAAATTCTACCATGTAATTATTATTATTTTTTTTTATCGAAAAAGGATTTCTCTTTTAAATTTATTTTAAATCATAACTTTTGAAAAATATTTATAAATACATTAAGATATCACTATCTATCGAATAAACTATGATATTTCAAAATACACTATTATTCATATTTATTTGTGTCTATTATGTTAGATACAAGTAGTAGTGTATCTTGATCTATCACGATTCATCGTAATTTGCTATATTTTATAAATATTTTAGTTTATTTTGCTATATGTTTGAAAAACTTTTTTTTTTTTATTGATTTGGATATAGAAAAATGAGTCAAACTTATTTATAAATATGGAAAGATATCACTGATAATTAAACAATAACATTTTGTTACAAATAAAAATATTTTTAGCAGTTTTCATAATTAAAAATAATAACTCTTTTCTTTATTTTTGTTGGGTGATATTTTAGCAACAATGATACAAACTAAATTCATTTAATTGGTTGATTTTTACTAATGAACATCGTTAGTATTAATATATTTGTAATGGTCATATATATTTGGTAAGTAAGTTGGTCTAAACTTAAAGTTATTCAAACGTTGGAAAAAGAAAATATCTTGAATCCTTGAAAGAAAAAGATTACATTAAAGTTCGAACAATTATCAACTTAAATTGATGGGTTCTCTTTTATCTCTTTTCATGTTTAAGATGATCCTTGAGTCTTTTTTTCATGATTATTTTTAACTTTGAAAAAAAGAAGAGAAGAGGGTTTTCAATATTTATAATTAAAAAGTTAATAATTATAATTATTCTAAAAAAGAATGCATTTTCCATGCATTATTTTGTGGATTCTTTTCAATATATATTGGAATTGTTGCCAAATTATTTAAATTGGAAAAAAGAAACATTCTATTTATAATTTAACAGTCCAATTTTAAAACGACAAGTTATTTGATAACTTCATTTTTAAAAATAATTAATTACATTTGATGTGACCTAACCCTATAAATTATCAAAATAAAATTCAATTTTGACCCATAAAATTATTTATTATATTATACCATTTTAGTTTGAATTAACTTTTAATGTCATCAAATTCCACCTAAAATATAATAAATGATAAATCGAATAAAAATAATAACAAATATAGTAAAATTTAAGAATATATTAATAATAAACATTGGTTAACTGTCAATCAATATCATTGATAGATATTCACACTGGATAGATTTTAATTTTTTTTTTTTATAAATATTATAATCTATTTTGCTATCTTTCAATTCCTATACAAAATTCATCACAAAAACTACAAAGAAAAATGACATTAGAATACATTCATTATTGATGGTTAAAAAATAAAAGAATTCACAATATATCAAAGTATAATAACAACTTATTAATAACTTTATTATGGTCAATAATATAGTGATTAGTTTTATTTAGTTTTCTTTGAAGATTATAATTGGTTAACACTTAACATAATTAACAAACGACCCAAAATATCCATACACCATATAATCATTGTTAATTAATCCTTTACTTAATTTAAATTTCAATTTGACAATAATGTTCATATACAACACACTTTAATTAACTTCTTTCTTACCTATACATTTGAAAAGATGAACAACAAAAAAAGTACAATTCATGCCACTTTAGTCTTTTAATTCTTTAATTGAGTGCTTCAAAATATCTACTTTACTCTTAAATAATATCATTTGTCTATTTATTTTTTACATACTTCATTTAAATGATTGCGATTGGATATTACTTTTATTCAATTTACAAAAATGTATTTCAAAACTTTTCATATCAATTTTTGGTTACTAAATAAATATTCATATAAAATTTCAAAATACAATGAGAAAAATTATAATCTAAGCTAAATATATTACCAAAGTTTATGTGGCTCTCACATGCCATTTAATTTAGAAATAGAATTAACATACTTCTTTTCTTTGAATTAATGGGTTTATAGAAATTTTGATAAAAATGAACTTTATAAAAAAAAAATTTAGGGTTTTGGATCTATAAAAATATATTGTAAAGATAGGAATGGGTTGGAAGGTTAGTTAATTAGGATGGAAATGGTTGGAAGAATCTTTTTGACCTTCTTTCTTTCACACTATAAACTTTCATAATATACCAAATTTATTTTGGCTTGCATATATCATTTGTTTGTGTTAATTAGAAACTCTCCATAAATGATTTACAATCAATTAATTTTAGGATAAGATGAATATTAAAAAAAAAAGAGTTAAAATATTAATTATTTGTGATTTTGTATTTTGAAATTTGTATATACATACGTACACTTAACTTTGTCTTAATTTAGTTATTGTAATTTTAATAAATCATCTTTAATCACAATTTTTAGTTGTTTCGACACTTTTTATCGTGACGTTCATCTTCTCGTCTAATGGTCTTTTTACATTACCTTGACAAGTTAAATTTGTGCACTATGTGTTTTATGCCACTTGTTGCTATTTTCTTACTTTGCCACTTGTTGCTACTTTGTCGCTTTATATTGCTACTTGGTCGTTTTTTTGGTTACTTTGTCACTTTGTAATGTATTTCCTATTTAAGGTAATATATGTAAATTCTCAATCATCGGTCTTTAGAGATTGCAAGAAGATTTTGAGATGATTACATATTTTGGTGGAACTTCTCACTTATTTTGGGTTAGGATATAAAACTTTTTTTTTTTAGGAGATTTGTGAAAATTTAGAATGACAAACTTTGGCTTAGGGAATGACAGACTCTTTTTTTACATTAGATTTGTGAAAACTTAGCAATCCTCAAAATGTACCTATATATACTATCAATGTTACATTGTTACTAAATTGACTACTAGTTTTAATATATATATAAGGTTATTTTTGTTATGTGTTATTCCGTTCGTTTGATTGTCGATTAATTATTGTTTGTGCATAATTAGGTACTATTGAAAAAACTTGAGCGATTACAATTTTTATATAAAACCGTAAACCACTTATGCTAACAAAAACGACATCGACAAACATATATATTTTTTACCTCATTTGAAATAACGGTTATCTCAACAAAAAGTGTATTTTCATCGAAAAACTTCTATGCCAATGCAAGGTATTACGTTGGTAAAAACGTTTATGCTAACAAAATTCAATTTACTTTGCAAGTACATCTCTCAACATGGATATGACGACAATCTTACCTACGCAAAAAAATTCGTTGACATAACTTATCACGACGTTATTCAAACTTTGGCCAACGTTTATTTTTGTGGGTAAAGGAAAATTTTTGATAGTAAGTATTTCAAATGTTCTATTTTAGTTCTTGTATTTTTAATAAATCTTAAATTTAATTTTTCTAGTCTCTTTTACGATCAAAAGTATGATGTCGAGGAAGGTAACTGAAATCAGAATTGAATAAGTAAGGTAAGGAGTGGGACATAAATAGTTTATTATATTTTTAAAAAGATATGTTATTATAAATTAGCTTTGTTACTCTAAAACTTGGTTCGTCAACTATATTTATTTATATTAAAAATAAAAGAACTAAATTTAAACATTTTAATCTACCGAAACAAAAATTCAACCAATCTCAAAGCATAAAGGCCGAAATAAGTTTTTCTTAAAGAAATGGAACTTTGTGTCAATTATTTTCTTGAAATTTGGATTATTGATTCGAAATTTATTTTAAATAAATAAATCCTAGCCATAAATTATAGGAAATTAAATAATTTTCAAATTTATATATATTTGAATCTTATATTTTTCATAATACCTTTCAGTTTTTAATTATTGTTTGTACTATATTGGACGATTATTGAAATATTACTATAATATTATTGGTCAAATGAAGACAACCATATCTCTTGTGGTGCCTTTCATCACTTTGTTTATTTTAAATCATCCCCACAAAATTTATGGTTAGAGTACATATATACGAAGATCAAATAATAAATGTGACGTGTTTGAATAGAGAGATAATGTAATATACCTTGACATTATAATGAAATCAAAATATATTCTAAAACGGTTTACTATGTTTCAAATAAAGGACAAACTTGTTAGACATGAAATTGAAATATGAGTAAGTCAAATTAGGTGTTATTAAAAACAAAAGTAAAAGTTCTCGGGTATTCTTAAATTTTAAATATATCTACTAAATACAAAATACAAAATACAAAATTTAATAATTTACGAGATAAAGTTGAATTACGATAACCTATTAAATAATTTAAATCTAAAACTTAGATCTATGTACAAACTAAACTTTGAGGCATGCCTCTAACCATATCCAATATAATGAAACTATAAAATCTAAAATAAGGAATAAAATAAAGAATAAGTATGAACAAAATATATTATTCTTACAACCATTCTCTATAATTCTCTCTTTTTATTATTTATTTCTATACGTCTGGTGGTTACTTTTATTATATATATATATATATATATATATAT
>CM046887.1:14991499-15238568 GCA_025688845.1 Cucumis hystrix
TTCATCAACACCGAAATCATGGAACAGCTTAAATTGCCTTTTTTTTTCTTTTCTTGCAGAAGCAATGGTTTATAAATTTAAGTATAAAAAATGGAGCATTAGGTGTCAGATCGAGTTTACCCTTTACAAGGCTTTCAAAGAGGCGTTGCCCAGATCTACAACACGTACCCTATGATGAGTAGCAATAACACAGTTGTACGCAGACGTGCGATTGCGATCCACAGGAAAGTGACGCAGCGGTGTCAGCACCCACAAGAAGACCCGTGACGGCGGAGGCGATGGACAGCCGAGGCAGCTCACTATTCATTCAGTAAAAGGATAAGAGGATTTGGGAACCTTTTTATAAAATAATTTGATTTAAAAAAGTAGGTCAAAAATAGGTTTGGGCCAAAATTATTGGCAAAAAAATAAATTTGGGCCAAGTCAAGGGCCACGACTTCGATGGCTGTGTGGGCCCTACGCTTTTTTTTAATTCATTATTTATAGAGATAACTGTTAGATGGCAAAAAATTGGATAACAAACTGAAAAGTAGCAAATTTAAAAAATATTAAGATTTATAGCAAAACTGCAGTTGTAGACTTCTTTTTAACCGATTATACCTCTTTGTATAGGTAAAAAATGATACATGATATCACAGATTCACAGATACAGTGTATTTGCAAAAACCATCAATTTTGAAAAATATTAAATAATTTTTTATTTTCGGACTATATAAGATTACACCAACGTCCCCTAGATTTATGTCTGCAATTTATACAAAATTTTGGAATTTTTAGGTTTCAAATCAATTAATTAACAATTTATTTCTATAATTCATAATATATATAGTAATGACTATTTGAATTCAAATTTTGTTGTCACCTCTAAAATAATGGTTAATATAATTTCATCATAAAGTTCCTTTTAATATTTAATAATATTTTATTATATTATACATAATACATATTTTTCATATTTCTAATAACAATTTGAAGTTAGATTTTATAACATCCAATAAAATCGTCAATTTGAATTCTTTTAAACAATCATATACCTAAAATAATAGCAAACATAAATTCAACGTTTTTTTAATTATTTATGTGTCAAAATATTTATAAAATTTTTTTGAATTCAAATATCTCCAAAATTCATATACTTAATAACAATTTAAATTTAAAATTTTATCATTTCCTAAAATCGTATTAATTACGATTATCCACTTATTTTATTAAAGCAAATTCACTCATAAAGTCGTGCTATTTAGTTTAGTTGATATTCCTAAAATAATGGCAAACATAAATTTAATATTTTTTTATTATTTATATTTCAAAATATTTATAAAAATTTGAATTTAAATACCTAAAAAATACAAGAATTTCACTTATTTATATTTTCAGCCGATTTTAGCTGTATAGATTAAAATTCTTATCTGATAGGTAGAGTGTATTTTTTTAGGTTAAAATGATGGAATATAACCCAGAATGACAGATACAGTGTATTTGTAAATAAATCAATTGTGTAAAAATATTAAATAAATATTTATTTTCGGGATGGATCTGATTGAATTAACATTGCCTAGATTTATGCCTGCAATTTACAACAGATTTTCGTGTTTGTAGGTTTCAAATCAAGTAATTAACAATTTATTTAGTTATGGCGGTTAAAATTAAAATTATATCTTACCCCTATAATTATGATGCATTTAATGTGTATATTATTATTCTAAGAAAATTTTGATATTTCTCCGGGTACTTGATTGATTTCCCTAAAATTTTTATATTTCTAATAACAATTTATTTAACATAATAATAAATTGAAATTAAAATTGTATCTTACCCCTCTAATTATGATGCATTTAATAGGATTATTCTAAGAAAAATTTGATCTTCCCTATAATCATTCTACTTGATTGATTTTCCTAAAACGATGTCAAACATAATTTCAAAATTTTAGGATTATCTTGTTAATATCCCTTGTCTATTTTCCATAATTTTTTTTAAAAATATATTTTAAATTTTGATTTGAAACCCCTAAAATATTAAAATTGCTTTAAAATTTTATAAAAATAGGTATTGTTAATAATAATTTCAATTTAAAATTTTAGCATCCCTAAAATCGTGCTAAGATTATCCACTCATGTTATTAAAATTTTTATCATCCCCTAAAACCGTGTTATTTGATTCATATTGCCAAAATAACGACAAACAAAAATTTAACATTTTTGAATTACTTATATTCCAAAATTTATAAAAAAAATTGAATATTTTTTTTAGAAGGAATTAATTGAGAAGAAAAGATTTGTTTTATTTAAATTGGAAAAGAAGAAAAGATTTGTTTTATTTAAATTGGAAAAGAAAAAAGGAAAAGGAAGATATTTAAGGAAAAAGAATAATATAATAATATTATTATTACTATTCATCATCTTCTTCACTCTCACCAAACCCTAGTGGCTGACGACACCTCCATCTTCATTCGAGTGTTATCCGTCCAGTCGAGATCTCCACCTTCGTAGTCATCTCCTCCATTATGTTGGCTAATAACTAAGCCGTAAGGAAACGTCTCCTCCGCTGCACGTCGCTAGTCGCATTTTTACTTCATCCAAAGTCGAGCGCCTTTGCGCCGCTTGTTCCTTCATGCATCGCATGCCCATCCGCGTCGGTCTCCTTCATCACCATTCGTTCACCGGTTCTGCCAAAACTTCCAGCCACCGTCAGTCGTCGGATTTTAGTGACTTTGTGATTGTTGGGGTTTTGTTGTACTTTTTCTTAATTACTCTTTGAAGTTAAGAAAATCTTTTGATTTGCGCTGAATGTACGAAGACTTTGAAGGTTTTGAGGAGGACGAAGCTTGAAACTCCAATTTTTTCTGAATTGGAAGATAGTGAAGCTGGATTCTTTTCAGCTTTGAATACCTAAATGTGCACAACTGTATTTATGACTGTTTTTGAATTGCTAAGAACATTTGAGACATTGTTCCATTTATTTATTTTCTAGATTTTTCAATTTTACTATTCTAACAATTTAAAAATAAATTTGCTATTTTCTCAAAAGTAAAAATCATAATTTGCTATTCTTGTTGACAGCCATTCTTATTATAAGGTTGGTATATTAGTTGAAGAGTATGTTGGGCATGATTTTTAAAAAGTGTGGCATTTGTCTTTTGGACGTTCAAGATTGGGTCAATAATATCATTTTCCCAATATCTGCTATTTACGCTACATTTTAAGCCAACCCATTTTGTTGTGGCAATTAGAGACGTAACTTAATTTTTATGAATTTGGATATAACTCATATGTTAAATGGTCCAAATTTAAGCCCATTTACCATTGGCCCAACCACATATAAATGTCTATTAACATTACCAAAATTTTAATTAGAAATCGAGAAAATATAATATATATAATATAAATAATATAAATAAAGAAAATTGGAAAATCTCATAAATTTCTCTAACTTTCTCCAATTTCTTTGATTATACTTACAAACCCACCAAATGTCATTATTTATAGGCAATTTAATAAGTAGAATGTGGGTTAAATAGCCATTAAGAGTGAGTCTCTTATAGGCACGTGATATGAGTGTTAGATGGTTAATAGGAAGACATGGGACTATATGGCCACTAAGCACGCTAATAGACATCTACAATATTATATTAATATTTATAATAAATTAAATATTTGTATTGTATGATCTAAAAAATTGCAATTTTTACTATTTTATTTTTTACTGTCACGTTATATAGAAGAGGTGAAGTGAAGCCCGTCATGAAAAATAAGAACATCCAAAACATAACGACGGTTCATTCATATATCATGGAAACAATCAATATCGAGGTCTTTCTAGAAATTCGATTTCTAAATAGTTCGTTTAAAATCTAAATTTTCCTCGTGATAATAATCTTCAATCCTTCTCAAAATAGAAAACAAGTATTTCTTATATTATATGTGAGAGAGAGATTGAAATAATTTTGATCTCAATATCGTAAATTTTATGTCAGTTAAGCATGCTCGTATGGATAGAAAATCCAACATTAGTTTTGAATTTTTTTAGTAAATAATGTTTGATATGTTTATAAAAAAAAATCTTCCATAGATATAACAAAGAATTTTGTAAATTTGAGGGAATAAAAAGAAAGAATTCAAGAGGCCTCAATGACTCAAAACTAGCAAGGGATTAAGCAAGGAGTTCTTTTCTTCTTGATCTTCTTTGTTTGTTTGTTTTTTTTTTTTTTGTTTTTTTTAATGTAATTGATAGTTCATACATAAGAGGGAGGGCTTTTTTCAAAAATAAAAGAATTGACAAACTATTTATAAATAAAACGACTAAAAGATAAAATTGATTACACATCATTTTTGTATGAAGTAAATATTTTATCAAAGGAGAAATGATGTTCTAATTTTTCGTTTCTAGTTTTATGTTTTTAGTTTTAAGAAATAAAAGTGCTCGATAATCTTGACAGTTTCTTATTTTTTAGAAACATTTTTAAAGTTGTATTTTTTAAACAACAAAAAAAAAATCAAAGTTGTTTTTGAGGACATTTTCACATATCAAAATGTATCAAAATATTTATAAAATATAGTGATAAAATTTGAAATTGTGCTCTATTTTGTAAATACTTTAAACTATGTTTATTTAGAATGATTTTCCTTCTTTCCTTATTTTTACTTTCAATTCTGTTTCTATCCAAAACATTCAATTAAACTATTGCTTTGACCTTCTTTTTTTTAACTTCTAAAATCTAAATTTTAAATAAAAATAAATTTATGACTTAAAATTTACTTAAATCATTTTATGTTAGCTTTTCATATTTTTATTTTGAGGACAAAGAAACTAGAAATGTTATAAAATATGTTTTTTTTTCTTCAATATAAAATCATTTCTTCATATTAAAAAAAGAGAGAGAAATCAAAATAATCAAATTTCTTTCATTCATTCATTCAATATCATTCCAATTTTTATTCGTCAACCACAAAATCAAGAAAATACCATACTGCTACCTTTAATTTTTCTTGATTTGTGATATATATAGATATATATATATATCTTAATTAAGTAAGTAGAGAGATTACTTAGCTTAATTGTTAACTACACACATTACTAATTATTAATTATTAATTATTATAATCGTGCCAGCACAATTGAATTAATAACTTCATCCGTTGGATGAAACACCGTAAGAATCTCGAACCCCCGAAGATCACAAGCTTCCACCACCGGATAAACAAACGCTCGTGCACCATATGCGCTCCTCAACATCAACAACGCCCCACCACTCATATTCTTCCTCAAATGCTCGATCACCTTCCCCTTCTCTTCTCTCTCCATCCCCACCAACGCCGCCAGAAACACCACCTCGAACTCCCTCAACTCTTCCGACCCGACGTCCATGATGTCGGTCGTGTGGAACACCATCCGCCTCGACAGCTCCACGTCGCCTGCTACCAGCATCGATGCTTTCGCATTGGCAGACGGGTCGAGGTCGAAGTTGTGAAACTCGGTTTTTGGGAAGTACTTCAAGGCCATGATGATAGACGAGAAGGGAAGTGCACCGGAGCCAACAAATGCCACTTTAGAGGGAGGCGTAGTAGTACTGTGGGGGGCGTGGTGGTTCAAAATGGAGAATTCTAAGTGAGTGAGTTTGAGGTAGTTGGAGTAATAAGGGAAGAGGGAGAGATGGTCGAGAGGGTTTTGGTGGGAAGATAAAATGGTGGAGTAGTGATGCTCGAGAAGGGACTCGGCCTCGCCGCAGAGCTTGATGAGATGGGATCTCATGGTTTGGATGGTGGAGCAGAGCGTGGAGACGTCGATGGACGAGGAAGAAGGGGTGCAAATGAGGAGTACAAGTTGAGAGAAGAGGGAGTTGACATGTTTAGAGGGTTTGAGGCTCTCAAGAGTGGAGATCTTGTGGTAAAGTTCTGAGATTTTTTGGACCAAAAGAAGACTTTGGCAACACATGATGATGGTATAAGTTTGAAAGAGCCAAGAAAATTACAAATAGGGTTTTGGAAGAAAAAGAAAGATGAAGAACACAATTGTAATTAATTTGGTAGATTATTATTCAAGAATGGAGTTCCTTTTTATAGGTGATGATCAAAAAGGGTTTATGGGGTTTTATTTTTATTTTATTTTGTTCTTTTTTATAGGGGAAGAAGGTCAATTTTATCATCATTAAAAGTTGTATAATTTTAGAGTAAAACTTATATCTTAGTTTCATTAAATTATACTCAAAGTTTGGGTAAGTGTTAACATTTTAACTCCATAAACACTCACACCTAATTATTGCAATTTTAACTTCTCTTTTTTCTTTACTTTGTAAAGTGTTGTAATTTTAACCCATCAATAAATTTTGCTTTAAATATTTAATGAATCATATAAAACACGAATGGAATATGAAATTGACAAAATATGGTTTAAAAAGTTATTTTTTTTAGTTATTTGGATTGGATAATCTACATATGTATTACTAAGAAATTTTAGTTAAAATATCTCTCCAAAAAAAAAAGACCAAATTAAACATACATACATATAATTAATATATATATATATATATATTGGATAGCTTTTCTAGAATGTTAGAGCATATATATATATATATATAATTGATTGCATTGGGATGTATATTGAAAAGACATAAATTTATGAAATAGTGTGAAGTGTGTTATGTCGACATTCACTATTTCCTAATTAGATTTTATTTTGGTTAGGTGTATAGTTGCAAATCATTGGCTCATAAACATTATTATTAAATCATGATTTGTCCAAATATATATAACTTTCAATTAACCTTTTTTTTCCCCCTAAATAACACAACCTGGCTTTTCAATGTCCAATGATTTTCCAACAGTTATTTCCTCTTTTTATAATATAATTAAACAAATTGCCTCAATTGTTTATGGTTAAGTAATTGTATATTTAAGGGATCAAATCTTCAATTTATAAAGAAGACGGTCAGACTACTTATTATTAAACTAAGTTAACTTTGGCTATATATAAAAATAGTTGTAAACATATTTCTCTGTATTTTTTTTAACTTTCTGTAAATAAAAATGAATGAATTAAAAAAAACAAAAAAAAAAAACTAGAAACTAGAGTAAAAAACATATTATGCAACAATCTCTTGGTTTTTTATTTTCTTGACAATATCAATCTCTTTCTTCGGCTTTTTTTAACTATAGAAGTGGGAGAGATTTGAATCATATATGCCAGACAATAATCTCAATCTTTTAGTTATGATTATTCTTTTATATACATGTATTCTCAATAATGTCCGAAGTTTTTTCATCCTTTTTTGTTTTCTTTTGACAATATGTAAAGTGAGAGAATCGAGCCTTTAATCACAAGATTGATAACACAAACATCATTTTAGCTGAGTTATGTTTTTTTTACAACATCCAAATATTTAAACCATAAAAGAATGCAACGAATGAAGCCAAAATTTTCTTATAATAATGAAGGACTAATGTTGGAGTCAAAATATAATACTTCTAATCATTATTAGATTGTGATCCAATGATAGCTTTTAGTTAATGGTGGA
The DNA here is from genome assembly GCA_025688845.1 of Cucumis hystrix. Lineage (NCBI taxonomy): Eukaryota > Viridiplantae > Streptophyta > Magnoliopsida > Cucurbitales > Cucurbitaceae > Cucumis > Cucumis hystrix. The sequence goes on from CM046887.1 coordinate 14,999,013, forward strand.
AGCAAAGTAAGGGTTCCATTTTCCTCCTCTTTGATCACTGTTGTATGATCTCAAAAAGTGTTATATAAAGACATAATTATACAATCATCCTTCTTTGAAGATGAATCCTTTGCCATTTTGAAAGGCCATTAGCCATTCAAATCCAAAGTGGGAAGTGATTTATAAATCAAAGTGTGGGCATTGCATGGCAACATGTGCCCACCACACATTCTTGCATGTCTTGCTTCTTCCCTGCTGCCCTTACCTGTGTGTCATTCCCATGCCACCAAAAAGAATAGGCCTTGATCATCATATGCATTCCTATAGTTTCTTTTTGCTTCTTTATTCTCCACTGATTTCAGTCTAATCAAACGTGTCTTTGCTTCGAAAAGATCAATGTGTAAATGGCTGAATCCTGGCTATAGATCTTTCTCATAGAAGCCAGTTAGATTGAATAATAATGGATTACAACAACTTACTACTAGAAATCGCAATGTCTCAAAAAAAAACTGAGATACTATGTTTTATGTTTTGGATGTTTCATTTTGCTTCATTAGCCTCCATTGACTTAGCCTGAGAGATGAAAGTTGAGAGAGACCGAAAAACAAATGTGTCTGCATAAATGGTTGAAACTTTTGTTGGACTCAACCCTCGACCCCCATCCCACCCTACATGTTTTTTCATAAAAGTTGCTAAAATCTGAAATGGCTCAAATCAAACTCTCGACATAGTATGTTTTGGATGTCAACAAGCTGCACACATCCCTTGACTTTTTTATCCCCCCCCCAATTAAACCAGTGCGTAGCTTTCTATTTAAGCCTTTGTAAAGGGCATTGATTCCATAAGTTAATAAGCATGTCAGTTGGATTTCCTGGTGTACAAGGTCCTAAAGGTAACTGGCTTTATTGCATCCGCCATCCGTGGTCACGGCCGTAACTTATTCAGTCTCAATCATAAATAATACGATCACTGCCTGTCAAAGAGACCTTTAATCAACCAACAAACTCATCTAGTAACTTCCTTACATAGATTCACTCTCTTAACTAGCTGGTCAGATACATCCCATAAAATAATAACTCCCATTGTTCCTGGAATAAAACACTTCACTCCTTAACTCGATTTCTTTGTTTGCAAGAAGTAGCTAATTGTTTATACCCTACAGGAAGATTCATAGATTTGGCATCTGCCATATCCTCTGTATGATTTTAAATCAGTAACTAGACTTAAGCACCATTAATATCTCCACCTTTACTTCTATTATGGCAAGAATTTCATGTCAAGAATTCTACTGACAGCTTCCAGATCTTCCATTAAGAACTCCTAGGTTCATGCTCTAGTTTTGCATATCTTCTTTATTTCTATTCGGAATTAGCATATCATTTTTTTTAGTTCAAGAATATGCAAGGATTTACGTATGAGAGTAATTACAATGTTTTTTCTCCCCTAGAGTAATTACAATGGATTAAAGCTGTGTTAATAAAGTGTTTCAAAAGGTTTTTCAGGCTCAAAAACACATCTTGAGGCTTATGCCTCGTACCACTAAGAGAATATTCAGAAGGCAGAGAATTCAGAATCAATGGTTAGAAAAACAATGTAACAGGCCATGTCTTAAAACATATAAATGTTAATACATTGTTTGTTATGATAATTAGAACCATCGCTATTTTACCGCCAATGCTCAGAATTAAAAGTTAAACTGGTCCCTTTAGTTTTTAAGACGTTACTTATCCAACTAACCTTCCAAGAGAGAAAATAGATAAATCAGAAAATAAAAAGACAAAGAACTAAATCAAAAAATAAAAAGATCAAAATAAAATAAAAAGACAAAGTACTCAATGTTTTAGAGCACAACATCATACGTATCATAAAGATTAAATAATTTCTAATGTTATCATCATCATAAGACACTAATCTGTCTACTTGGTTAGCATTTAGCATTACCATAAACGTATGTTGTACACTATGAAATTCATCAAATATGTGGAATAAGAAGCGATACAATACAACAAGATCTATTAATTCTACACTTAAACCAAACGGTACAAGAAGCCAGGATTCACTAAATTTGATTCTTAAGAAATCAGTCTATCATGTGTTCTAAGTTTGAACTGACCTCCAAGCTCCGACATGGTTTTTTTGTAATCATTTGGATTTCTTATCAGAACCAGCAGTACTACTATCAACAGTTGATGTGGCAGATAGTTCCATTAACCTCTCATAGTCAATCTCACTAGACTTGTATTTCAACTTGAAACCACTTTGAATCCATGATTTGATACAAAGGAGAGCTGGTGTGCTATCATGAGGCATGCAGTATCTTTGTTTATCTATGTCATCACCTCTCCCGCAAAACAGTTCTTCAGGAGCCAGCGAAGTTGCCTGCACAGCCAAGAAGTCTCGAGCCATAACAGAGAGTCGTGGATAGCGTGTGTTGTTAACCTTCCACCACTCTAGAACATCTGTTGGTATTGGAGCTGGAGGCTCTGATAAATATTGTGTTAGCTCATCCGTTGCATTGCTCATGCTCGCCCTTCGCTTCTTTCGAGCAATTTCCTCAGCGAAAGAAACACTTCCTCCATCCTCAATCTCCTGAGCACTATAGCCACTGGTCACTGATGGAAAATGGTTGGAAGAATAATATCTCATGAAATGAGATCTGGCTTCTTCCAAGTGATTCCCTGAGTTAAGACTCTCTGGAATCAACTCTCCTTTGATTCGAGGATCAAGGATTGCAGTCATATATGTGAAAATGTTGCAAACCTGACTACTATAATTCTTTGCTTTCTTGGCCATGTCTTCTGCAGCACTCTTTAGCCAGTCAGGGTTGTGCCGAGAATCTCGACAGGCAGCAATAGTCTCAGAAATGTGATCCATGAAGAACAGAACTAACCCAACAGTTGCTACCTTATTTGTGCATATGTTGTTCGTGGTTTTGTAGAAAGGTTCTAGATATTGATGCACAATATTAACTACGTTCTTCTCAGCAGAGTTCAGAAGCATCTTGCTGCCAAGTGTTTCCTCATACTTCCTGATAACAGCTTCCATGGATTTCCCTGACTGCATTGTATAAAGACTTCACGTAAGCTTAGTTGACCAAAAATAAAACATGACCAGAGGAAAGAAAACGAAAAAAAGCAATAAACATTCTATTGATATATAATGAGGCAAACATTATAGCTAATAGTATTCTTTTGTGGGAGCCTAAGGCAGTTCATATCAATTCGTGGTTCTAAGATATCCATCTTAGATGCCCACATATTAGAAAGCAGTAAGTTCTTGATACTCAAGTTTGAGCAAATTCCAAAGTCGTAAGGGCACTTGATGGGCATGGTCACATTCAGACACATGGCTCATAGGAAAACATCCAATTTTACGGCACGTCCAAGAATTTCTTTATCCAGTATCAAACACGCAATATTTCCTACCATAATTTGAATTACTACCCCATAAGGAGAAATCAAATTGGATCAAAAGAACATGTCATCTCAAAGTTCGGCAATTTTCTTGTAAAGGCAGAAATCCAGTATTATCCAAATCCTTACTTAAGGAAGTAAAAGAGATGAATTGAACGACTATGGTCGTCCTGAACTTGGATGTCCTATTAAACCAAAATTGAAAATTTATCCATCTTCCATAAAGGAAGTGAACGTAACCAAAGTTTCATGAGGCATGCTCAATCATGAAATGAGAGGTTTTATAAGGACACAAAGTAAAAACACAGACACTAATACAGCTTCTTTGATTTATTCTAAAAACTGGAAAAGGCAGATTCTGAGTTCTATTTGTTTCTGTTCAGAATGGATGTTCACAGAGAGAAGATGGTTATTCTTCACCTCCCTCTCTTAAACTCGGAGATTTACTTATGTATGAAGCCTAGAAAAGGTTAAGAAAAAAATTACAAATCATGGAAATTATTTCAGCATGATGAAAAAATCTAGATATAAGAGAAATTACCTTGCGTACTATATCGAGCATCTGATAATTTCCACTCCACCTTACTGAAGCATCAAGGGGAAATTTCCAGTTACCTTCTTGATAAACTGTAGTAAATTGAACGAAATCCTCAGAGATATCCAAACAGGCATTTAACTCTAGTACAAACTCCCGAACTTTTGCAATTATTGATTTTGTAGGCCTTAACCCATCATCTATGATCAGGTTTAGAGTACGAGCAGCACAAGGAATATAACAGAATGGACCGACTTTCTGACCATCCAAATGCTCTTTCAAAGCATGACAGGCATGCACGGCGTCTTGGCTATTATCATGGGTACATGAAAGAACTCTACTTTCTATGTTATACATCTTAAGAACTTTCACAATAGAGTGAAAGATCTCTAGACCTCCACAGGGATAAGGTATGTGAGTGATATCGAGAAGCACCTTCTGGAAGGACCAGCTTTCATCAATCCACTGGCACGTTACACTCATAAAAGAAATTTGATCGTAGGAATTCCAGAAATCAAGAGTGACCGAGATCTTAGATGAAACGTGTTCCAAAGAGGCTCTTACATCTTCCTGCATGCTTCTGTAAACTTCCCGGAAAACTGCTTTATACTTTTCAGTAGGCCATAGTTGAATAGATGGATTGAGAAACTTATAGGAGTTGGCCAGCCATTTTTCTTCCAGGGTTGAAGGAGGGAGAGAAGATAATATAAGCCACTTAATTATCAACCAATTCAAATGATCATAGTCAATCTGTTGCGGTTTCCCCTGAGGTTGAGATTTCTTCAATGTGCCGATAGGCTGTGGTGCTGGATTACTGACAACAATAGCACCAGACTTATCATAACCTGGATGCCGATTACTTAGGTGTCTTCCCAAATTTCCTGTACCGATGAAAATAAGATTTTTCATCACAAATGAAAAGACATAAAGGTGCTAAAATATTGAAACTTGCTGAGTTGGGGCATATAGGAACATACATTTAAGCTCGATAGTAAACTGGAGCAAAACCAATTACAAAAACATAAAACTCTTAAATTCTAATCTTGGCGTCTATTGCTCCTTGCAGAATAATTACAATGTTATTTGAAGCATTTTGTTTTATTCCTCAATTCCAAGCAGTTACATACAAGTAATCAATCAAGAAATAGCATCAAAATTACCAGTAGCGGTTGCAATGGAATAGCTCTGTCCACAAAATTTGCATCTTCTGCTTTTTCCATCAGCAGCGGTCTCAAAAAATTTGAGATAAACTGATGTCATGGTCTTTTTTCTTGGCTTTGCTGAAGTATTAGGACTCCCCTTGTCAGAAGAGCGCAAATCGATATCAATTGGCTCAATGTGTGGTATCAGTGACACATCCATCATGGACTTGGGTTCCAAATCTACTTGTAGAAACAAAAACAAAGGCTACATTCATTAAAATGAACTATCTAATCGTCGCAGATTGCACAGAACCAACATTCAAAGAAGCAATACACAAACAAAACCATTGAGCAAATTACAACTACTCTTCCAAGAAACACGTACACACATGAAACATCACAGACAACGTTTCCACATTCTAACCACGCTAGTAGGAATCTAAAAACCAGGTCCACTGCAAAAAAATTGCACCCCACTTTTCATGGGTGATTAAAAAATGCCCTTAGCATTCCTTTTAATTACAATGAATACTGAATAGTTTCCTGTAAGAAAATATATTGTAAGTGAACTTAACTCAGTTGTGGAATAATTTTTAACACACAAAAGGTATTCTAAATGGTACAAATCACTGTTGATTACTTCATTACTGAGTGCCAAAGAACACACTCAGTGTGATCAAGTTTATGTGTGCTTGTTTTATTTTTATTAAGTCTTAAGAGTTAGGATTAATCCTCATCAAACCATTATATCTGCGCCTTAATACTGAAAAACCATCAAATTTGGAGCAGATGAAAAAAAAAACCATTAATCATACGTAAGTATACAATTACCTTTAAATGTTTTAAATGCATTATTCACACTCCAGTCCATTTGGTTTTTAGCTTTCCCACTAACAGTCCCTGGCTAACAGCAACAATAGATTCAGAAAATGGAAGGATAAATAGAAGAGTTAAGCATCAGCCCATTTTGGATCAAAAGATTCACTTATTAGTGCATGAATCTGGTAGACAATCTTGCCTTCTGATGTAATTTAAGATTGTCAATTCCCTCTTAGTTATTTGGGTTTTTTTACTGGGAATTTTCAGCCTTTTATTATTTAGTACTTTTTAGATTAACTATATTAGTGTTTCTAGCCGTTAGAAACTGGTTAGAAGGCTGTTTATTTCCAGTTCAATTTTAAGCATCATGTGCTCTTGTTATCTATTTTAATTAAAAAAATCTTGATTTCCCATGTTTTGTGATGTAGCATGATTCTCATGCTTTTTGCTCTTCTTTATGTTGCTTTAAGTTCTTACTTTCTTGTTCATTAGTTTCCCATCTTTCTCTAATCAATAGGTTTGAATATGTTTGACTGTTTTTACTCTTTGATAGCTCGTAACTGTCGATTTATTTCCAGTAAGAACAAATAGAACAGTACGATATATGTTATTTACCTGTTCTTTCTTTATTGCAGGAACTTGTTAGGAAGACATTCCTAATATAAACACAAAGAAAAGACAAAATTCTATTGATCATAATGTATCATACAGTCTAATTCCAAGTACTGCCAGAGCATTTGAGTCCATAACAGCCTTTAATTCAACTTTGTAACGGCTGGAAAAGCTTAGAAAATAAACAGTTTTCTAATCAACTAACTGTCAGAAACACAAACAGAAAATTAATTTAGCATGTAAAAGGCTTAAACTTCCCAGTTCCCATCCAACAAGCTTAAATATCCATTTGAAGGCCAATTGAAAATCTGAAATAAGCCATCTTCGTAAGCAACAAGACTACTCATACAAGCAAACAAAATTGGTTTTCTCTTTTCTTCTAATTTGTTTGGAACACATTTATAAATGGTATACAATCTGAAGTGGAGCGCATAGATGAAACAGCCAAAGCCCTGCACTTTAGCTTTATCGAGCAAGAAAGTACTTCTGCAGCAGAGGATTCACTTCGAAGAGTATAGCGCCATTTTCAGTCAAGACCATTAAAATTTCACGGCACAGAATCTCACTATTTTTTAAGGAGGAAACATATGATTTCATTTGACATTTTAAACAATCCCATTCGATTAGTTGGTGATTTCAACTCAAACTGCAGAGCCAATTGCAACCTCATTGACTTATGATCAAGCTACAAAATACTAACATCATCAACACTCACTCTATCTCAACAAGCATTCAAGCTACAATCCAAAAGAGAGCAAAGACTAAAAATGAACATTAAAACAAAAACATTTCAGCAGTTAAAATTAACTGACTTACCTAGAAATACATGGAACGAAGAGCTGAAACATAAAGACTCCCACCCCTTATTCCAAGGAGAACCCAATTGTCAAAAAAACAACCTCAATAAAGGGTCCTCCAAGAAGTCGGCCAAAGAAACAGAACCCCATCTCCCAACTCGAACAAGAACCCAAACCCACCACTTGGAAGAGTCCAAAGAGCTAGTAAATGAGCGAGGAAGATTGAACGAGAAATTCGACGATATGGGCTCGTCGGAAACCTGAAAATGGTTCTGATCAGAACGGAGGGGAGGGGAGGAGCGGCGCAAGATGGATCTGAGCCGGATCAAAGCCGCGAGAGAGAGAAAGAGGTAGAGGTAGAGTTGAAAAGCGAAGAAGAGGGGCTTTGAGCAGAGCCGCTAGCTTGAGGAGAAAGAGAGGAAAGAAGGGTTTGGTTGGATATGGGAATCGGGATTTGGCTCGGCTACGAATTTGAGGATTGTTCTTTTGGGGGTTGTTGTTTATTCGTTAAGCCAGCAGCTCTGCTTTGGCGTTGGCGTAATGGCGCGTGCTGGCCACTTGGTCAATCGTTCGTTGTAGCCACAGCCAGCTGAGCTCTATCAATCTTCGCGCGTGCTCTCTCCAACCCCCCCCCCTCTTTCCTTTCATTTCCATTCTCTCCTTTTATATTTTTTCTAACAACACGTTCTTCTTTTTTCTTTTTCTTTTTTTTATGAACTTCCAACGTCTTATACGTTTAAGCTGATTGAAAAGTCATCCATGAACAGTGGGTCGAATAGTAACAATAACGATAACAAAATGTGACTGATTCATAGTTTGAAGTAAACGTGTTAAAAACAATCCAATTATGCTTACGATTTAGGACTATTACAATTCATTCATAATAAAATCTCATTTTAGTTACATCAATTTTCATAGTTGTTTGGTAGACGTGGTTTTAGTGCTAAATTTTAAAGCTAGTTTTAATTTAAACCTTAAATTTCAAAATGTTACAATTTTATCAATTTTGTTTGAAGCACTTTTAATCTTAAATACTATAATTCAAACAGAAATTTAACTCATAACCTATGAACTAAAAATGTGTAATTCTCTCTCTTTTTTTTCCTTTTAGTTTTATATTAAAGCCAACCAGATTGTATTACAAGATCAATTAAATTTCTAAACGGATCAATTTTGTTATCCAGATCAAATGCCCTTCAAAAAATTGTTGTGTATTGACGTCCAATTTAACAAAATGAACATTTGATTGGTGTCAAATTTTGAAAATCTTTATTTATTTAATGATACATATTTCAAAACCAATTGCAAATTTATTTTAAGAAGATTACTTTGCTGTCAAAATTAATTAGAGTTGAAGTGTCACTTCAAATTCACTACCAAATATTCATCAAAGCTTTCAATTAATACCCAAAATCCGTCAAATGCCTCTTTCAATTCAATATTTCTATCAACTTCAATTCCATGAACAAAACAGTTTTAAAAATGATAAAAGTTTTCTACATCCATGAACCCCAACAATATCTAACCTAAAATAATGTTCCCTTGTAAACTCTTAAATCTATCTCAACAAAGCATCCAAGAAAAGTTACAAGTATACATCATCTAAACTCGGAGTTCTCGTGATCTAAAGATTCATCTGATGGCGATGATTCATAGTGGTATGATTCTTCAAAATTTTCCAAGTTGTTGTAAATAGGAGCATCGTTAACAAGTGAGCCGTCGGAGGAACCTTCATTTTCGACATAGGCTGCCTCTTTTTCATGGACTTCACTTTCTTCTTCACCTTGAACAAAATTGAGCAAGAAATGCACTCCATTGACAACGTCATATACCATAAGTCCAATTCTACCTCCAACCCAACTACCTAAATGACTTCCTATTAGGTACCCGAACCTCCCAAGCCTTTGTTCGCCAATGAAACCTCCAGCGTAAGCGCCGAAAAGAGTCCCTGAGCCCCTAAGGAAGCCTTCTGTGACAGTACCACCATAGTATAGAGCTTCGAAAAAATCCCACCCAGAAGAAATGATCGGTCCTATGATACGTTTCGCTTGTCGTTTTGCCAGCTTTGCTGCCTTCACTCCCTCTTTCTGTGCGTGTTTGGCTGCTTCCTTTGCAGACATTCCCTGAGTAATTGCATCAGCCAATGCGGTCTCGAGTGCTGTGTGCCGTACTCTCTCAACATGGGCAGATCGTATGTTATAAAAGTAGAGTTTTACCCCCTCCTTCACACCACAAGCAACAGACCCAGAACCCATGTCAAAACAATTCAAGAATGTGAACTTTCCACTCTGGGATGAAGCTTCCTCCCCGACCAGGTGGCGACATTTCTCCGCTATAAAAAGTTTTTAAAACATGAAAAACAGAAACAGTAAATACTAAATAAATGTGTGAAAAAATGAGGAACAAACATACATGTATTGATATGATATGACCAAAAGATGTTCCTTTATGACAACCCTTCAAATATTGTAAATCCAGAATATAAACACACAGTAAAATTCAGTCTACAAAACAAAACCAACATCCAATACATAAAAATTTAAATCATGTTCATACATCATTTTTGTTTCTTAACAAAATACTTTAAGTTCTTCCATCACTTATCACCATTAAAATTCCTCTTGTCAAGATCAACATTAGTACATTAATACTTGGGGAATACAATAATCATAGTAAACTCACCAAAGTAGAGCCACCGACCAAAGAGGGCATGTTAGTTTGTCTTAGATTCAAAAAATATGCAACACAAAATTGAGCTTCTAAACTTTTCCCTCTAATTTCCCCTTTAATTTCAAAAATTGAAAGTTTATAGGCATAAAGGTGCAGCTGAGAGTGCTTCTAAAATAAGTAACTTTTCCCAAAAATACTTGGATTAAAGCACTTCAATGAAAAGGGTTAATGAAATCATTTGGATGTTTAGTTCTACATTTTCAAACTGTTTCCAAAACAATCACTCACGTCAAAAACACTCTACAAGTGTTCTTTCAAAAAGCGCTCTAATTTGAAACATGATTAAAATTTTGGTTCTTTCTTCTGTACATCTTGGAATATTTATTGGGAGAGTGTAAAAAATAACAAAGAAACAGTCAGAAAAACATGTTCTAGATGTAATACTTCACCAAATAAACAACAAGAGTTGACCATAAAATGGCTTTAAGATGTGCCTTCTTCAACACGTATCATTAATCTGGAACCAAATCTATGAGAGAAATTCAAGCAAGAAGATCAAGAAAAATCACCAGAAGAATTCAATTACACTAAGATTTTCATTTTCACAACTCCACACAGTTTCACAGATTCTAACTCCAAGAATTTCTAATGAAACAAGATTACAACTACTATTTCCACTTCTTCAACACACTCGCAACAAAACCCAACAAAGAAACACGAAGATTTTCGCTCACTCTCTAATTTCAAAGGAAACAAACAAAATCAAATACCCATCAAAGAAAAAGGAACAAGGCAATTAAAAATTACTAAACGCAACATGAATTCTTGATTCAACTATGGTCTTCAACACATTTACATCAGAGTTTCGATCCTAATTAAACGTACCGGTGAAACTGAGGACGATGGTGCCGATTATGAATACCAGTAACTGGATGCGCTTCTTCTCGAAATCGAACTCGAAATCCATAGAAAATTTTGAAACCCACGAGTAGAATTAGGCTCTAACAACGGGAAATCTCTCGACCCAATTCGAATCTGGGTAAGAAAATAATAGTTTGATAGGAATTTGACACGAGAATTCCAAACATGTGGAAGAGAAATAAGATATGGAAGAAGGTTCGAAAGACGAGAGTGTGGAAGACTCGTTAAAATAATGAATGTGATTTGCTTCTTTGACCCGTTGCCGTTGCTTCTTTTTTTTTTTTCATTTATATTTTAACTTTTATCATTTAAAATAATTTCTCTAAATTTATTTTGATTTTTGTACATGAGAATGTTTATTTGGTTTTTAAACTTTTTTAAAAGATAAGGATTCTAATCCTTTGAAATAACAGAGTTTTAAAATATAGAAATCAGTATGTTAAAATCAAAAGTTTAGAGTATAGATCAAGAAATGTAAAAACCAAATGGAAACAAAAATCAATACTAAGCTTCCAATTAGAGTTTTTGTTGTTTTTCATTTTCTTTTTGAGTTCAAAAGAAGGTAGAGTGAGAATTCCACCTCTTATTGGAAGTTCGAAATGAACAGAACTACGAAGAGATCTAATGAAGCAAGGAGCTGTGCTATTTGACCAACCCTTTCGTAACACTTTCATGTCATACTTCCATGTCTATCCGATCCATGGACGATACACTTTGTTTCTGACTTGAAGACGATGATCGAGATACTGGAGACTGCTGAGTTCCATAACTAGTCAGTTGAATAGCCAATTGAAATCATTGGACGCAAAGATTGATCGTTGTAAAGCCAATGGTTGTAAATATTCATCCCAAGTTGGGTTATAGTCGAACACCAATCACGAGCCTCAACAACGATGAAAATGTTGGAATTTATGTCATAAAACCCGTAGCTTATAATCATGTTATTTTCAATAAAATTATTTACAAATTGAATACTATAATCTTAAAATCCAATAAACTAAGTCTATATGCTATTTTTTTTTAGTAAACTTAAACTTTTTGTAGAGACATAAACGTAGATTAAGTTCGAATATATAGTATAAATAGTCTATAGTATATGAATAAAGATTGAGCGCCTTATTCAGAGAAATTATGGGTGCGGCCCACTTTATAGATAGTACAAACGAGATGATCTAGGGGCATCCTATATAAATTGTTTACATAAGACTGAACCATGAAATAGTTGTCTTTACATTATAATGTTGTTTATAGATAAGTTAATCTTAATCATGAGTCAACTATCAACTCCTATTCACAGGATTGGCCCAATAATAAGTCTCCCATTTCAAGGGTAAGATAAGTGGATAGGTGAGGACATAGAGTGCAAGACGGAATTCACTCCTACCCGTTTTAGGGTTAGTAAATAGGTTGTTCTCTTAAAGACTGAATCCAAGTCTTGAACAAGGGGCTCCACCCTTTCATTGGTCAGATTCGATTTGTGGATTGAACCATAAACCAATTGTTCAATAGTGATTCAATGGAACTTAAGAAGTAAGATAGTCACAGAGGTAAAACAGTATTTTGACCCAACCGACATTACGAACAACCTGTGAAAGATTAACTTACAGGCCATGGTTTTATCAAATAAATATATCTATAGTAAGAGGAGTACAACTATGGGACTTATGACATGTTTGTTAACGAATGTTAATTAATTCGGTCTAAAAGAGTTAAGTCAATTAATATCAAATCGTTGGAACCCATGATCTATAGGTCCATTAGATTCTCATACTAGCTCATACGGAATAAACTTAGAATATGATGGAATAAGTCGAATTGTTCTGACAAGTCGTCGAATTTTAGAATAAGAGATAGAGCTTTATAATTAAATGAGATTTAAATATTAAACATGTGAATGCGGATTCATACATGGAAGTATGCATTTGGAACTTTGCATGTAATTTCTCTATAAAATGGGCTCTAGGTTATTTTGGAAAGGATTGTTTTTTGGAGTATCAAATTTTGGGCTTCTTGTTTTCCTTTCGTAACTTAAAAAGAAAAAAAAGAAAAAAAAAACCAAATTTCAAGTCTAAACTTATTCCTTAATTTATTTTCCATCTTCTTTCTCTCTCTCGATTTTCTTCATCCAACTGGTCCCACAACCCGATTCTGAGTCCAGAGGATAATAGGTCAACCTTAATGGTTGTTCGGAAAAAATCGAAACTTCAAATGTAAGTATTCTCAAAACCCTAATTTCGATTTATTTTTTGTTTAGGGTTTACTCATTAATTAAGTGCAATTAGGATAGAATTTTGATCCAATTTTCGCCATGCATGTCTAATTCTATCCGAAAATATAATAATTATACACATTGAGTATATAAAACATCTGAGTAATAAAGTAACTGCATGTTATGATGCTACATCGAGCATTCTTCTGTAAACAATGGAGAAGGTATATCGCCATCAGTATAAGAATTGACTACTAAATTAACCTGATTGATTGAATTGTATACCATCTATATGATTTAAAGACATGGAACATCACATCACATCACAAGCTAAGCTCTCAAATGCTAAAGATGGTGTTTGTTCCACTCCTGGGTAGCTAATTTTTAGAATCGATCATGTTCAAGTAAGGTCAAGTAAGGTCCTTGGATATATTAGTTACCTTGAAATGTCCTCTAGCTTTGATCATGTTGGCCAGATCAACGACTTAAAGTGTATGTACAATTTTATTCCACCGGTACCGTTGCATTTAACTTCTACTGGGAGGCGTGATAAAGATGACCTTCTATATCGGGAAGAAATCCTTTCTCCATCATTTCCTCTTTAATTATCTCATAAGTAGTTCGATTCGGTATTAACCCCTTCTCCAGCATCTCATTAAGAAGTCCATTTGCATCTTCCAATTTCCCCTTTCTACAATAACCTTGAATCAACACATTATACGTTACCACATTTGCCCATCTTCCTTCTTTCTCCATTTGCTTCCTCAAATTCAAAGCAGCCCTTAAGTTTCCTTCCATGCAATAGCCATTCAACAAAATGTTATATGTCAAATGACTTGGTTTTAATCCCTTGTCGAGCATCTCATCAATAAGTCGTGCTGCCTTTTTTGGCTCCCTTTTCTCACACCATGCACTTATCAAAATATTATACGTCACTGTATCAGCTTTCGCACCTCTACATTCCATTTCATTTAAAAGATTCTTGACTTCCTCCATTTTTCCCTCCCGACAAAAACCAACGATAAGGCAATTGTAGGTTGAGACATTTGGGAGAAACCCTTTCTCTAACATTACCTTCTGGAGCGAAAATGCCTCTTCCATCTTCCCAAACTTGCAATATCCATCAAGTAATGTATTGAATGTTATAACATTGGGAGTCAGCCCTTGTTTTCCAATATTATCAAACAACTCCCTAGCTTCCTCCACCAACTTCTTCTTACAATACCCATTAATCAGAGCATTATAAGTAATAACATTAGGCTTCAAGTTTGAACTCAACATTTCATCAAGAAGAACTTTAGCCTCATTCAGTTTTCCTTCATTACACAAACCATTTACTAACGAATTGTATGTTACTACAGTAGGCTTCAGACCCTGACTCTGCATTTCCTCAAACACCTTCAACGCAGCAGATAAGTTTTCATCTTTACAAAACCCATCAATCAATACGTTAAATGTTACATTATTTGGGCTAACTTTATTTGCCACCATTTCCTTCAAAATAGCATCAGCTTTATACATCTTCCCAACCCTACCCATTTTACAGTATCCATCAATGAGAGTGTTATAGGTAACCACATTGGGCCAGAATCCCCATACTTTCATATCATCAATAACATCTCCAGCTTTATTCAATTTCCCAACCTTACATAACCCATTAATCACAATATTAAATGTAATCAAATTAGGACTAATTTTCCTTCTAATCATCTCTTTATACACAAATTCCACACCCCCAAATTCATTCTCCTTCACCAAGGCACTCAACAATGGGTTACAAGATAACACAGATAACTTATACCTATAATCACCAGCTCTCTTAAACGCCTCCAATCCCAAAACTGTTTTCGAATTTTTCACATAGGCTAACACCAACATATCAGCGATTATCGAATTAGCACAAAATTGACCACTACACACCGAAAGCGAGTGAAAAATCAAAGAAATCGAGCAGTTTGTTTCACCCTTTACAAAAGAATCGAGAATTGATCGAATTTTGGGGTAATATTTAGCGTTGGCCAATAAATTTAAGAGTCTGCAGAAGACTTCAATGCTGTAATTAACATTAAGCTCTCTCCGGGACCAATTGAAGTACCTGAGAACAAGTAATGGGTCAACGTCTCCCGAACCCATCAATTGGTGAAGAAAATCGATGGGACTTTTGAATTTGACATGGGATTTGAGGATTGACCATTGTTGCCTGGAAATAAGGTCTGAGATGATTAGTGGGTCGAAATCGTTCGATTTGGGAGCCGTACAGGTTGAATTGTAAGTGCAGAACGGAAGATGGTTCGTCGAGAAAATGCAGTTCCGATCAATTTTCGCCGGGAAAATTCTCGACGCCGAGGAGTGGCGAATGATGACGTTCATGTTTTTCACTCGGAAGACAGCGACTGGAATTTCCCAGAAAACGAAGAGGAAAAGTTTAGGGCTAAGGTAAAGTAAAGTTCATCCTTGTAAA
The DNA here is from genome assembly GCA_025688845.1 of Cucumis hystrix. Lineage (NCBI taxonomy): Eukaryota > Viridiplantae > Streptophyta > Magnoliopsida > Cucurbitales > Cucurbitaceae > Cucumis > Cucumis hystrix. Next base: position 15,014,571 of record CM046887.1, read on the forward strand.
GTTTGAAGCTTATTACAAGTTCATCCTTGTTCGTCGGGCTGGCTTGCTTTCTCTCATGTTCATCCTAACCAAAATGGATTGACACATTCTCCTTCATCGACCCGTAAGCTTCTGAGAAATTGAGCTTTGAAAATTCAAGAATTAGCTCGCTAACTAAATAATCCAACATTACACTTCAATGTATTTACAATGCAGAATCACAAATCCCACAATACACACTTACCACCAAAACCAACTGCAAGCCACGGCGAGAATTGAGTTGAATAACGGCGTGCAAAACAGATCTGAGCGGCTGGCTTGGAGGTGGACGTCGGCTTGCACTCACGGCTGGAAGAGGAGTCGCGCGCGGCTTGGAATGACAGAGGAGGTGGTTCGATGAAGGACAGATTGGCGCCAAACTCAGCGGCGGATTCAAACGGCGCGACGCGGAGGCTGCGACTTGACGGGATGGCGAGCGGCTCGGGACGCGGCGGTTCAAGCTAACGGATATGCGACGGTTCTTGGGCGGTGGGCGGCTGTAGGTGAACGGAAAAAAAGAAAAGAAGAAAAGTAGAGGGCGGCCGGCGGTGAGGAAACTGTGGGCGGCGGCTAGGGCACGTAGAGAAGAGGAAGAGTGTTGAGGGAAATGAGGCCGCGCGAATGAGGTGTATGAAAAAAAATAAAAATAAAAATAAAATATTATAATTTTTATTATTACTTTTCCATTTTCTTATTTTTTTCAATTTTTTCTCCATTCAATTAAAACTTTTTGCTCATCAATCTTCAATAAAATAATATCTAAAAATCCTTAAAATCTTGCCAAAATTTAACAATTGAAAAAATACTTCAAATTTTTGGTGTTACAATTGAAAAGCGAAACTCACGAGTTTGGAATAAGGTTTTTTTTAATGAATATCATGAGCTTGAGGAATTATATCTCTTGTTGGTGATCGTTGGTGTGTTGACATCAAATGTTGATCGATTGCCCATAACCATTGGTCAACCATATGATTGTCTCGACCTCGTGATCATTGTAGTGCCTCAAGCTAAAGATTCTAAATTCAGAATTCGACAACTAATGGTCCGACACTCCCTTGCATCTTCTACGACTAGGCAACATCTTCTTGCTTGCTTAAAAAGTTAAAAGCTTATTAAGGTGAAAGTTTCCTCCAAAAACCATGCTTATTAGACGACCTAACACGAGTTCTTTCATGATACTTTGTTCTCATTCACATACATCATAGAAAAAATCTCAGAAGGTCACCCAACATTGAATTGTTCCAAGTTAAACACGTTTAAATTTGAAGTTCATATTATTAAGCCACCAAAAATGAAGGTACACCTTATTGGTATAGGTTAACTTTCAATTCTTTTAAACATTTCTTAACCTTACTCTCATGTTCCTAGGATCTTTCTCATTCAAATATGATATCAGTTTATTCATGTTCCCCTTCGGGCGCCCACTAGTTTTTGTTTGGTTTGTCCATGAACCACATCTTACGAGGAGAGATGTCGTCTTTGATAACATTTGTAGCGCCTCCAAGCCCAAGATTTAGAATCCAAATTCGATAACTGACAATCCCTTGCATTCTCTACGACCTAGCAAGATTATCTTACCTATCTTATAGACTTATTAAGTTGAAAGTTATCCCCATAAACCAACATGAGTCTTTTTTGCATGTTTTATCCTCACTTACATGCATCTCGAGAAAATTAGCAAGAGGTCACCAAACATATATGTAATGCTCTGAGTTTAGGAGGAAGACATTAATGAATCGGTATCACATATGAATGAGAGAGATCCCGAGAACATGAAAGTAGGATATGAAAGTAGTGTTAAGAAAGAATTAATACCTATACCAACAAGGTGCATCTTTCTTTTCGGTGGCTCGATCATAGGAACTCCAAAGTTAAGCGTGTTTAGCTTGGAGTAATTCTATGTTGGGTAACCTCCTGAGAATTTTCCTAGGATGCATGTGAGTAAGGACAAAGCATCCTAAAATGACTGGCGCTACAATATAATTGTTCTAAATTACCATGTTCCAAGTTAAAAATGATCAACCATTTGATCCTTTGCAACTAGTTGTTGCATGACAGCCAATAATGATAAGCAAATAATTGACATTGATTAGCTTAAGCATATAATGAGTAACTTACAAGCTAAACTTTCCAATAAGCTAATAAACTTGAAGAGCTACAACACTTGGAACTTCAAAAGTTATTTAGACCCTGAAGTCATAATGACCCTAGAAATTCATATTCATTGTAATGAATTGTGTGCTTATTTAATGTTATGTGTTTTCATTAATTATAGTAGTTGAAATTGCATAAAATTAAATGTTGTGTCCTTTCCTTTAACATTTTTAATTAGTATAAATAGGGATGTAGTTTTTCACATTTTGGAAGGATAATCGATCTTAAAAAGTTTGTGCCTATTAAACCATTTTGATGTTATCTTTTCAAATCTTGTTTTAGATTTGATGTTAAATATCAATCCATTAGATTAGTCTTAATCAACCTAATCCTGAAGCGAGTTGTCTTAAGGTATAAGAGTGACCATGATAAATTCTATGTTTGATCTTAAGTTAGTTTTCTTTATGAGTTTTGCAAGGATTATGGAAGGACATCTAACTTTGCATCTAACAAACATTGTGGGCGCTTATCAAACGATATGTTATTGTGACCATGGTGCTCAATAGTTGGCTATCCATGGTCATCGACAACAACCGTCAATTGCTTGATCATGATCAGAGGTTGTCAACAATTTTTCTCTTTTTCATCCTTCCTCCATCTCTCTTTCTTCCTCCATCTGTTTGGATTCCCATTCATCTATTCTGCTTCACCTTCACACACGAACAAAGAAAAAATATATCTTATATTAGAATATTCGTTGTTGAAGCATGTTCCCAACTATTAGTATATAGAAATTTTTTCAAAAATAGCAAATTTGATAAAATATTTACAACCTCTATCAAAATTTTCACATAAATCATTTCTATACACACGTTGGTAGACTAGAGATACATAATTTACTTATAACTTTATTATTTCTCTAAAATATTTATATATTTTCTCACTATGTTTTGTCTCCTATAATTTTTTTTTCAAATCTAATTTCTTTTTCTCTCTTAAAACTTTTATGTCACTTCACTCAACTTTTTCTTTGTCACTATACTAAAATTTCTTGCTAAAGTTACATATCTATATATCTTTCCTTCTTTTCTTATCATTTTGTCCCACTACTAAACTTTATGCTCCAACATTTTCTCCTCTCTTACTTCTATTTTGCTCTCTCTTAAGTATTTTATTTCCCTCCTAATTTTTTGTTTCTAGATTTCAAAATATTGACAAATTATTTACACATTCACGATATTTTCAAAGTGTAAATATTTTGTGAAAGGTTCTATTTTAATAATTTCCATTTTTTTTTGTTTAGTCAACTTTTATTTTTACAAATGTTTTTTTTTTGTTGTATTTTGATTACTTTTGAAAATAGATTAGTAATAAAATAAAAAGTCATTTTTTAAAATAACAAAATAAATTAAAATATTTACAAGCTATAGCAAAATTTTGGATTTTATCACTATATCATATCGATGACTATCCATGATAGAATTTGTTATAGGTTGTAAATATTTTTTTTTGTAAAATTTGCTATTTTTTAAAATTTCTAAAAAAAAAAAACTTATAATGTTGTATTCTATAGTAAAATACTAAAAGAATTTAAAATTAAATGATTTGTTATAAATAATGTTAAGAGGCATTAACTGTAATTAAATTGTTTTAAATAACTTGTCATCAATTATATGCTAAAAGAACCACTCTTGATAAATTCTTCCCATTATCATTATTTTTATTACTATTACGTTTTTTTCTTCTAAAGAAACAGACTTCACAAAACCCTAAATTCAAGGAGCAATTAAAATAAAATGACCCCAGTAATAACATCTACTAATCATCCCTAAATTTTAGAGAGGTGTTCTCAATGACAAACTTAGTTAAAGAAATTAGCAACTAACTTTTTTTCTAATTTTTTTTCAAATTAGAAAGAAAAATGAAAAGACAAAAAAAAAAAAAATTGATAACATAACAAGTCGTCTATGATACCTAACTTAATTTCTATTTGTCCAAACACTTAGCTAAACCATTAATCTCATTCAGTGCATTTTCCACCTCAGTAAAGTTCAACGAACAATTGTTTAGTGATCCAACACCTCCATAGTCTCAAATCTGTCCATAACTAGAAGAAAACAAGCATATGAAGAAGTGAAGTTATTGAAGTTCTCGATAATACCTGATGAATGGTTCTCGATAAAACTTACTAAATCAGAAACATTCAAAACACAAAACTTTTTAGATGTTTATCAACATGCCATAGACTGATTTAAAACTACTTTTTTAGTCACTAAAGCCAATACAAAATAGCTAATAAAAAGGTATCTAATTAGAAGGTGACAATGTGGGAGATGTACGTGATTCAAATCTCAATTAAATATTTAATAAAATAAAACATGAAAGTATTAGGGGTAATTCCGTCAAATGAGTGACTGGGCGAGGGTTTACGAAGGGTTTTAACATTACTACTTATTTCTGTTTCTTTTTTCGGCAGAGCTCTTCCTCCGTCTATGGCGGTTGTTGCCGAACGGAACCACCGTCCCCATTAGTACCCAACTGAGACCCATTACCAGAATCTCATCAGGAATCATTCAATGTTGAAGGCTCTGAACTCTTCATGTTTCCGGAGCCGCCTCCACAATCTGGCTCCGAGTTTCCGCCCGGCCACCGAGTCGGAATCGCCTCTACTTAGGGTTCTTGGCTCTCTCAGAGGCTTGGGTGGGAGAAGCACCAGGTTGACTTGTCGGGCGTTTTTCTGCTCCGATGCCAATGATGTGTCGGCACGGGAGGCTGAAATTGAGGCTAAGGTGAAGGAGGAGGATGTGGAGGTGAAATCTTCGTCCGCTATCGTTTCGACGAATCCTCGACCGGAGGATTATTTGACGGTTGGTATTGATTTTTGATTTTGTATTTGAGGTGTGGATGAAGAAAATGGGGGAAAAGGATAGAGGAGCCTTTCATTATATTGGTTTTTCTGTTTAATTGGGGAAAAGCCGAACCAAGAAGGAAGTGGGAAGTTGGAAAATTTGAAATACTAGTGATGTATTGTTCTGTGTGGATTGAATTTGGTGTTCTAATTGGTGCTTAACTTGTCTGAAGGGTTAAAGAGAAAAAAAGAAGAATAAAAAAGGACACTTCTTTATCCTTATAATAATTTGAGCTTGGGAATTTAACCTAAACCAATTCGATCTATGCTATAAAAATGTTGTCTTTAGTTTAATTCGGTTTCTTTTGTTTTGTTTTTTTTTTAAAAAAAAAATTGACTGATCCAAAAGGTTTATTTATTATTATTTGTTTTCTCTTTGGACAGGTTTTGGCGTTGCCATTGCCTCATAGGCCATTATTTCCTGGATTCTACATGCCAATTTATGTAAAGGTATCGTAAGTACTCGACATGATTGGACTACCTTGCCTTGCATTTGTGCTGGGGAGCTGCCATGTACTTTGATCTTTTAGTTCCCTTTTGTGATGTTGGTGTCATGTTGCTTATATTTGAATTTTACTCAATTCTTAGCTGCTTGTTGAACAAATATTTTGGGGACATCGGCTTTTTTACAGGGAAGTGACTTGAGATGTGTGATGTTATATTGCAGGATCCTAAACTATTGGCCGCTCTGCAAGAAAGCAGACGAAGGCAAGCTCCATATGCTGGTGCCTTCCTTCTTAAGGATGAACCGGGAACTGATTCTAGTATAGTATCTGGATCCGAGACAGAAAAAAATACCAGTGATTTGACAGGCAAGGAGTTATATGATAGGCTTCATGAAGTTGGCACACTTGCCCAGGTACTGTTGTTAATTTTTGCCCCTTTCTTTAGCAGGATGTAGCTCTTACGTCTATTTCATAACGAGTTGATTCTATGTGCTCTGAATTTTTATTTCAGATTTCAAGTATCCAAGGAGACCAGGTGGTGCTTATTGGCCATAGAAGACTTCGAATTACAGAGATGGTATAACATGAATAAGTTAATACATAGCCATTCTGTCCTTTCTCTTCCCTGACCATATGTTATTCTACCTCTAAAAGATACCTACATGAGCTGCCGATATTTAAATGATTTTGAATCATGCATTTATGGGATCATGTGAATTACTGAGCTGACAATACTTGCGGTTTCTGTATAGGTTAGTGAGGATCCCCTAACCGTGAAAGTTGATCATCTCAAGGTATGTGGTTGTACATTTCTCATTTGAATCATTTTATAAGGTTTCCTTTGAGAACGAATTTCATTCTATATTGATTTTCTTCAGGATAAACCTTATAACAAAGATGATAATGTTATAAAGGCAACTTCATTTGAGGTTATATCTACCCTTAGGGATGTTTTGAAGACCAGTTCACTTTGGAGGGATCATGTTCAAACATACACCCAGGTACCCCTTTTAGAGAGAAAGAAACAAAGAAAATTAAATAAAATCAAAGGAAAGAAAGATCTCAGACATAAAAAAAAACAAAATAAAATTCAAGCATCTCAAACAAGTAGATGTAAGCAGACTTGACAGACTCCTTTTACTTCTCAGAAGTTGGCATGGCTGTTCTGATTCTTCAGGATACTTCTATTTTGATTGTGATTTCTTCCCTGTGATGTGCAGCATATTGGTGATTTCAATTTTCCAAGATTAGCAGATTTTGGGGCAGCAATATCTGGAGCAAATAAATTACGATGTCAGGAAGTGCTTGAAGAATTAGACGTAAGCAGATATTTGACCAGCTCTTTTAAAAATTCTGGTTTATATGTTGGGTTTAGATGACATCCTCGGGAAAATAGGTTTTTATACGTTTTTAAGGCAAAAAGATCAATCATCTTCATAAATATGATTGCAGATTTAACTCATTGCGGTCTGGCATTAATTGACTTTGCAGCTTATTTCATTGATTCTGTTTGCTTTCTTACTCTTTGTTTCCCTCTGGATTAGGTATATACACGGTTAAAAATTACACTAGAATTGTTGAAGAAGGAGATGGAAATAAACAAAATTCAGGTATGTTGTAAATTCTGTATTGATATTTCATATTTTGAACAATATGTAAGTAATAAACTAGTCAATTACCATGTACACATGCTTTTAGTGAGTTAATTTTCATTATAAGTTATAACCACGTGGACAATAATGAAAATAAAAAACCTCATGATCTCATTAGCAATCCTTTTTCTGTTAACATTCATTTATTGGTGCTATTTATCAATGTGCTAAGAGTGGTTGAAAGAAGGGGATATATTTTTGGAGATGTTCAATTGGATTCACAAATATTCCTCTTAATATATTGAAGGTGATTAGACTTACTGATATTATCCTTCAAATGGTTCAAATAGGAATCTATAGCGAAGGCCATTGAGGAGAAGATAAGTGGCGAGCAACGTCGTTACTTACTGAATGAGCAACTTAAAGCTATTAAGAAGGTTTGTACTACTTTGATCACCACATTTTTATCAAACTGCTACAGTCGATCCGACTACCTAGTAACAACTGGCGAGGCTTTCCTCTTGTTTCAAACTTTTGACACTTTATTGAATTTGTCTATGTTCAGGAGCTGGGACTTGAGACAGATGACAAAACGGCTCTTTCAGGTGAGCATCTTTTCCGTGAGCCTATGGTTAAATTTGCCAGTGATGATTCTGTTTTGATCTGTATATATACCGGACATAAATTGCATTGGGAATTCCTGCAAACTAACTTGGTATTTGATTGAATAAACCATTATGAAAATGTCTGCAATGGATAGATGACCCTGGACTTGAAATGCATTATAAGGTCTCACAAAAGAATTTGTATGTTGAAGATTTAAATAATTGAAAATGATGTATTCTTAATCCTCCATTTATTATCATAGGGAACTCCTGAATTTCTGGGAACATGCTTAATAATGAATTCAGTTGTACTCTCCATCCTTGAAAATGTTATGGTGGTGACTGCTTGTTTTTATTTCTAAATTTTTAATCTAATAAGAGATGAGAAACCAATCAGTTATGGTGGTGATTTTTGCCTGGTAGCCTACACAGACGATGTTAGGCTTTGCTTTTCGTTTATTCTTTTCATCTGTTATAATTATACTAATACTTTACATCTGCCGCAGCAAAGTTTAGGGAAAGACTTGAACCAGTCAAAGACAAATGTCCACAACATGTGGCACAAGTCATAGAAGAAGAGCTTGCGAAACTGCAGTTATTAGAGGCCAGTTCGAGTGAGTTTAATGTTACAAGAAATTATCTGGATTGGTTGACTGTACTTCCTTGGGGAGTTTACAGGTTTGTGAATCTCAACCTCTACACCTGTGGTATAAATTTGTTATTTACAACTTGCTGATGCAATGATGAGAATTTGTTATTTTACATTACTACTGCAGTGATGAGAATTTTGATGTCCTCGGTGCCCAAAAAATTCTTGATGAAGATCATTATGGATTAACTGATGTCAAAGAAAGAATCCTCGAATTTATTGCTGTTGGAAAGCTCAGAGGAATTTCACAAGGTTTTCTGTGCATTTTTGTTTTTTGATTGTGATTAAAATAATATATTATGATGATAATTGATAAAGAAGCTCCTTGACTTTCTTTTTCTCTTTTTGCTGGCCTGCTGATGTTTTTCCAGACAACTATATCTTGATTGTTTTCCTGCACTATATTTTCTTCTTTATAACCTTATCATTTGTAGAGTTAGATGTCCAATGAAATCTGAATTGTTTCTTTGATATGCTTGGTGATTTGTGGATGAACAATGCGCTAGTCATGATTGAGCATTATTCTTTTATTTTTAGGCAATGCTGAAGCAAATGGAATTTGCTTAATTTTTTGTGACATGTATTGCAATATGTTTAAAATGGCGATCAACTATTATTTTTTATCTTGTTCTTCTAGCAATTCTTGTTGGTTTTTTCTTAAAGAAAAAGATAATTATATTTTAAATTTGTTGATTTGCCAACCAAGGAGTTTGCTACGTGGCAGGAAAAATTATTTGTCTCTCTGGTCCACCTGGAGTGGGAAAAACTAGCATTGGTCGTTCAATAGCTCGGGCTTTGAATCGTAAGTTCTTCCGATTTTCTGTTGGAGGACTAGTTGATGTTGCTGAAATTAAGGTACTTAAGCATATGTCTTCATCTTCCTTTTATAGCTATGAAGTAATTTGCATATATGCTAACTGCAAAACTGCATCCAGGGCCATCGGCGAACCTATATTGGTGCAATGCCAGGAAAGATGGTGCAGTGTCTTAAAAGTGTTGGAACTGCTAATCCTCTTGTCTTGATTGATGAGATAGACAAGGTAAATGGTGGTCGGATGGTCTGATTGATTTAACATCTCTCTGTCTCTCTCTCATGCACATATTACGAACTATTACATGAGAATGAACCTGAACTAACCTCATTCATGTGAAGTCTATAGTATAATCTAAGGCAAATAAATCTTTCGATACAATTTTATCTGAAAAACTTGATAATTTAGGTATTCATCTCTTTTTTCATGCAGCTTGGAAGAGGTCATGCTGGAGATCCTGCTAGTGCTTTGTTGGAGCTTCTTGATCCTGAGCAGAATGCTAACTTTTTGGACCATTATCTTGATGTCCCAATTGACCTTTCAAAGGTGAGTGGGTGAGCCGGTGAGGTGATAAGTTTCTCTGTTGGTCACAATATTGAATAATTTTGTAGAATTCATTTAAATGGAAGTTATCACTTGAAATTGGGGCTCAGATTCTATTATAAGTGGCTTACTGTATGGAAATGTCTATTACAGGTTCTTTTTGTCTGCACGGCGAATGTTATTGAAATGATACCCAATCCTCTTCTTGACCGAATGGAAGTCATTGCCATCGCTGGATATATTACTGATGAGAAGATGCACATAGCAAGGGACTACTTGGAAAAAGCTACACGCGAAGCGTGTGGGATTAAACCCGAACAGGTCTCTCTCTTTCTTACTCCCTAGCTGGGAAACTGCTTCTGGATGATACCATAAAAATTGAATTTCAATTAATTTCAGGTCGAAGTGACTGATGCTGCCCTTCTTGGTCTCATAGAAAACTACTGCCGAGAAGCTGGGGTTAGAAATCTCCAGAAGCACATTGAAAAGATTTATCGCAAGGTTTGTAAAGTGCCAGCTTTTTGGATTGATCTTGGGATTTATTTGGTAATGAGAACTATTAGGGTTTTGACAAGTCATTAGATATTTTCTTTGCTTATCTCATGGTACTTGTATGAATTTGCGGTGAAATATCTTGGAGCTGTTGCATGGATCAAAGGATAAAAAATAATTTTATTTGTAATGTGGCAGATTGCTCTTCATCTTGTAAGAAATGGAGCATCAAATGAAGCTGAACTGGCAGAGATTGTTGAATCTAATGAAGAAAAGGTAGATATTGTAGATGAATCAAGTAAAAGCAGTAGTGGAAGCGAGAGTCAAATCGATGGTGAATTGATCGATGAAAGTAGCCGAGATCAAAAAGTTGAATCCTCTGCTGAAGCGGAGAAGATATCTAGTGATCTTTTAGCGGATGATTCTCTTCCCAATCAACCTGTGGATGCCAAGGTATTTAAGAAATATAAGTTCATTATCCAATCAAATCTAGCTGGAATTCCTCCCTCTTTGTCTGCATAGGACAGTGAAATATAACTCGATTCTCAAATATAAGCAAAATCGGAGTGACTTGTGCAGTGTCACTATCGAAGTTGTTTCCTTGCACCAAGTCCGATTCATGCCCTGAAATTTTCATGGCTTTGGCAGGATGATGAATCAGATGTCACGAACAAAGTTGAGAAAGTGATCGTTGACTCAACAAATCTAGCTGATTATGTGGGAAAACCAGTTTTCCATGCAGAGCGCATTTACGACCAGACACCAGTAGGAGTAGTGATGGGGCTTGCTTGGACTGCCATGGGAGGTTCCACTCTCTACATAGAAACCACTCAAGTTGAGCAAGGAGAGGGTAAAGGCGCTCTCCATGTAACCGGTCAGCTTGGAGATGTTATGAAAGAAAGTGCTCAAATCGCTCACACTCTTGCCCGAGCTATATTGCTTGAAAAAGAGCCAGACAATCCTTTCTTTGCTAATACCAAGCTTCATCTTCACGTTCCTGCTGGAGCAACACCGAAAGATGGGCCAAGTGCTGGTTGCACCATGATGACATCTCTATTGTCACTTGCCATGAAGAAACCTGTCAAAAAGGATCTAGCCATGACCGGTGAAGTAACTTTGACTGGAAAAATTCTTCCAATTGGTGGGGTAAGTAAACGAATTTTTAGCATTTGCTATAATCTTTCTTTTATATGAAAATTTGAGAAAATCCTTAGATACTGTTGGTTTTGCACTTATCTTTGTGCATCCAATTTAAAATTTGTCACGTGGAGAAAAAACTCTACTAAATGGACAAAAATGATTGATTGGCTGGTTGAAGTAGACTTAGTTGATTTGATATTCTATATCATAAGACTGAAAAACAGTCCATCCAATTAAGATAGATTTTCTCAACTTTGGTTTGGTTTCTAGTCTTTATCGCATTGGTTTGCTCATTCAACAGATTATTCAAATTGCTTCGCCTTTACTGTTTTTACAGGTGAAGGAGAAAACCATAGCTGCAAGAAGAAGTGAAGTAAAGACAATAATATTCCCTTCTGCAAACAGGAGGGACTTTGATGAGCTTGCTTCCAATGTGAAAGAGGGTCTTGATGTTCATTTTGTTGATGAATACAGCCAGATATTCAACCTTGCATTTGAGGACAAATCAGAGTGAAAAAACATAAAGTTTTGACATTTGATCATAATATACTTCTGGATTTAACATCCATCTGTCTGGGTTCCTTCACGACTTTATTTATGAGAACTACCCAGTATATTTATTATTTAAATGTCTCATTTGATGGAGGGAGGCTTTAATTATTAACATCACCCATTTTTTTCACCTATTTCTCTCTTCTCAGTGTAATATTTATGAACATTATTTTAAATAAATATAGATCAATCTTTTTCTCCCTTGAATATTTGGACTTGTTCTCTGCTCTGACTATTAGTTTGATTGTTTAGGCATATTCCTTCTTGATTTTCTTCACTTGTTCTCTACTTATTCTATGTTCTTCTGATTTCTTAGTTGAGCATGGTAGCAACATAGAAGCTTTTTTATATCTTATTAAATGTTCATATTCGATAAGGTTTTTTAGGCACAGCAATAGGAGTGATGATCAACATTGTGTTCAGTTGTCCGACTTAATACGTTATTTTTCTTTTATATGATTAAAATATGTCATAAAAGTAATGTTTGGTTTTTTTGTTTTAGATAATGTGAGAGCAACACTTTGCAATGGTGGTATTGCTGAGTGGAACATTTCTTCTTTTAGTTCAAATTCAAGTATAGCCTCATCAACAGACCCAAAACAGCAATATATTCTTTGGTTTTTTTATATATATATATGATTTGATCGATTCTTTTAGTTTAAATAATATAATCTTTGTATTTTCAATCTTTGGTTTGCTTGTATATTTAGTTTTGGTTTATGTGAGTCTATAAACTTTTAGAATGTTTATTTAGGTTCTTGTATTTTTAAATTTTCTTTGTACTTTTAAAATGTTCATTTTGGTTTTTGAACCATCAATTTTGAGACATTAAAAGATAATTTAAAAGTAGTAGAGACACTAAAGTGAACTAAAATGATGAAGTATGACCTTCGGGCATTGTGAGAACGTTGTCCACATTGTGCTTTGCAATTTTAGTAAATGTAAAATTAAGTCATCCCTACAAAAGACCTTTCCCTCGCTCCCTTCACACTCCTCTTCTCTCCCTTGTTTTCAATTACTACAAAAGTGCTTCCACTTTCTACAACTCTTTGCATTTACCCATACCCTCCCTTCTCATGTTCACACTCCCAATCCCTGATTAACCGCGCATGAGAAATGGATAGATAATTAACATGCTCTTAATTGTGCATTAATACGTTCATTACAAATCCACATGTTTGCACAAATAAGAAAATTGCAAAATTAAGGAGGAGCTTCCTCACATCATATGGAAATGGGGGATTTCAATTTTCATTCCCATTAAGGTTAATTTTCATTCTTCCCATTTTTGTTCGTTTTGTTCTTCTTTGTGAAACAAATCTGTCCTATGCTCTAGGGTTCGTATCTTGATTCTTGGCTGTTAATGAGGTTTTTAGTGGTTGCCCATTACAATGTTGATCGTCTTCGTCTTGGTTTAAGAAACAATTCAACGATTCTTGAGTTTTGAGTTTTGAGTTTTGAAATCTTGACTTGATCAGGGTTTGAGTTGGTTTTCATCAAACAGGAAATACATGGTTGGTTAGATTAGTTTTGGTTTCTCTGGAGTTCAGTCTCAAAACCTTGTTGGATTCTCTGTTTCTCTTTGGACTTCAGTTTTAAGGGCTTTTGAAGTTATTCGTTAGGTTTCATTTCACTTGATGATTGGACATCCGTCTTGTAGTTGACTTTCTCCGTTGTTCTTTGTGCTTTGGTTTTCAGGCGTTCTGAAATTATTCATTAGGTTTTTTTTTACTTGATTGGACCTTTGTCTTGTTGTTAAATTCCTTTGTGTGGCTTTACCATTTTGTATGTTTGTGTATTCTTTCTTTTCTCTTTTCCGAATGAAAATCAAATTTCTCAAACAAAAAAGTAACTATTGTGGATTCAGATTGTTTTGACCTCGAGTAGAGATGTGTAATTTATTGATTCTTGATGCACTCTTTGTGTATATATATAGCATTTCTTGGTAAACCCTTTGTAATGTATAGCATTTCTTGGTGAGCCCTTTGTGTATGTATACTATCCAGAGGGCATATGCCCTGAAAAAAAAAATCTTGTTGACGGTGTAAACATGTTTAGTTGTTATCACTTGTTAGATAAATTTGAAGTTAGCTACTTAAAACTCGAGTTTGTTCTATCCATTTTCTAGATTGGTAACTTCAATGCAGTTATGCTTTCTTGTTTCTGTTGTGCAGAATCTATGCAATAGTACAAACTTGACATGGATGACAAACATTGTCACTGGAGCCAATGGCAACTGCTCGATTCTATCCTTCCAACTGGTGGCTTCGCTCATTCATTCGGCCTTGAGGCTGCAATACAAGCTCAAATCGTCTCAAGTCCAGATGATCTCAAAACTTTTGTGATCCATTTATTGGACAACACTGGAAGTTTGTTTCTTCCCTTTGTTTATTCAGCCACACTATCGCCTGATTTTGAAACCTGGAAGAAAAACGACATGTTATTGGATGCAATGTTAACTAATGAAGTTAGTCGAAAGGCGTCTATTACGCAAGGGTCAGCACTCATGAGAGTTTCAGCAATAGTATTTTCCGAAATCCCATCTCTGAAAGCAATGAGGGAGAACTTGTATGGGACTGGGGCTGTTTCGTTCCACCATGCTCCCATCTTCGGGCTAATCTGCGGTCTACTTGGATGGGATGGCACAATGTCACAAAGAGCATATCTGTTTATTACCTTGAGAGATGTTATTTCTGCTGCAACAAGATTGAATATAGTAGGACCTTTGGGTGCAGCTGTGTTGCAACATCAGCTTGCATTTGTTGCTGAAGACATATTGAAGAGATGGATGAACCGTCCTGTTGAAGAAGCTTGCCAAACGGTTCCTTTGTTAGAGACAGTACAGGGATGCCATTCGTGCCTGTTTTCTAAAATGTTTTGCTCTTGAAAAAATTTTCAAGTGAAACTGCATCTTTCTTTTGATTTTGGGTGTAGGAGTCCCCTTCTTTCATGTTCTCTGCTTGAAAATAGATGTGGATTATGAGATAATAGTGGCAATGTCGAAATTCACCTACTCACATATATGCATTTCATTTTGTATGGCACTCCATGCTTTTTTTCCATTGAAGACTTTGTTTGTCTATGGCCATGATTCAATTTCAAGTGAATGCAAATAGACTTTTTAAGTACTTTGAAATCTTGATTAGTCTGAACTTTTCAATTCTTATCGGTCCATGCAACATAAAGTAATTTCTTTTAGACTTCTTTACTCTAAATTCTAAATTCTTTTCATTCATGTGGCACTTAGTTTCATGGACAATTTTCTCATGCCAAAATTTTTTCCTACCTTTAGCTTGTCATGGAGAAAAGATCAAACATTTTTGTAGCATCTTCTCGAGTACATGAAAAAAAGTTCACCTTAAACATTGGCTGATAGAAAATTCTTCCCACCTTCTAAACAAGTAAGAGAAGTCAAAATCCCTAACAAAAATATAAACCATACTTCAATCCCTTTTAGAAATTTTAGAGTATGGAGAGAGATGCTAGAAGTTGAGCTTGATAGAGAGATTTAAGAGAATATACAGAAAAGAAAGAGAGTAAAATGAAAAGGGGGGGTTACTATTTTGCTTTGGAGGACAAAACTGTCATTTCACACCCTCAAAGTCTTATTAATCTATAAAATAAAGAGCCCAAATCTCTTCAACCCACCTAAATTTGTCCTACATTAGCCAATTATCCAAATTTGAAGGATCTAAAAAATAACGATATTCAGTATAGAGTGTAGAGCTTGCACAAGGCACCCGACTCCAAGTAAAATTTGCCTCTTCACCTATAAACTGAATTCAAATCTAGTTCAACACAAACCAGAGTAGCACACCACTCCAAAACGGAACAAAGAAAGTTCTTGAAAGCTTCATCTATTTAGTCTTCTGAGTAATGCACAACACGGCCAATCAGTATTTATGTGGCTTTTCACAGCATTCACATGGGCAGATAGATTAGATTACAAACAAAAGCTAGTCTTTTACGACTAACCATCCTATTTCCTAACCATAAAGCTAAGGGGAACATTAAAGTTCACAGAAGTGTTCACCTACATCAACACAAACAAAATTTTGGACTCCAATCAATTGTGTGTGCACCGTGCACAGTGTCAAATTTTGTTTGTGTTCAACACAGGCCATGCACATCAGATTAAGTTGAAAGAGCTCGAACCAATGATCACATTCTACAACTCGGAGATCTGTCGTTATAGAGCACAGTTCAATAAATTTTTATGTCTTCAAACTCAACTAAGGTGACCTACTATGTTCTTCAGGTACGGCTAGACTTTCTCCAGCTCCATCTGCAACAGTGCTTTCCTCTTTGCCATTCATGTCATTGAAACTCCTTTTCCTAAGAGGTTGTGATTTCTCCTTGTGATAATTATCATCAGGTTCTTTTCCCTTGCCTTTCTCGTGCTCAGTTTCTTTTACTGGTGGCATATCCCCATTTTGAGGAAGAAACAATGGAGGTTCCTTGCCACTCAATCGACAAAATACTTTTTCAACCGTGTCGTTTATTTCTTTGCCTAATCCATTGTTGTCCAAAATTAATTCCCAAACAGATTTAGAGGCTTTCTCAAGTACTGGTGCTCTGCATGATGTCCAAGAGTAATTTAATTGTCAGGAACTTAACATGTATAAAGTCATTTGTTCACTTACATCTTCAGCAAAGCGTTCAAACAGACGCACAATTCAGTGGAACAAGATAAAGGGAAAAACAGGAGAGTGAGAGAGCGGAATTCTCTCAAACAATCACCGTCAGTTCCACATGTGGTACAACATTATGAAACTATGAACACATAAGAGGATGCATAATCCCCCCTTTTTTTTTTTTTTTTTTTTGTTAGGCTTCAAGATGCTGATCTTCAACTATTTTGTAAGAATAACTTGATAAAATTTATTGTTAATGAAGTTTTAGTTCCTGATGGAGACAAACAACTCGTGCTCATTCAAATATACGTAATCCATAGGAACCTGAGTATGCTCCAACCAGACCTCAGGAAAAACAAAAAGGTCAGGGTCTGACCATTTTGATAATAATTTGGGTTTTGAAAATTAAGCTTATAAATAATTCAAATAATTCATATATATATATATTACAAAAGACCGTTTTTGGAATTTGAAATTTGGTGAAGAATTTAAATATTTCTTCAAGTGAGGTGAAATCATAGTAAAGAAAATGTGAGAAAACCAACACAGAAAACACAAAAACAAAGGCATTTGTTTCAGTTCTAAGTGTGCAATCCTTGCAACAAATTTAAAAGATATGGGGTAATGAAATTTATAGTGTCTCCTCGTGTTGCATTCAGTTCAAATAATAGTGAACAAAGAAGAGGGAATAATGGGGAGGTAAGAGAAATTAGACAGTGAAGTAGAAATAATACTAACTCGAGTTCCTGTCGAAGAGCATCAAATAGCTCCCTTTTGGTCTGTTTCTCTGCCCCAGGAGTATTGAGGACTTTGCTTTGTTCTACCATTTTAATGGTGGTATTCTTAAGCTCCTCCTGCAGCAAGAGAAATACATCTTAAGAGATATTTCCCACACCAAGCCAGAAAAAACAGGCGCAAAGACGATACTATGTTAGGCATGTGAATTTGCTTAGACTACAAGTTTGTTAATCCGACCAACTACATAAACTCAGATTATAAGATTTATCTTGGCCTTCTACATCATAACCAACTTTTTTCTATACCTTATTTCAACCTTAGACTTATTAAACCCGTAAGTCAAACAACCAACTTCACCTCAATTCGGTAAGAAATATCTCCTTTGATTAGAAGTTCAAATTTCTACCGTAAATTTTTGTTGAATTAAAACGAACCACGAGTGAAACATCCTTGTGTATCTTTCTTCATTACGAGCTAGATATTATGGATATGTTTGGAATGACTTTCCAAAAGCTTAAAACCAAACACTTAGGAAGTCATTCTAAACAGGGCACTACATAGTTAGATCAAAAGAACAAATTTAAAACTCAAAGAAAACAAGATAGGATTGTGGATAAGGAGCGATACTGACATTGGCTTTGAGCTGGTTAATGATCTTCAACCTGAGAGAATCAATAGTACCATCATTCATTAACGACTCCAGCACGTCTTCTGGAGTTATTACTGAAGAAGAACTCATGAATCTTTGTCTTCAAATTCTTCTTCCAATTTTCAGTCTTAAAACCACAAACATACAGAAAAATTCAGAAAAAGAAGTTCAAAATAACAGCCCCAATTCCTCAAAATTGTAATCTTTTCGAAAAAAATGTTCCATGAAAGGAACAGACATAATCATCAAACCCCATGATTTCAAATGTTTCAAAAAAGGAAAAAGTTCGCTGGGGAATCAAAATATTCGATTGAAAACAAACACGGAAAAGCGAATAGAAGAGATGAAAATCTTGTAAATGATTGAAGTAAATGGGTTATTCCAAAATTTTCAATGTGATTTCAAAATGAAACAGATCTTTCGCACCTGCTCGTTGGTTTATTCCGATCAGAGCTTGTTCTTCTCTATCTCTTCTCTTCTCTTCTCTTCTATCTCGGGTTCTCAAAGATATGTATACACAGACTCCGCGCGTAAGGGTGAAGAATTCTTTTCATTATTTATTCGTTAAACCGAAAATCGGTAAAATAGTAAGCTTTTGATAATTTACCATTTAAAACGAAGACGAAAATCAAAGAGTGTATCACTTTGGTCCATTTTTGAGTTAAACTATCGTTTTACCCAATGTTTTATTTTTTTAATTAAAAAAATAGAAAGGAATTCATTTCAAAAACCCTAATTACCATGAATCAAATCGTTGAAGCCAAGCGATAGGTCAACCCACTCACAGCACTTAGACACCACACAAAAGTTTACACCTATTCGCACAAAAGCCTACATTAGAAGGAGGAAGTCGAGTACGATATATACTCAACAGACTTCGAAAGTTCAGATAGTTTTATATGCAAATGATTCAAAGTATTAATAAGCTCGATAAAAAGGGAGGGAGAGCACACCCCTTTAACCACAACAAATAGGCCAATTGGGAGTCACCCTCCCATAACCTGTCAAAACGAGAGAATAAAGAGTCCATTTAGATTAACATAAAAAAAAAGTTTTTCAAGATATAAAAATTGTTTGAATTACATTAAAAAGTTGTTTTGAGTGACTTCCAATCACTTTTTTTTTCTTCAAATTAACTTATTTTTTAAATTAAACACTTAAAAATATAATTCAAACAATTCAAAAGTTTGTTTGTTCATATTTCTTTTGCAAAAAGAAGTTTCTACCATACTCTAGAGTGTCAAAGTTTGTTATACTCAAAATTGATTAAAGAGTAATTGTTTTTATCATGTAATAAAGTGCAATACATTAATGTATTTCCAAAATCTAATGTGAAAATGTTGATTAGAGGCTAAAATGTTATTTATTTTTTACTGACCAAAATATTATTTTAATTTATATACTTTAAATTTCTTTTCATTGTACTTCTAATAAATTTTAAAATTAACCTACATGATTAGTTTATTGTCAAAGATTTCCAAAATAAAAATTTAATCTTTATTAACGTTTCTTTTATAAAATATGAAATTAAATTTATTCACATAGTGTTTAAAATGGAAGATTTGATCAAATTACCATTACGAAATTTAAGATTTAACTGTTAGACAGTATACTATAAAAAAAGTACATAGAAATGAAAACCACACCCCAACACTCAAACAGATCATAAGAGAAATTTTCCTTTCAAAACTTTGAATCCGTTGGATAACTGATTCAAAAATTAGGAAAAAATGTCAAATAACCCGTGTTTTTAAGAAAAAAAATGTTGAATGATCGATCCTTTACTTATGTTAAATTCGAGTGAAATTATCAACACATACTCATGCGTATGCATAAAAGTTGTATTGTTTCCACTCTTTTCACTCACTCTTCTTTTTCTCATTCACAAATCACTACTCTCTTACTCGTTTCCAATGTTGCTCTCGCCCACTCTCATTCAAATCAATGTCACTCTTTCTCAAACATGATGTCGCTACTGCCCCCAACACCCATTTTCACAGTCTCGGTGCAAAACCAAAACACTCATTTGCTCTCGTTCACCAGAGGTCACGACGATGCTACTTGTTGGTGGTGGAGTTAGCATTGACTCATCGTGTTGGAGAAGAGGACAAAACTGAAGAATAAGCAGCAGGAAAAGAATAAGAAAACTATAAGGGACCATTTGAGGCGAGGGTTATGCAAGACTATTAGTAACCACTGTAGCTACAATGAATACTATTTAAAAATCTTCAATTACCTATACTAAACACTATTTCAGACCTCCAATTTGCTATAATATTTACTATTTTATATTGTCTTACTATTTGACATTCATCATTTCTTTTTATTATTTGCTCCAACGTTTACTATTTTCCTTTCAAACTAAAATAATCTACACCATAAGTACATACTATTATAACTCAAACTAAATATTATAACTCAACTATAATATCCTAAGATTACAATAACTTACTTCTTACTCCAAACACTCCGGGATAGACGACAAAAGGGTAACATTGAAACTTCGTATGGTTATGACTTATCCAAAGGGACATTTGACATATTTTCAAAAACTAATGTCATTTGCCATTTTGTACTTTAAAACGAGTCATTTACGCAATTCCTTCCAAAACTCTTTGCTTTTTTAGTCCTTAGGACCAAACTCTAATTTCTATTACAAAAATGGCCATCTTCATCTCACTTCATCCCAATTTCTCATTTTCCCCAAAAACCTTCACCGAATTCCCATTCACAAAACCCTTCTGTTTCCATAGATTCAAATCCGTCAGCAATAGCATGACGGACTCATCGGAACCGGTGACCGGAAACTGCTCATCAACCGCAGAGAATTATCCGGTGCCCTTATCGCCTCCACTCCCCGCCATATCCAAGAACTTAGAGCTCGCCAGAGCCATGCTCGCCTCCTCTAAATCCAGCCTCTTTGCTTTATCGGCTAACGATGTTATATACGAAGACGAGTGGCTCATTGCCGTCAACAAACCTCAAGGAATCTACTGTGAAAATGTTTTGGCTGCTGTTCCTCGTCTTCTCGGTGATTCGGCTAACGCTGGTTTGTGAATCTTACTGTGAAAGCGTTTTTTTTTTCCAGACGAATGCAACTTTTCCTTACATTTTGGATTTGCAACTTTTAACTTGCTTCCGTTTGAAGATTTGTAAAAAGGGTATGTGTAATCATGGGCTTTCCATGGATTACGAAAGATGTTAGGACTGAGTTTTCGTTAAAATTGACAGTTTTCGAGGAGTTTGTTCCATATAGATCATTTGCATTGATTTTCTAGATCAAACTTTTGTATATTGATAATGTAGCTTGGTTTCTGTTGAAGTTAGCTGAAAGTTATGAGCGAATGTGATGGAAGTTTAACAGAAGTTTAAAATCGTAATGCTTGTCTATGTGTAAGGTCCAATTTGATGAAAATTTGAAGTTTGGAGTAATAATTGATTCATATTGCCAAGTTTTTGGGTAGGATTTGATCTTTCATCAATTTTTTTTAGAACAAGTGATTTTCTATTGCTTAAAAATTCAATTTCTCAAGTTCTATTTCTTCGTCTGTAACTATCTTTTTGTAATTATTATGTAGGTGTTATTTTTGCATAGTTGGAGTCCATTCACATAGGGAGAGGTGCCTTTTCTGTGGGCTGTGCTTTTTTGTATGCCGTTGTATTTTCTCACATTTTTTTCAATAAAAACCGGTGTTTCTGAAAGAAAATAATACATTTACTTAAGAAGCAAGGCCGAGTAACTGATTTCTGATTCTTTCCCTACAATCTACATTGCCTTGCAATGTTGCTGATTGTTAGATAGTTGATATAAATGGTTTAGATGTATCCTGGTTGTTGAGGAGAAGGGGTGCTTGAATGTTTCTGAAGTTTTAACGTTTGTCTAAAATAATGCCATGTAATTACATATTTTGCTAATTCTATCGTTAATTTCTCGGGAGTGTTCTTAGCTCGAATTCTTTGTATGCAGGGATCAAAACCAGTTTGCCAGAGCTTCATCTTGCTAACCGCCTTGATCGCGATACAAGTGGGGTTATGGTTATAACGAAGTCACATAAAGTTGCTTCTAAATTAGTGAAGGCATTTACTGACCACACGGTTTCAAAATCATATATCGCCTTCTGTGTTGGCACATCTCCAAAATGGAAAAAAATCAACGTCAAATCTGGTCATGGAAGGTCAAAGTTTGGGGTCTGGCGTGTCTATGCTGCAGCTGATGTGGGTCGTTCCTTACCTGGCGGTTCCGTAGTCAGAGATATGGAAACATATTTTGAAGTACTGTCTGTAAATGGAAAAAACACCATGGAGGAATTACAAAAATTCAGGAAAGATGAAGAAGAAACTATTGTAGTCCATACAAAATCTTTGGTGGACATGGAGAGTCAGAAGGACGAGATCTTGATAAGAGCACGACCTCGCAGTGGAAGAACTCATCAAATCCGTCTGCACTGCCAATATCTCGGAATTCCTATAAGAGGGGATGTGAAATATGAGGGTGTTACAGAGTGGAATGGAAAAATTTACGATAGCCATGAGCTTCATGCTGAAAGCTTGTATTTTGTGCACCCTGTTACAGGTATTCCTCTCAAACTTCAAGCTCCTTTACCATCATGGGCCAGTCAAGCGTTGCAGCCCCAACAACAAGAAGTGAATTCTCCAGTCCTTCAAAACTATGCCTTAAGAAAATCATTGGCGCACTACAGTTAAGTGCGAACCAAATATATCCCTTACTATACAAAGAGATTTGGTGTCGAAGAATGTCGCTGAAGCAAAATGGAACGATCTTCAATCCAATTTGTAAAGTGCGACTGCAGACAGTTTTCGTACTGCCAAGTTGTTGTCTGCAATTTTTCATCTATTGAATGAGCTCTTGTTTGCACGACAGTGTCTACAAAAATATCAGCAGATTTGCAAACCAATCAACCATCCGAGTTCTTGAAAATTTGAGCTCGAAATGGAATCTGGAAATGCCAGGAGAATCATGTGTGTCGAAGGCTGATAAATTTGTGCAAAGCCCTTTGGAAATGGTTCTTCTGCTGTGGTTTTATCAATAAAATTGATGTACTGTGCTGAAACAGCCAAATTCTATGGTTGGCATGTTGTTGATTTATGTTGAGGCTCAATTGTTATCTGACTCCCCTTCCATCCATTTGTGCTACTTTGTTATCAAAATATGATGAATAATTTGGTATGATGTTTATGCGGCTATGAACTATAAATAGAAGAATGAGAAACATGTTGTGGTTTATATACATTTTTATTGATAGATGTTTCAAATAGTTGAAGAATGAACTTGACTGCTGGTTCTTTATCACATGAGATAAAATGTTGAAAGAATAGAGATGAAAAGGAAAAACAAAGGTCTGCCTTATAATTTAATTCCTACCATAAAAACGTGTGTTATATAACCAAATAGAATTCGTTCATGATTTAATAGATAAGATATTGATTACTATTCCAAAGTATAAAATTTAAATATATGAACTAGATTTTTACATACTTGTGTGTGCATATGAATTAAATTGTCACAACCTTAAAAAGTACAATCGACTAAATTGTAGGTATTAAAGTTTAGAAACTAATTTGTAATTTTCGTATTAACGTAGAGGCGTGTGAAGCACACAACCATGATGTAATATGTATATAACTATTGCAATATATACGTAAATTTAACATAAAATGTGAAAGTTAATAACAACACGAAATATAATACATACATTGAAATAAGGCAACATTAGATATTTTGAAATACAATATAAAAAATTGTAAGCACATCAGAGTCAGGTCCATCAAAGAAGACTAAAATTAGAGGAAGTACAAAAAATTTCTTCGTTGAATTGTTTAGGATAAACAAATAATTAAGTAGTTTGTTTTTTGCATGACTTTGTGAGGACTCTGACTTGAAGATGAAGGTTACGTGATTCTAGACTTTTTTATAAAAAAAATTATTTTAGTTTTTGTTTGAGGCAATTAACTTTTAAATAGGCTGCTTATAAGGTACATTTAGTATTCGATATTTAAAAGAAAATAGATACGATAAATCATATATTAGATATGTATCTAAGAGCATGGGTACTAATACGTATCTAATATTGATTATCTAAAAGTATTTTTCACTTTATAACTGTGTATATTTAAGTACAAGATTAGAACATTTAAGCACGAAGTAGACAATTATTTGTTTCACTTCAACCACCTTAAATCTAAATTAAGAGCCAGAGAGTTATATGTATTTAATGTATGTTTGACCTGAGGCCAAATGAACCTTACACGTTAAGAAACGGAAGTCATTGAACCTTCAGCCTTTCCTTTTCATGGTTATTTTCTTCTAAATAATATTTCTTAAATTCAACATGATTTGGTTTTGAAAGTTACAAAAGTTTGACGATTCTTTTTCCCTTTCCCCCCCTCTTTTTCTGTCTTCTGATATATATTTTTTCATTGTTGTCTTGTCTAAATTAGGTAACAACAGATACTTGTGATGTGAAACCACAATTCTTTATTTTCATCCAGACTTCATCCAATTTCAAGCCATCTCTAACTTCATACTTTTCGAGATTTAGATCCATTTCTATGAAACCCACCAAAGAGAGAACTTTACAATGAAGGAACCAAGTAACCCTCAGTTTCTCTCCTTCTCAAACTTAAAGAATTCCAACTTTGTGATGTGAGTCAACAGAATTAGGTTAGTGCAACAAGTAACCTAGCCAAATTGCTTTTTCTATAGTTATAAATTTAGTCAACCCATAACATTTTCCATGGAAAATAAAGACTTTTATTTAATATGACTTCAGAATGGAGGCTTTTCCACAAAAGCCAGTAAAAAGCTATCTTTTACCACGTTCTATTCTGATCAATATTAAATAGTGAATTAATTCTCACTTTATGCACTTCGACTGTTTCATTGAGATATATTCAACCATAAATTTCCATTTCTTGATCTGCTTAACTTACAAAACTTTTGATGCATCCTAAAAGGTCAACCACAGTATTCTGGTCAAACCAGCTAATTTAGCTTATCTACTAAGGCAAACTATTTTGAAAATTATACTTTTATGCTCATCAAAGCTTGGAGATTGGCTCTTGATCATATATAGGCCAAGGAACCTCAAAAACCATTTTGATCTCTGAAAATGGGAGGTTTGAGTGAGGGTCTAACACAGTTGCTGATACCTGCAGCTGCTCTTCTTGGTATTGGATTTGCTCTTCTTCAATGGCTTTTGGTTTCAAGAGTTAAGGTTTATAGCTACCCTGATGATGAAAGCCAAGAAAACAACTTGATTGAAGGAGGACAAGAGGAAGGTATTGATGACGTCGAGGTTGTCGCAAAGTGTGCCGAAATCCAGAAGGCAATTTCTGTTGGTGAGCAAGCCTCCTTTTTCGTCTTGAAAATTTCTTGCTTTTCTTTTCAATTAGGATCTGTTCTATCCACTTTCTAAAAGGTGTATGCTTATTTCATTTTGAGATGTTGGATATCAACTGTCATGAAATCATTAAAGTTGGTCCTCTGACAGGACATCCTTTGTCTTTCAAACAAACATTTAAAGATGCAAGAACAGAAAAAAAGTGAACATGAATTAATGCAAAACTACCCCACAGAAAAAGTTTTGCTTTATGGAACGACATTCGTTTTTCTCCAGTTGATAAGCACAATCGATCCTCCACATATCTCCATGCTGGTATGATGTTGTCTAATTTGGGCAAGCCTTCATGGCTTTTCCTTTACTTTCACCGAAAAGGCCTCATACCAGTAATGGTAGTTGCCCTTTTATATTTCATGAATCTCTTCCTTCCTAGCCAAAAGAACTGGTATTTCACTTCTAACACTTGTCGGATGCCTTGAATCTTATATCTAGTCCCAAACAACCAAGTCCAGAAGTTTAGAGAAATGCGCTATATAAACTCTAACTTAAATCATGACAAATTTGATCTTTAGCATGAACTTGCCTAAGTTGTATGTGTCATATTTATATTATTTACGTTTTTTACAATAGAGTTTAGAGAAGCGAGATATATAAACTCTCTAATCCTAAAGGCACAACTAACTTTGTAATGATAAACTGCTCTACCTTGTTAGTAAATCATGTGAATTTATCGCTTCTTTATTGCTTTATGTTCTCGATTTCTTGACAACTTATGTGACATTGTAAAGATCCATTGGATTTGAATCCTGATGTCATAATATGTTTTTCAGTTAATTCCAAAGTTAGTATTTTTGCTTTGCTGCAATGTATGGTATGTTCCAAAAATATGGGATAGAAGATTGTTGTTGTAGTGTATAAGATGAATTAAAATTTTGACATTTCCCAAATATTGTAAAAGCTATAGTTGTATATTGATTTGAATTTTTTGCCTTTTGCTTTTCAGGAGCAACCTCATTTTTATTCACACAGTATAAATACCTTGTTGTCTTCATGGGAGCATTTGGAGCCATCATTTTCCTATTCCTTGGTTCTGTTAAGAGCTTCAGCACCAAAAGTGAACCTTGCACATACAACAAAGGACAAATGTGTAAACCAGCTCTAGCCAATGCCATTTTTAGCACAATTGCCTTCTTGCTAGGTGCTCTAACCTCAGTACTATCTGGTTTTCTTGGAATGAAGATTGCAACTTATGCAAATGCACGAACAAGTCTAGAAGCACGGAGAGGCATTGGAAGAGCATTCGTTATTGCTTTTCGCTCTGGTGCTGTGATGGGATTCCTTCTAGCTGCCAATGGTCTCCTTGTGTTGTATGCCTCCATCAATTTGTTTAAACTGTATTATGGCGACGATTGGGAAGGATTGTATGAATCCATCACGGGTTACGGTCTTGGAGGTTCTTCGATGGCGTTGTTTGGAAGAGTTGGGGGTGGTATATACACAAAAGCGGCGGATGTTGGAGCTGATCTTGTAGGAAAAATTGAAAAGAATATTCCTGAGGACGATCCAAGAAATCCTGCTGTAATTTCTATATATTCTTCCTGTTTTCCAATGGATTTCTGTGTGGGAATCTTAAGCTGTTCAAACTGAAATTGTATTGTTTATTTCTCAGGTCATAGCTGACAATGTGGGTGACAATGTAGGAGATATTGCAGGAATGGGATCTGACTTATTTGGATCTTATGCAGAATCAACCTGTGCCGCACTTTTCGTGGCATCAATATCGTCCTTTGGCTCTACACATAACTATGCAGCCATGTCCTACCCTCTACTTATAAGCTCAATGGGAATAGTGATTTGCTTAATAACTACACTTTTTGCAACTGACCTCATTGAGATTAAGAAAGTGAGCCAAATCGAACCGTCATTAAAGCGGCAACTTCTTATCTCCACTGTTTTGATGACAGTAGGAGTAGCTCTAGTCAGCTTTGTTGCTTTACCTTCAAAATTCACTCTTTATGATTTCGGTAGCGACAAGGTCGTAAAGAACTGGTACAACTTCATCAATTACAAGATTTTTTCCTTCCCTCATAAACATAAGTCTTTTATGCTGACTAAAATTACATCCAAAATGCAGGCACATTTTCTTCTGTGTTGTGACAGGATTATGGGCAGGACTTGTTATTGGATATACAACTGAGTATTACACTAGCAATGCTTACAGGTAAAATATCATACTGTTAGAGTGTTGATATGATATTAATTTTACCTTTACCCATCGGTTTAACCTTTTGGATCAATTACTGATTTAACATGGTATCAAAACTCGAGGTCCAAGAGGTTAGGTGTTCAAACCGCTGCAATTTTATTTGAGTTTCGTCCCCAATTAAAATTGATATTCACTTATTGGGTCTTTTACATATTTCAAGCCCACAAGTGAGGCAGAGTGTTAGAGCATTGATATAATATTAAACGTACTCCTTGATCATACAGAAAATAAATAAATAAAAAACGTACTCGGTATCTATCAACTGATGCTTTTGGATTTAGTAGTCTGACATGATATTGGAACTTCTGTAATTTTATTTCTTCTATAGTTCACATTGACTGTCATTCGTAGAACTCAAGATAATTTTCGAGCTAACAAATAAAAGAGAGTGTCTAAGATATATTTAAAAGAACAAATACTTCCTATCCTAACAACTTAAATTTGTTGGTACATTAGTAGTTTAGCAATATTTTAACTAAATATCATTATTTCTGTTGGTCATTTTTTCTCTAGTTGATATTGATTGTCTTGTGTTTAATCTCAGAATAATTTTCGAGCCAATGAGTAGAAGGGAGTGTTATAAATAAACATATTTAAAACAATAAATATTTTCAACCTGACTGTTTGAACTCACTGTGGCAGTAGATTAGCAATGTATTCTTTAAACTGGAAGTCTTGCAAGCTTACTGAGAAGCATTGATATGCAATCTGATATGAGCTGTGTCTATAGCCTGAGCAATTTGATACTTAAGATGAAATCATTTGTGCAGTCCAGTGCAGGATGTAGCTGATTCTTGCAGAACTGGTGCCGCAACAAATGTAATATTTGGATTAGCTCTTGGATACAAATCCGTCATCATTCCGATATTTTCAATCGCCTTATCCATTTATGTGAGCTTCCGCTTGGGAGCTATGTATGGTATTGCAATGGCTGCTTTGGGAATGCTTAGCACCATTGCCACTGGTCTAGCCATTGATGCTTATGGTCCAATAAGTGACAATGCAGGTGGAATAGCCGAAATGGCTGGAATGAGCCACGAGATACGCGAGAGAACCGACGCTTTAGACGCTGCAGGAAACACAACTGCAGCCATAGGAAAGGTGCCAATTCTTCAACAATTAATCAATCAATTATGTTCTTTGTTCTCTTAATATTCTAAGAGCTAGGTTATGTCATTTGTAATGATTTTTCTAGAGTTTAAAGAAGTGCACTACATAAACTCTAGAGGTTCCTTTTGATCCGTAATCTAAATTAACTGCTCTCTTTCTATGTCAGTAGACGTAGTTAGTACTGTTAGTTAACCACATATATCTCTGGGTCGATTATCTACTGTTTACATTTTCTGCTATCTTCATTTGTTGATTTCATAACATCATGCTGCTTCAAAACTTCTTACTGTTTTCTTATAATGGGGCAGGGCTTTGCCATTGGATCAGCTGCTCTTGTTTCCCTTGCCTTGTTCGGCGCCTTCGTAAGCCGAGCAGACATCGAAACAGTCAATGTAATGAATCCAAAAGTTTTCATAGGATTGATAGTGGGTGCAATGCTTCCATACTGGTTTTCAGCCATGACAATGAAGAGCGTTGGCAGCGCAGCGCTGAAGATGGTCGAGGAAGTTCGACGACAATTCAACTCTATCCCTGGGCTGATGGAAGGCAGGACGAAGCCAGATTATGCAAATTGTGTGAAGATATCAACCGATGCTTCGCTTAAAGAAATGATCCCACCTGGTGGTCTTGTTTTGGTAACACCACTCATTGCTGGAACATTCTTTGGAGTTGAAACTCTTGCTGGCCTTTTGGCTGGTTCTCTTGTTTCTGGAGTGCAGGTATATACATCATTTTCCTTCCATCCATAACAAGTCTTTCTTTCTTTTTTGTGAGAAATTTCATAATATTTTTGTGTTGATTTGTTTCACTAAAACAGTTTTTTTAACACTGTTTTTGTTTCTCTATTACTGTTTCTTTTTCTTTAAAAAAAATTAGTTTCTTTACTTATAAAAGTTCATGATGTAATGATTTTGAGGTTTTAGTTTTTTTAGAAAAAATTCGTTTGATTGTACGGTTTAATGAGTGCAACCTATTTCAAAAATTGTGTCTATAAGTAAACTTCTTTTCTCTATAGTCATTGATATACTTGTACTTGTACCTCCAATTTTTGTATCCTCAATTCTCCAATGGTCTCAGAACACGTGTTCATATGATAATGTAGATGTATTTATCATTCATATCTCATTTCATAACTCGATTAAACAAGATCGATATGATGTTGAATTATAGAGAATAGTTGTATGATGATAGCAGTAACATTGTGATATTTCTTTTAGCATGCTTTAACCTTATTGCTTGAAAAATAAGCTTTGTTTGGTGGGAATCATCATGATCAGCTTTAATACCATTATTGAATGGCTCAAGTTGTTTTTGTTAGGTTGCTATCTCTGCTTCAAACACAGGTGGGGCTTGGGATAATGCAAAAAAGTACATTGAGGTTAGACTTCTTCCACCACTTAACATTATTTTTTCTAGATATTTTGTCTTGTGATTACCTTTGAATGTATTTGGAAGTGTTTTTCTTGAGGTTTTGAATGAATTTTTTAAGTGTCTAAAAATGGTTGTTTTTTTAAGTGATAGAACAGATGTTTTACATGCTTGGAAAGTTATTACTCATGTTCCAAAATGTTTGTTGTTGTTGAACATGTATATCTAAAATTGTTTTTGAAAATTTTGAATTCACTAGGTGGGGTGGATTATAATAATTTAAAGCTCGTCAATTGTTTGGACATCCTATTATGATAGTTGAACTGTTGGAAGTTCTAGATTATTATAATCCACACTTTGTTATAGTAAAACTATTTGAAAATCTTCATTGTCTACCTTCTTTACTATTTTGTAATCATCCTTTCTAGTTTATACTCATTTGTAACACGGATTAAATAGTCAGCATTCTGAACTCAAACTATTATAACTCAAAGACTATAAAATCACCGAATATAATAATCAGCTCAATGTCTTGACAATCTTTAAAAGTCATTCAAATTTTGTTACTTGTTTTTCTTTCACAATTTCTTGATCATATTTTTCATATTTCTTATATAAACATTTGAATTATTGCCCAATTAAAAAATAAAGTTTTTGAAAACTGTATATATATTTAAATTTTCAAAATTTTACTTGGCTTTTAAAAACGCCCAAAATTGTAGAAAAAAAAATGGAAGTCATTTTTATAAACTTATTTAAAAGAAAAAATATGAACGCCTTGTTTGAATTGTTTTTTGTTTTACTTTTTAAAATTTAATCATAATTTTTTCATCTCTTACAATGATTTGCATAGTTGTTAAATGTAACTATTGAATTGTTGGCTTGATTTTTTAAATCATTTGTTTGAAGTAGATAACAAAAGAAGAAGTTTGAAGGTGAAAGTTATGTTTATAAACTCAATCTTCAAAAACAAAATGGTTACCAAATAGAGTTAAACAGTTATAAAATGGAACCTTCACTGTCACTTCTTTTGGAGACTATTTTGAAATTGTACAATGACTAAAATTAAACAAAACTCTCTTTAATCCGCTATAATACTTTATCACTAACCGTTTTATTTAAAACCACTCCCAAACACACTTTTTATAGGGTGGATTCGATACAATATAACGGTTTCAACAAATAAAATGCAGGCAGGAAGAAGTGAACATGCGAAAGCACTTGGTCCCAAAGGGTCAGATGCTCACAAGGCAGCTGTGATAGGTGACACTGTTGGGGATCCTCTCAAAGACACTTCTGGGCCCTCACTCAATATTCTCATCAAGCTTATGGCCGTTGAGTCTTTAGTTTTTGCCCCTTTTTTTGCTGCCCATGGTGGCATCATCTTCAAATATATATAAACAACAACCATTCCCATACTTTTTGCCTTCATGATCATACCTTAATTATAATGTAAATTTCTATCTTTCCGTTAAATTACAAATTTTGTCTTTACCGTTTGAAAAAATGATAATTTAATTAATTCTTATGGTTTGGAGAATCGAACGTGACTACTTGTTATAATTAGAATTTAGTCCCTATAGTTCGTTGAACTCTTCTCAACAATACCTAATGTGGGGATTATGTATGATGTTTTTATCAAACCATATGACTATTAATTATGAGGCTTCATTGAATCATAAAAACTCAATTCTAACTTTTTTCACGTCACGAGGCCAAATTTACAATTGAACTTTTTTTAGTTGTTTTGTTTAGAATAGTGTTGATCATTACTTTTTTTTTTTTCCTTTCTTGAGGTAAGGTGGAAGAGGGAAGCAAAAGTATATACTATATAGGTTGGATTACGTGTTAGGTTGATGACAATTAAATTATGCTGTGAAGTTGATCTTACCCTATTTAAGTTACAATTTAGTACTACATATATATTTTGTTAGTTCTTACTATTTTTAGTGCACTCTTTGTCTTTGTTGGGTTTGGCAAGGTGGGATGTGGAAGTTCCACATTGGTTATTTTGTAGGATGGTATGCCTTGGAGTCTATAAAAGGAGTCCACTCCTAATACACTTTAAATTTACTTTTGTATTTTCTAATTTGTGGGTGAAAAAGAGTGTGATTAGTCAAAAGTTTTAAGGAGAGTGGTTTTGTAATTGGGGACGGAAAGTATCATTTCTCCATGGATTCTAACTAAAGTTTCACGAACATTTGCTTTTCGTATGCATCCAACCGTCTTTAATTGAACCAATTTTATTGTTAGTATTTAACCAATTTTGGTAAAAATTAATTTTAAAAGATTGAAGTTTAAAATTTATTGAAAGTATAAAAACAAAATTGGACAATTGAAAGCATAAACATCGAGGCTACGTTTGGCATGAGGTTGGTGCCATTTTGAAAAAAATCTTTAACTATTTTTTGCATTTGGTAAAATAGATTTAAGACAGAATCACTTCTAATAAATACGTTTTTTAAAAAACAGTAGTCTAGATTTTAGATTCTCTTAAAATCATGTCAAATTTCTAGTTAATATTTGCTTTTACATTTTATTTAATATATTTATCTATTTTCACATAATTAAATATATTTTCTATTTTTCATGAGTTAAATAGATTTATTTTTTAAAATAAGTATACAATGTTGATTTCTTTTTTAAAAAAATAAACTATGTCAATTAATGTTTAAAAGTTAATCTATAACTAACAAATTTTATTAAACTCAACAGTAGTTTTAAATTTTAAATTTAAAAAAAATGGTTAAAACTCTACTTTAGTTATTGTATTGAAAATATGATGTTTTTGTATTTGTTTGCCAAAATACTTTAACCTATTTTTTTCGAAGTTTAAGCTTAAATTTACTAAATATTGTTTTATTTTTTTCACAAAGACTAACAATAATCTATAGTATATATAAAAGCTTTGATGAGGAGAAACTTTTTATGACATTTTTACCCTTTCACTATATTATTTTCTATTATTGTATTGGTGACAATTTTGTCTTTTCACCTTTTAATTTGATGATTTTATAAATACCTTATGCTCAAGACAACTGAAAGTCCAACCAATTTCTAAAATGAAAATAATCAATAATTCATGTTCCTCTTTTATCTTGTTCTATTTGAAATTAAGTTAATTGAAAAAGAAATTAGATGATTTATAAATACCTTATTAAATAATTATGCTAATTATAAATTTGTAACTAATGAACAATTACATAGCTTAAGGAAACCCAAAAATTTATCCAACTTTTAAATGCAAAGAATTAATGACTAAATCGGTTAACTAATATTATTAACAAACATTTACAAATTCTCAAATAGCATAAATTAGTTGAGTTTTGAATGGCTATAAAATCCATTTTTCTACCTCTCAAGCTTGCAAACAAATTGGATAGCATTCAACTAAGAAAATCTATTTGTTGCATCTTTCTAATCCTATAGTTTCAAGGTAAGCCTTTTCTTTTATTTCTCTCTTTTTAATTTTTATTTATTTATTTATTTTAGTTGTTTTAAGCTTTTTACTAAATGTATTTGTTTGAAAAGTATATCTCTCAAATTTTTTTACATTTCATCAACGTTTCAAGTTGATATATAAAAATTGCATTTTAGGACATCTTCATTAACGGTTGAGTGTCTAATCGATCTATTCACCCATAGCATATTCGAAAGTCCATACAAACAACAATAGAACAAGAACCACTAATAGAAAAATACATCCTTGAATGATATATAGCTATTTGGCAGTGATTCATGAAATAATTGTTAAAAAATTCCTGTCAATTGTCATGTGTTTTAAGAATACTATATGTACTTGTATAAGAGAAAAAATTTGTGTTTGCCACTTCTCTTGATTTGTATTTTTATTCCATTGTCAACTCTCTTTTCTAAAAGTTTATAGAATTTAGTATAGGAAACTAATGTAATAAAATTAATTCATATTTTTAATAGTGCAAAGTAGAATTGTCTAGCAATCAGTGTAGCATTCCATTTTAAAAAACTATTTATTGATTTAATTTTAAACAACAGTTGAAAGAAAAATTAATCACTTGAAAATGAAGATACTCTCAACAAAGAAAATGTTGTTATCATAAAAAATAAGTTAGTTAATGAAATGAAAACAAAACACAAATACCACGTGTATGACACGTGTTATGGACTAGTTATTATAAAAGCTACGACACTCCAAACATTATCATTGATTATTAATAGTTTGACTAATTAAACCCAATTAGTTTTCAACATGATATTTACAAATCACTCAAAAATATTGCTTTTGGCAAAAAAAAAATATATATATATATATATCCTTTGAAAAATGGATAATCATATGATAGCAATTTTAGTAATAATAACTAAGTAAATAGTAGTATTTAGAAAAATTATAAATATATCAAAATATATATTCAAACTCCTATTGTTTATCATAGACTCCAACAAACTTTGTTGTAATTACAAAATTTCAAAAAATTAATGTTTGATTTCAATTGAAGCATCCAAAAGATTGAAAGAGATGTGATATGATGCATATGAATGGGTGGCAACTCTAATATATATACTATTTTATGGTCCTTTGTCAATTAAACCATTCTTTCAAATTTCATATAACATATTACCCAATTGGATTATATATTTAATAAAGACCCTAACTATATGTATTCGATCAATTTCCTTATTTGAAAGGCTTTTCTTTTTATTTAATACATGTATATATAAACAATTTGTATATATAAACAACTTGTTTCTTTCCTTCTACCTAACCTTTTTTTTTTTGGTCAAATGGCAAAAACGCCGTACGTATTCATATCCTCAAACTTATACAAGTATTAAAATTGAACATTTCAAACTTAAATAATTATTGTAGAAATTAGTGTAATAATTGTATAAATTCAAGTTACGATTTTCAATATTAAAAAATTTAAGGATCCAATTTTTATATTAGAAAATCAAATATATAACTAACAACTATCACTATTACTATTATTTTTACCCTTTATCCCTTAATAAATTTACTCGTTATTTAATACATTTGAAACTTTAATTGAATTTGAAAAATTAAATCTTCTGATTTGAATTCACAACTAAACTAAATCCATGTTTAGTAAAAGATTTTGAAAGAAAAACTAGCAAAAATGGTTCAAAAAATATGATACAAAAAATTTAAAAACATATCAATTAAGATACATTCATTTGTTATATATATTTCAAGATATTATAACTTTGCCATATTTAGAGTTTTAACTTCAATCTGATCCCAACTTTCAAATGGTTATAACCTTACATTTTTTATTTTAGATTTTATTTGATTCCAACTTCATCCCTTTTCACTAAATCAATTTGAATTTTTTAGATTATTTTTTATTAATATTTTCTTTACGATTTGCCAATTTTTAAAAAATAATTAGCAAATTAAAAGAAAATCCGTCACTACTTAG
Source organism: Cucumis hystrix (assembly GCA_025688845.1). NCBI lineage: Eukaryota > Viridiplantae > Streptophyta > Magnoliopsida > Cucurbitales > Cucurbitaceae > Cucumis > Cucumis hystrix. The sequence goes on from CM046887.1 coordinate 15,049,968, forward strand.
GGAATCATATAATAAACAACCTTTCTCATATAATAAATTATTCAATCGGCATTCATTTTGTCCTCTGGATAATTCCATCCAACAAAATTTACAAAATTTCAAATGTGGAAAATCCGAGCAAAGATCCACTGCAACTCCACTACACATTTCTCTTTTAACTCACCCAATATAATCTCCCCACGTGGCCCTCCCGCATCCCTTTACCAGGTCATCTCGATCAGTCCAATAAAATCCATTCCAACTCTACACACGTGTAGCTTCCAATAAAAACCCCTCACAATTCGTGTAGTTACCAATAATTAAACGCCACGTATCACAACTGTCTAATTGGTATTTTCCTATTGGCTAGTATCTCCACGTCGGCATATATTTTCTTTTAATTAACTTTCGCGATCTCATCGTGAAATATATGACGTCGTCTCCCTATATAGTCCCCAGTGCTTCTCATTTCATTCCCCCAACTTCGCCATTTCGTTTCTTCTTTCCCAACTCTCTCTCTCTAGCTTTGTAAGCTTGAAGCCATGGCGTTTAGGGTTCGAAACCCTAATTTACTTTCCTTGATCCTTCTATCTCTCCTTGCTTTCGCTTCGGCTAAGGTGTTTTTCGAGGAGCGTTTTGATGGTATGATATCGCTCTCTTTCACCGCTTTGTTTTGTGTAATTTTTAGATCCATTGTTTTTTGGTTCTGTAATTTACGTGCATTTTTAGACGTTGATGAATATAGAACGTATGTTTAGATTGTTGAAGTTGAATTTGTTTGATTTTGGTGGATCGGTTGTTTTGTTCCATCAGTTACTGATCTAAATGTAGACTGTTCAGTGCGTGGAAAATTGACATTCACTTCACAATGTGGACTGTTTCAGTGTAGATCTGTTTGGCTTATTTGTGTTTTGTCGTTTAAGAATCACGAAATTTTCTTATTGTTATTTTTTTCTCTGATGATGTACGTTGAAAAATATTGATGCTGTTTGATTAAGGCTTTCGATATATTGAATTGTGTTGCATTGCTATTTCCTTAGGTCGACTAGACGCCAAACTTTTGGTGTGTGTATAGTCGATTTAAATTTTTTTTATCGTTATTCTTTGATACGTTTCCAAAGGTTTTAGAATATGAATCTGGTGGTGAACTTGATATGTCGAACTGTCTTGTGGTATATCCATATCGTTTTATTACCTATTGCTGTTTTGTTTGGTTTGATTTCGAATTCTGACTTGTTTGGTAATACTGAAGATGGATGGGAGAAGAGATGGGTTAAATCCGACTGGAAAAGAGACGAAAGTTTAGCGGGAGAGTGGAACTACACCTCTGGAAAATGGCACGGAGATGCTAACGACAAAGGTAAAGCTCTTGTTAAATCAATTGCTTAACATTATTAGTTTTAATTTTCCTTATTGTTGAGGCTTCCCGTATGTACTGGCGGGGTGAATACATATGTTTGAATTGTTTCAAGCAGTATTGAATTATTCTGTTATTTGGGTTCTTAGGTATCCAAACTAGCGAAGACTATAGATTCTACGCTATTTCAGCCGAGTACCCTGAATTCAGCAACAAAGACAACATTCTGGTTTTCCAATTTTCCGTCAAGAACGAACAGAAGCTTGATTGTGGAGGTGGATACATGAAGTTGGTTAGTGGTGACGTTGATCAGAAGAAATTCGGTGGTGAAACTCCTTACAGGTTAATACTGAACCCGAGAAGTGTCAATTTCTATTAATTTATTTTTTATTATTTATGACTAATAATCTCATGACTTTCTTTATGATTATGTGTTTTTTGTTGCCTGCAGCATCATGTTTGGCCCAGATATCTGTGGCTACAGTACCAAGAAAGTGCATGCTATTCTCACCTATAATAACACTAACCACTTGATCAAGAAGGAAGTTCCCTGTGAAACTGACCAACTCACTCATGTTTACACCTTCATCATTCGTCCTGATGCAACTTACAGCATCCTCATCGACAATGTAGAGAAGCAAACAGGTAGTTTGTACAGTGACTGGAGCCTCCTCCCTCCAAAGAAGATCAAGGATCCTGAAGCCAAGAAGGTTAGAACCCTACAAGCACGCTAATGAGGAGCTCATTTTAGAGAATGATGTTTGACGTTGTGGATCTTTATTAATGTCTCTATTTTGATTACTTGCAGCCTGCGGATTGGGATGACAAAGAGTTCATTCCTGATCCAGAAGATAAGAAGCCAGAGGTAAGGATGCCCTAGTTATCCATATCCTGCTTGGTATACGAATTTGTAGCATATATTATGATTATACGTATTCTTAAATTCACGTGTTTTGTGTTAACAGGGATATGATGACATCGCTAAAGAGATAACTGATCCAGACGCCACCAAGGTAGCTATTTGAAAATTTCTCTTTTAGCCATCTCTTTTTTAAGTAGAAACTATTGCCCGTGGTATCTAATGTCCACACATTCATTTAAATGGTTGGACATTTCGTTTTGAGGGCATAGATTAATTATACACAGGTCTTGCGACACAGTCAGCTTCTTATATTAACGCACAAGCTTTCTGTTACTAAATCCCTGCGTACATATATTAATGGTAACTCTTTAAGAAGAAACTCTGTTACTAACGAGCCAAACCTACTTGTTTCAGCCCCAAGACTGGGATGATGAGGAAGATGGTGAATGGGTCGCCCCAACCATTCCCAACCCTGACTACAAAGGCCCATGGGAACCTAAGGTTGGTTTATGTTTTTTCTTTACGCTAGTCCATGATATTAGTATCACCACCACCTTTCTATTTTCTGTTGGAAAATTTTAAACATTATTTTTGTTCTTTTCAGAAAATTAAGAACCCTAACTACAAGGGAAAATGGAAGGCACCATTGATTGACAACCCAGGTTGTTTTCTATTGATGTTATCAAATCTCAGTTGTGTTTCAACAATCATATAGTTCTGTTTATTAACGTTGTTGCTGATTCTCTTCATCTCTTTGCAGACTTTAAGGATGACCCCGAGCTCTATGTTTTCCCCAAATTGAAATATGTTGGTATTGAGTTGTGGCAGGTACAACTACTTCCCTCTCTGTTTCTTTGTGAACCATTTCTGTATGTATCTCTTTCGTTCATTGATGTTCAAAATCATTGGAAATCAGGTGAAATCAGGCACCTTGTTTGACAATGTCTTGATCACCGACGATCCAGAATACGCCAAGCAGGTCGCCGAAGATACATGGGGCAAGAACAAGGAGGTACATTATAAACTTTCATGCAGTCGCCTTTCTTTCCCCGTATTTGACCTACTTAGTACTGATTGAATTTCATGTATCCTTTAAGGTGGAGAAAGCTGCATTCGAGGAGGCAGAGAAGAAAAGAGAAGAGGAGGTAACAAACTCAACAACTTAAAACATACTGCCCTAAATTGGTATTTTTTGAATGGCCCATTTAACTGTTGGTTTTGTTGTTCATTCATCAGGAAGCCAAGAATGATCCCGTTGACTCAGATGTAAGTAATCATAAAGAGAAGCTTTCCATGTTGAAAAGTACAGCTTTTGAGAATGATGATTTCTTCTCTGTTGTAATATTCTGATGGTGCATTCTTTCTTTCTACTAGGTCGAGGACGAAGATGAAGACAAATCAGACGATGCAGATGCAGATGACTCCGACACTGAGGCAGATTTGGACAAAAAGGACGACGAAGACGACAAACATGATGAACTGTAAGGGAGAAGAGGTGGAGTTTCATTAGAGAAAATTTTCCCTTTTTTCCACCTTTGGTTTTTTGTTTTGTTTTTTATTATTTTTCTAGGTGTAGTAGTATTATCCGTTGGAGAAACGAAACAGTCTTCTTGATTTGCTTTTTATGCATGAATGAATGACTGAATTTGCTTAAATTTCAGTTTGAGTTTGAGCCATTAGGAAAGAGATTAAGAAACAATTTAGAAACAATTTGATGAATCAAATGAATGGGGTTCCCTCCCCTTCCTATGCTGGATTTTAAATTGACTTCTTTTACATAGAACAATTCTATCTTTACTCTTATTTGGATCCCAAATTTATAAGTTTTTCATCTCTCAATATTATCATCTTTGGAATGGACTTGCTGGGTTGAGTATCTGTGTGATCTGTGTAGTTCAAAGCACTTTTTGGTCTCTTGAGCAATTTATTTTAACAAAACTACTTTTGTGCCATGTTCTCTTTTTTTTAAGAGTTTGAAAAAGGCGATGGAAAAAGGAAGTAATGAAAATATTACTCAATGAGGTGGTGTGTGAAAGGGGAATGTAATCTGCGAGGAAAAACATTGTAGAAGTACTTAAGCTAATTTAGCAAAGAACAAAGTGGTCATATGCTTGTTTGGGGAATATTCCAAGGACGTTTTGACATTTTTCTTTGATAAAACTGTTTGTCAGAATGTTTTGCTAACAAAGTAGGTATCAAAACAGCTTGAAAGAGAAAAAAAAAAGTTGATTGAAGTCTATCCTATCCTAAGAGGGAAAGATATTAGACTCTCTATAATATGATGGGTTGTCATTCTCGCCCACTTTATTGGATAATGAAATTTTCTCTTGCAGTTCCTTGTACCGGGTTTAATATAGATGTCCGTAAGTTGTCAAAAGTTAGGATTGGGTAGTACCCATAGTTAATTTTCCATAAGATTCATCACAAAAAATCTTTCCCATCCTCTCTTAAAGCGAGATTGTGATTCTTTTTCGCTTGTGCATGTATATTTTTAATTAAATATTGGGACATTTGACATATTAATCTACAAAATAAATCATACAAAAAGTGTATTGAAAGTTGTTTAAGGCAAAGCCTAATAATGTCCCACTAATGAAGTCTAAGGAGTACTAGAAAAGGCACATGGCAGTGTGGCCCCAAAAGTAAGATGTTGACAAAAGATACGATTAGATTTGAACTATTAAGACTAAAGTTGAAATTTCTATTTTCATAACAATTATGAATATCTCATCTTTTGTCTCAAAGATCGTGTCAATTATGATCGAGTTAAGCTCACTTTGACATTTAAGGTTGATGATTAATTCTTCCTAGAATGCTCTTGAATCTTAGATTCCCTATAGGAAACTAAAGAAAAAGAGTAAGTTTCAAAAACAAAGCTAGGACTATGTAAAACCATAATAACCATATTTTGCTATTATAAATACTATTTAAAAGTCCTTGATTAGCTACAACGAACACTATTTCTGCTATAATTTTCACTTCTTTACATTTTACATTATTTACTAAAACAGTTTACACATCAAAGACATACTATTATAACTCAATCTAAAATAATCTACTTGTAATCAAACTTATATTATAATTATTCATTCTTTGTTCTAAGACTCCCAAATACATCCCTTTTAATTTTGGTTTTTTATAAAACATTTGGAATAGACAAGGTGGATGCATAGTTGGTTTGATCTCATAACAAAAGGGAGCAAAATGGAGACATTTTTTTAACCAAAACCTTTTTAGAGTCATCTCTTGATTAGACAGCAATCAAAATAATCTCCATGCTCTTCAATCCAAAAAGAAGTTATCAAGCCATACTTGGATAAGTAAAACATTTGCCAATAATAGTTATAATGAGCGAGTTTATTGAGAAATTAATCGAATATAATTCTATGTTTGGGGTGAATTGTCAAATGAAATAAAGATAGTTTAAGAATTTGTTCAATTGCAAAAATATGGATTTTTTTTCGTTACAATAAAGGGTTTAGGAGTTTCAGATATCGCTTCATTGCAATCAAACTTCTTGAAAAATTCAACTCTCGCAAGGAAGAGTAAGGAATTGAAACGATAAAACAGCTTGACCAACTAAGTGCCATGAAGAAAGAACTTTTTGAGCTTCCTCTTTTGTCATTGGAAGTTGAATTGCTTCTCTCTCATTCATCCTGTCTTCTCCCTTTTCACTGTTACATTCCATTAACCCTAAAAGCCTTCTTAGAGGATTTTTTTTAAAAGAATTGTGCATAAAGCTAAAAAAATTAAAAATAAATAAGTCTTGTTTTACTAAAAAGATGTGGCAAATTGCTAGTGAGAAAAGATGTAGACAAAGCAAGTCAATGATTTATGCCCACTAATCTTTTTCTTTTCAAAACTTGTTTTTATAGTTACTTTGATTGTTAGATGTCAATAATTGAAATAATCTATCCTTATCTCATTGTGAAGTTTCAAAGTAGAGTCCAAAAAAGTGGAATGAAAATCAAAGCCACCAAGAATTGAAAAAAAAAAGTACATTTTTTCTAAAACAGATATTGTGTCATACACTTTAAACAAATAACAGAAGTTAATTTTAATTAAAAATGACATTACCTCAATAACTTATAAATAAGTCAGATAAAAACCAAGATATAACAAAACTCAAAATACTAAAATATACGAAAATATGAATTAAAGTATCTAACTTGTTAATAATTGAGAGTTGATAGGAAGTAAAACTTGATTGGTAAGATAATTTATAATTACAGACAGTTTACATACAATATCATAACTTAAAAAGAAAAAAAAAAGTAGCTTATACAAAATGATAAGGTGAAAGAAAAACTAAAGTAATTAATTTAGTTTGAAGAAGAAGATAATGGTGATGAGTTTTTAGGCTTCTTTACGATCAAAACAGGGCATTTCACACTCTTTGCACAATGGTTGCTCACACTCCCAATAAATGCCCTGCAAAATATTACAATTTTAAACCTATTATATTAGTGCTAATTAGCTTTAATATACTTTGCAACTTTGGTTTTAATTTAGAGAAAAGTGAGTATTTAAAAGATAAAATAAAGGAATTTTGATGTGTGACCTTTTAATTGGACCATAGCCATGGCTACCCATTACCAAGATGTGAGCACCCAATTTCTCCACCATTTGACATATCACATCCCTTGCATCTCCACTTTCTACTCTTGTCACCACCTTCACCTGTTCTCATGACATTCACAACCCCTTCTTAAATAAATTAAATAAAAGTTCTTAAAACTCCTAGTAAAAAAGAGAAGAGAAGAGAAGAGACATTGTTTAGATGGTCGCATAGTCTTTTGGCCTTCTCCACCACGGCCTCTGCCACGTCGTAACTATACCTATCCAACGTCGCCATTATATCCGCCGAGAACAAATACCCTACGTCTCAAATCAATACCTCAAATTACCAAAACCACAAATTTAAATTTAAATTTAAAAAAAAAAAAAAAAAAAAAAAAAAAAAAAAAACCTGGTAGTTCTTCTGTTGGATGCAAAGTTTGAAATTCTCCATCTAATAATTATTTAAATGGTTAAAACAATACTTTTCTCCTTCCAAAATTTACAATTAATGATTATCTAATCTCCAATTTTTCATCAAAACTAAGCATAAAGTTACTGTTAAATTTCTAGAACTGTATTTCATAACCATTTTACTTTAATTTGTCTTTCTGTTAAAGAAACTTATAAGCCACATTTTGAAAACTGAGGAAATTAAAGCAACCTTTCAAAGCTTGCATTTGTTTTTAAAAAAGCATATGCAAATCATTATAGGAAAAGGAAAATAAATAAGCTTGATTTTTAGAAATAAAACCAAAAACAAAATTGTTAGACGATAAAACTGACACCCCTAAAGTAAAGAGTAATTTAAATTCATGAAGTATATATATAAAGTAAAGTAAAGTTGAAAAATGAGGAACCTGTGCCATCCATGGCGGTGTAAATGGGACGAGGAGGGCGAGCGTAGAGAAGGATGAGGGTATCTTTGGAATTTTGAAAAACTACATTCTTCAAACACCATGACAGAGCGTACAGGCTCTCCTCCCCTTCATCCACCGCCACAACGATCTTCCTCTCACGCTCCGAGACTTCACCCATGTGATGGATATATCCAACGCAACGCTCAAGACGATATCTCCGATGAAGGGTTCCTAATTCTCAGCGTCGTAGGCTGTTTGTTTCGTAATTACAGAGTTCAAAACCAACGGCGATATTTATAGTAATTTCTTTTAAATTGTTTTTTTTAAACCAAAAAAAAAAAAAAACCATTGGCGGTTTTGGGTTTTGGGTTTTGGGTTTTGGGCTTCCGGTTTTTATGTGTGAAGACAGATAAGTGTGTGGGCCATTTTTCTTTTTCTGAAAAATTAAAATATATTTTTCAGTTTGTTTAGAAAAAATAAACTTCCTTTATTTTTAAAAGAAAATGACTATAAAGATATAGTCCAATAAATCTAACAAATAAAAATTTGTATTTTTTTAAATTAAAAAAACAACCATACACATTCTTTAAAGCTGGGGAACTAAAACAGTAATTTTAGTATTATTTTGGTTAATTATTTAAAGAAAAAAAAAGGTTTAATTAGAGATATTTAGGTATTAATGTATTTAATGATGGAAGATAGGTAGAAGTGAAGTAGGCTCCACTTTGATTTATTCTTATTGCATCAATTCAAATTTTGAGCATATCTATCTCTTTATCTCTAAAAGCAAAAATGTTTATTTTTTATATTGCCACGTGTCTAATTAATATCCCTCCCATCATATATACTATGTTAGATTGAAAAATACATAATAATAATAATAAAACGTTTCACCAACTTTGTAGTTTTTGTAAAAAACACATTTCTAAATTTTGAAAAGTTTTGAAAATGTTAAAAGAGTTCAAAAATAGTTATGGATGCCAATGGTTAAATTTTTGTTTAAAAAATATTTTCAACTATTGAATTTTTTTTCATAAATACTATTTGAGCTTATAAAAAGTTCAAAAATATTTTTGTTTGATTCAAATTTTATACCAATTTTCTCACCAATAAAAATAAAAACTTGAGTATTAAGTTAAAACTATAGTCTAAATTTTATTTGACTATTAACACAGATATAGATCACAAACACAATTTATCTCTATAGTTTTGTGAGATTTTTTTTGTTTGATCAGTTATTGTTGTTTTGGTTGTAAATAACTTTTTCTTAAAATAATAGAAAACAATTTATTTAAACTTTGGAGAAGAAAAAGAACTACTAGGAAACAAAAATCTAATATACTTGTTCTATGAAATATAAATATTTTGTTCATTTTTCTATTTTTGACAATTCTTTTTATTTAAACATATCTATTATTTATATTACATTTATATTAGTGCAATTTTGATGTTTACTTTTTGTGATTTGTGGATTTTTTAAAGATGTAATGAAAATATCAATATTGAACCCGTGGAAATGTGAGAATATTGATAGAAATTTAAACTTATGATTTTAACTTAAAATTTTGGCTTTATTTTAGGTGTTAAGAAATTTGGTGTAAAAATTGGATTAATGAGAGTTTTTTTTTCTTCGTTAAGTTTAAAGATGTTTATGAAATTTTTCAATAGTTCAAAAGTATATTTTAAACAAAATTTTAACAATTTTCTTCCAAAATTAATGGTAAGGATATTTTTTTAAAACTCTTTTTAACAATTTATGAGCATTTTTTTAACTTTTGAAATTTAAAGTATATTTTACACAAACTACAAAATGTATAAGCATTTTTGTAATTTAATCTATATATTATTAAGATAATTTGGTTAATTTAGGTTGTCTAATAATCCTTTCGTTTTTTTTTTTTCAATTAAAACTAATTTATTTTTGTAGAATTTCGAATTTTAAAAAAAAAAAAACAAAAAAACAATAACAACTTTCTAAAAACTTAATTTAAAAAAAAAATTATCAAATTAGACATGGTTTTAAAAATGTTAAAATTTTAATTTTTATGATTTAGCTATTTAATTTGGTTGTTTACCAAATATTCGCACCAAAATTAAAATCACTCTATTTAATTAATTTAATATATTTGATGTGAATTTTAAAATTAATTTTAATGTATTTCTAAAACAGTACTAAAATTCAATTATTAAGATGTTAACACTAGAAAATTGGTAATTAGTAAAAAAAAAAAATGTTATAAAGAGTAAATGTTGAAACTCGTGAACTAAAAAAATTCAAACAAATTCCAAATTTCAAATATGGATTTCTAAAATTATAAAATCTAAAATTTCAAAGTGCATTTTAAAAAATAGTAAAATATTAAAACTATTTAAACTATACAAAATACTCTTTCATACATTAAAAAAATTGCTATATTTTTATAATTTGGTTTTATATTTATTTTTCTATCCATGATAATTTCTCAAAAATGAATTTAAAACAAAAACTAAAGTTAAGACATTGAGACCAAGAATACACACACACACACATATATATATATATTTATTTATTATTAAAATTTTATATCATTTAATAAATCTCTAAATTTTAAATTTACAAAGAACCTACCCATTGTGCATTTGTGTGAAGTAGATGTGGATATGTGGCAATCCTATATCTCAATTATGTTAATAGACATTTGGATTTTTTAAGTATCGCTTATTAAATGATTAATAGCAAAAATTGTAACACTCTTCATTTACAAGAGGACATGAATGAACTGATGTCACATTTAGAGAAATCACAAAAACACAAAAGTAAGGTTAAGAAAATTTTAAAAGAATTAAAAATTATTACATATACCAAAAAAATATACTGTTTTTTTTTTGTGGTTAAAACATAAGAACTCCAGAGGGTGATTACCTGAAAATTTTCCTATGATGCATGTAAATGAGAATGAAACATCTGAAAAGACCTACAGCTTTTAGTCCAATAAACATTTAAGATAAGCAAGGATAACGTTATCAGGTCATAGGGAAATGTTAGAACCATCGGTTGTCGAATTTATTTTAAATAGCAAAACTTCTTAAAATATTTATAAATATAGTAAAACTTTGTAATATATTTGTGATAGATGAGATAGATCAAGATAGATTATTATTTATGTCTATCATGATATAAATAAACATAGATAGTAGTCTGTCTTAATATATCGTAGTTTATCATAGATAAATTGTTATTTTTTGCTATATTTTATAAATAATTTTTTCTATTTCTTATATTTAAAAATATAACCTTTGCGTTAGAAATAAGAAATAGATATGAAAGTTAAAAATAAGATAAAAACTGTGAAGTTGCAAATTGTGTAATACAAATTCAAATAATTTAATGAAATGATACACCTTGAGCAAGTTTCCTTTTTAATCTTCTTTTATTGGATAATTTTATTTAATCATGAAGGTTAGAATTTATTTAGCATTATTTATTAATTTTCTTTTAGAAAAAAGAGAGTTTGTGTTTATTTTATATAATAAAGTTTCACAAGAAACCATAAAACTAATGAAGAATAATAAAAGTTAGGGATCTCTAACATTTTTGCCATAAATAAATCACTAAGTTAAGAATATGACACTAAACTTCTTCTAATTGAATATTAAATATAAGGATTTTAAAATTATAAAGTAAGAACATTGAATTGTATCTAATTTAAGAATATGCTTTAAATTTTTTAAATCACTTTCGTCCTTTACTTTAAAATTTTGTTGAAACAATATGTTTTCAATCCAAATCAATTTTAATTGAATAAAAATTTAGGTCTAAAAGTGTAAATCCATATATTACATGTTTGGAAGATTATAGTTTATGGATTGTAATTATAACAACCGGGTTCAAAATTTTAGTATATAAAGCAACATTTTAAAAAATAATAAGTATATTTAAATCTATCAACAATAGGCTTCTATCATGATAAACTATCATGATCTATCAATAATAAACTAAATCGTTGATTGTTTATCACTAATAAACCAAAATAGTTTATCGACTTTGCTATATAATTTGCAATTTGTTTAAAATGTTGTTATATATTCAATTATTATCTTTAACATTGCAACTCATAACATTTATCGTGCCTTTAGCTTATATAGATTGTTATTTATGATTAAAAAATTTGTTGTCTTTTTGCTAAAATTATCAATAATAGCGTGAGATTTTAATAAGAGGTTTTTTTTTTTTGAAGAATAATAAAAAAAATACAAACTATTTATACTTTATGACAAAAAAATTGCTAAAAGATAAAAACTCGTTACATTTGATTTTGTCGTAAAACGTAAATAGTTTGTCATTTTTTGACAACTCCCCACTAAAACAATTGATATTCAAAGTGATATACACACGTGTGTGTACACACACACACATGCACGTACATAAATTGGGATGAATGTTAATTAATTTGAAAATTTGAAGTTTAGAGGATAAACGAGATTTAGTTGATTTTTTTTCAAGTAATTAGATATATATATATATATATTAAGTGTAAAGGATAAACAACTTTTTAGAAAGAGGTGGGTCAGTTTATGAGGGAAGACGTAGGCCCATTGAACTTCAGTGTGGGCCTCTCATTAATTGGCCCATTAAATATCCATATGGGCCTGTCTAGGGCTTCATTTCCCCAAGCTTCCAACTGTAATGGCGGCCACACTTCTCCTCTCCTCCATTTCCTCTCTTCTTACCTACTTATTATGTTAATATCTACGTTTTCCAGATTCATTTTCTTTTTATTTGTATTATTCTAAATCTCTAGAGCTGCTTAGCTGCTCTGGATTTTGGGGATTTTAGGGGCTCGATCTGGTGGGTTCACGGTTAAATTTTGCAGCTTTGCGAGGTCCTTTTTGGCTTCCATTTTGTCGGAAGTTACAATATGTTTTTGGTCGATTGGTTCTATGGAGTTCTTGCATCTCTTGGGTTGTGGCAAAAGGAGGCCAAGATCCTTTTCTTAGGGCTTGACAATGCTGGCAAAACCACCTTGCTTCATATGTTGAAAGACGAGGTGCATTTCTTTATGATTCTTTTAGTTTAATTTCTTAATTCGTTTTGTTCAATCTGTGTACCTGATTGAAAATCGATGCAATGCATTCCATGGCGAGATAGCAATATAACAAACCTTAAATCTTGATTTTTTTTTTGCTGTTTTTAGATCATGTTTTAGTTCCGAATCATTACCCAAATGGATGGAATGTATGGAAATGCTTTCCACGAGGGAAATAGATGTTTCGATTTAGAAATCAGAAAGCGTAAATGGTTTCTTTTCGTTAATTTCTCAATGTTTTTAAATCTGATTTGTTACTTAGATTTAGTAGATGGCTTATTAAAGAGTTCTTTTGGTTAACTTGTTATCATATTGCAGAGATTAGTTCAACATCAGCCGACCCAGCATCCAACTTCAGAAGAGTTGAGTATTGGTAAGATCAAGTTCAAGGCCTTTGACCTAGGAGGGCATCAGATTGCTCGACGAGTTTGGAAAGATTATTATGCTAAGGTATATTTTGTTCACCTCTTTATTTGATATTCCTAATTCTGGATGTGTTACATCCAAAGGCTTTCAAGGAAAGATCACATCTTTGCTTCCAAACGCTAACTATTATTTCAACACATTGAGCTCCCTGCTCTTCTAAATGTGCTTTCTTCCATTTTCAAAATCATTTTATTGCCTTCATAATCCCAGACGAACTTTTTGTATTTTTCTGATTCATGGGAGGCAGAAATTACATGGTTATTCGCTGATAGCATATCTTCTCCTTGAAAAGGTCTGCTTATAGTTCATAACCGTACATTGTTTCATCATCCAATCCATTAAATTGCAAGTCATATTGTCTGAATATGATGTACCTCATTTACCAGATATGAAATCTCATGTACTTCGTTGCCATTTTGCCTCCTTGAAAATATCTGATTATAGTTCATAACCATACAATGTTTCATCATTCAAACCAATAAATTGGAAGTCATATTGCCTGAATATGATGTTCCTCATTTTCCAGTTTTGAAATCGCATGTACTTGCATCTTTTGTCATGGAGTGATTGAAACGCTTGTTTCCAAATTCTAACTACGATGTCAATGTACATTGATTTCACCTATCATCATTGTGGTTATTTGAACTCTAAGCCATCTCCCATGTTCAAAATGTTTCCCTGCCTTCATAATCCCGGACTAATCTTCTTTTGTTCTTCTGATTCATTGAAGGCATAAACTATATGGCTGTTCGCTGATAGCATATCTTCTAATTGAAAGGGTCTTCTTTTAGTACACAATCATACATTTTTTGCTTAGTTATTGGACTCACCATTTTGTCTTTCAACTTTCAACCATCTAGCATTCTTCGAATTGTTCTCCTGCCTTCATAATCCCAGAAAAAACTCTTTGTGTTTTTCTGATTCATGGGAGGCAGAAATTATATGGTTATTCGCTGATAGCATATCTTCTCCTTGAAAAGGGTCTGCTTTTAGTAAATAGCCGTACATTTCTCTTGTCATTGAAACTATTCTGGAACTATAAATTGTACCCACTGATATTTTTCCATTTGCCATAGTTGAGGTGCAATGTACTGAATTACAGCATTGCCTTCTCTGTGGATGGCCTGAATTTTACTTGCATATATCGTACACTGTTTTGTCTACCTTTGCAGTTTTGTGAGCCTTGAACCATCTTAGTGCTTTCATAACATTATCCTGCCTTCATAATCCCAGACAAACTATTTTTTTGTGTTTTTCTGATTCATGGGAGGCAGAAATCACATGGTTATTCGCTGATAGTACATCTTCTACTTGAAAGGGTTTGCTTTTAGTACATAACCATACATTTTATTCATCAACAGAACCGTTCTTGGAAAGAATTACTGTAAATTATATGCTGATATTTTGCTTGACATTTTCCATATCTAAGATCCCAAAGTCTGAGATTTTGAGAGATTGAGGGTTTTATTTTAATTCTTGAACATACTCTTGATTTTAAATAATGTTTTACCTGTCTTCATAATCCCAGCCAAACCTTTTTTGTGTTTTTCTGATTGATGGGAGGCAGAAATTACATGGTTATTCGCTGATAGCATATCTTCTCACTGAAAGGGTCTGCTTGTAGTACGTAACTGCAGATTTTTCTCGTCACCAAAAACATTCTTCAACTATAAACTATACCTTCTGATATCTTATATTTTATTTACCTTATTTAAGATCCCAAATTACTTGATTGTTGTAATGGTTTACAATGGTTTAACATATATATTAAATTCATCTACCTTTTTGAAACTGTGGCTATAAGATGTGGTCTACAACAAGTTTCAAATTCATCTGTTTTCAGCTGTTTATTTTCTATCATATATGATTTTTATATGGCATTAGCAGTCTCGTATAGCCTCGTGCTGCTCCGATTGTTTCTGCTTTCATCTTAGCCTCATGCTTTATCGTGTCCTAGTCTTTTACTAAAAATGTTGGCATTGTTGTATGAAGGTGGATGCAGTAGTTTATCTGGTCGACGCATATGACAAGGAAAGATTTACAGAGTCAAAAAAAGAGTTGGACGCTCTCCTCTCCGATGAAGCATTAGCCGACGTTCCATTTCTGATTCTGGGCAATAAGATTGATATTCCATATGCTGCATCTGAAGATGAGTTACGTTACAACTTAGGCCTAACAAACTTCACCACTGGTAAAGGCAAGGTAAACTTGGGCGACTCAAACGTTCGTCCTCTGGAGGTTTTCATGTGTAGCATTGTGAGGAAAATGGGTTATGGGGATGGTTTCAAATGGCTTTCTCAGTACATTAAATAGATTTTATTTTCTTTATGCTGAGAAACAAATTATTTGTTCAACCTTTTACCTGTCATTCTGTTGGTATGAATCTATGAGGGTAAGATATGTTTTTTTACCTTTTTCATTTCCAATTGAAACTCCCACACCAAAATTTGATTATAAATGCTGTAGTGAACTGACTACTCTATTCTTCATTACTTCTCTCTCTATTCTTCATTACTTCTCTCCATACACTTGTGATCATTTGTGCCATTTTTCTTTTCTTTTGATTTAATAACTTGCTAGTTGAGAAATTGACCCATCCTCCTTTTAGAGGGCAATTGATACTTCATTCAATATATTATGTTCAGGATGATATTCTTAAAAAATACGTATGAATTAATTTGAGCAAGATCTATTTTAGTTGATTGTTTGTCTCACACCAATTAAGAAGATATATGAGTTGTGTGCCATATACAACACAATTTGAAAAGATCGATGTATACTTTAACCAGACATAAAGTTGTGTTCTAGGAAGTGTTTGTTTCTATGTATATTTTTGAAGCAAGGTCGAATAGTGCATCAAAAGTCATGGTTGTCTTTGTACATTTATAAAGCACTACTTAAAAGTTGATTGTTGTCATTCCATTCACAGGCAGTAATCTATAATTCTCAAATACTAATTGAGGTTTTGTTGAATTTGTTAATTATTTTTTTATGTGAGGAATTTATGATGAATGTAACGACCAATTCATCTTTTAGTACCTAAATAATTTCGAGCTACCCTCTTGGACCATCAAGGGGATGTAGCTCAGATGGTAGAGCGCTCGCTTAGCATGCGAGAGGTACGGGGATCGATACCCTGCATCTCCATTTCTTTCTTTTTGTGGTCAACTTCGTTCACCAGGACACCGAACTGATCCAAAAATCAAAAGAAATATATGTGGTCTGTGTCAAAATTTACGTAGTGGGAGAAAACATAATATTATGAAGAAGTAGAAATGATTACATTGTGGCTCAAAGTTTGACGTTTTGATGAGGAAACTTTGTTCTTTACATGTAATATCATGTTCGTTCCCATTCACTTCTTCCTTATTCTTCTCGATTTTTGAGCCTCTGAGATCAATCTTCCTTTAGACTACAGAGAAACAATCCAATGGATCTTGAAGGTAAAGTTTTGTACTCAGCACGACACAGCAGTTCAAACTTCATTCTAGGAAAAATACACCATGCCTATTTAGTTTAACATACTTATACATGAAGTAGAGATGACATTCCAATTTCCATCCTCTTCAGTTTGATTTCAGCCGATAGTTTCGCTAGAGTTCACGTATTACTAATCACGTCAGAGCACGTTGAGGTGGCTGAAACTGCATTTCATTTCAACAGATATTCTTACCTTTTTCATTTCCAATTGAAACTCCCACACCAAAATTTGATTATAAATGCTGTAGTGAACTGACTACTTTATTCTTTATTACTTCTCTCCATACACTTGTGATCAGTGGACAATTCTCTCTCTACCATTTGTGCAATTTTCCTTTTCTTTCGATTTAATAACTTGCTAGTTGAGAAATTGAACCATCCTCCTTTTAGAGGGCAATTGATACTTCATTCAATATATTATGTTCAGGATGATATTCTTAAAAAACATGTATGAATTAATTTGAGCGATATCTATTTTAGTTGATTGTTTGTCTCATACCAATTAAGAAGATATATGAGTTGTGTGCCATATACAACACAATTTGAAAAGATCGATGTATACTTTAACCAGACATAAAGTTGTGTTCCAGGAAGTTTTTGTTTCTATGTATCTACTATTGTATCAAAGGTTGAATAGTGCATCAAAAGTCGATGGTTGTCTTTGTACATTTACAAAGCACTACTTGTCATTTTAAAAGTTAATGGTTGTCGTTCCATTCACAGAGGCAGTAATCTATAATTCTCAAATACTAGTTGACGTTTCGTTGAATTTGTTAACTATTTCTTTATGTGAGGAATCTATGAATCCATCTTTTAGTAGGTAAATAATTTGGAGCTAGCCTCTTAGAACATCAAGGGGATGTAGCTCAGATGGTAGAGCGCTCGCTTAGCATGCGAGAGGTACGGGGATCGATACCCCGCATCTCCATTTCTTTCTTTTTGTGGTCAACTTTGTTCACCAGACACAGAATATTATTAAGAAGTAGAAATGATTACATTGTGGCTCAAAGTTTGACGTTTCAATGAGAAAACTTTGTTCTTTACATGTAATATCATGTTCGTTCCCATTCACTTCTTCCTTATTCTTCTCGACTCTTGAGTCTCTGAGATCAATCTTCTTTTAGACTACAGAGAAACAATCCAATGAATCTTGAAGGTAAAGTTTTGTACTCAGCAGGACACAACAGTTCAAACTTCATTCTAGGGAAATTGCACCATACCTATTTAGTTTAACATACTTATACATGAGTAGAGATGGCATTCCAATTTCCATCCTCTTCAGTTTGATTTCAGCCGAGTTCCACAGTCGGTGACTAGTTTCGATAGAGTTTACGTATTACTAATCACTTCAGAGCATGTTGAGGTGGCTGAAAGTGCTGAACTTCATTTCATTTCAACAGATATTCTCAACAATATGCCTTGAACCAGACTAGAAGCCTGTATGTTACAACCCATGATGAGGTAACTCCCCCCACAACATTAACAGTTACCCACTTGCACTCTGCCCAGGTGCTTTCTTGACGCTCTTTTCTCTCATCCACTGTCTGACATTCTCAACTTCTTCCCATCTTCCTTCTTCTGCCAACATATGTGACAACAATACATAATTACCAGAGTTCCATGGTTCAAGACTGATGAGCTCTTTCACTGCCATTTCTGCAAGTTTCAAGTTGCCATGGGTTCGGCAAGCACCAAGCACAGCACCCCATAAAGTGGCATTTGGTTGCATTGGCATGCTTTTAATCAATTTATGAGCCTCCTCCACACACCCACCACGTCCCAAAAGATCAACCATACAACCAAAATGTTCGAGTTTTGGCTGGATTTCATAATCCTCAGCCATTGAAGAAAATAGCTCTCGACCCTTCTCTAACAATCCCGAATGAACACAAGCAGTCAAGACAGCTACAAATGTTGCATCATTTGGCTTCACGTACTCCTTATGCATCTCCATAAAAAGGTCAATAGCAAACTCCCCCTTCCCATTTAAAGCAAAGCCCAAAATAATTGTATTCCAAGAGACCACGCTTTTGCAAGTCATTTTCTGAAATATGTTGTAAGCCTTTTCTATGATCCCACATTTACAGTAAAAATCAATGAGCGAATTCCCAACCGTCGTAATACCTACCAAATTTCCCTTAGAACTTGCATAAGAATGGATTCTTTGTCCAACTTCAAGAGCTCCCAAACGAGAACATACAGGCAACATTGTGACCACAGTAACCTCATCTGGTTTAAACCCATGTTCTTCCATTTGTTGAAAGAGTTCCAAAGCTTCAACATCACGCCTATTTTGAGCTAAACAGGAAATAATAGTGTTCCAAGAAACAAGACTACGTTCACTCATTTGTCTAAAGAGACACAACCCAAAATCAACATTTCCCGTCTTGCAAAACCCACGAATCATCAAGTTCCAAACAACCACATCCCTGTGAGACATTTCATCAAACATCTTCCATGCATCCTCCATCTTCTCACAACAAACATACAACTCAACAACCCCAATACGAATAGACCCAAAACAGTAAAACCCACGACGCAAAACTTCAGAAATCACACACTGACCAAGACTATACTCACAGAGATTGGCACAGGATTTGAGCAACGGCGCAAAAGTGTACTGATCAGGAACAATCCTGTGATTCTTCATGGAGGAAAACAGGAGAAGGGATTGATGGAAGGGAACAGAGAGGGAGTGAGCTTTGATGATTGAATTGAATAGGAAGATGTTGGGGTTGTGGGATTGGGAAAAGAGGCGATCGGCATAGGCAATGCGGTTGAAAGAGGCGCAAACGGAGATGAAATGGGCGAGGATTTGGTTGGATTGATGGAGGCCATGGCGGAGGAAGTGGGCGTGGATTTGAGTGAGATGGGTTCGAGATTTGTGGCCGTGAAGAAGGCGTAGGATTCTCCGCTCGATCTCCATACAGTTCTTGCTCATGTTATTGAGGAGAGAAGAAGAAGAAGAAGAAGCGAACGAAGAGTATGAAAATTGGCGGGGAGTGGAATTGTTTGAAATATATAGAATTTTGATATTAATGATTAATTATTTTCGAATTTTGTAAGTCTAAGAAATTTGATTAAATGAAAAGGTTGAATTTTTTTTTATATTTAAATCTCGATGATCGATCGGCTGAATTTAACTGAGAAAAACTGTTTCAATGAATTTTCTAAAAAATGTTAATTCAAATGGTTTCTCACATTTAATTTTCATCCCATTTTAGTTAATGAATTTTAAACCTTCATTTTCTCTTCTTTTTTTCTTCTTAGACCATTCTAATTTTTGAAGTTGTTTGACCTTTGAGCTTGACTGACCATTCTAATTTCATCTTATTTAAAGTTGCATGACATTTGAGTTTAGTTAAGTAGAAATGAATTATGAAGTCTAATTATTCCATGTTTGACCTATCAATTTCAACAATTTAGAGAGGCAATCGTTTAAAATGTCACTTTCTCTTTCTGTTCATGTGCTCAAAAACAGATTGTTATGTAGCTGTTTTTTCTTCTTCCCATTGGTAAGATTTTGGAAAGTGTTGGAACTTTCTCTCTTCTTGACCTGTAAATGTTATTGATGTGACCCTTCTCCTTCATTGTCTCTTCATTTTAGGGTTCAATGAAGTTTCTTTCAAGGGAAAATAAAAGTTTGACGGTGAGTTGTTGTCAATTCTCTAATGTTCATCTTTTCTGAATCCATTTTTCCCATTGAAGTACACTTTCTGGCAAATTCTAACTTAGCCTCCATCGCGTCTATCAACTTAAGAATAAAACCTTAAACCCTAAACTCTTAAAAAAGTTAAAAACCAAATAAAAAATCAACCTTTGGGAATTTTTACTTACTCGTAATCTATCATAGATAGGTCAGATAAATGACATGGGAGATGATATTGATATTTAAGTTTTATGAATATATCAATAAAATATAGATATCAACGAACTTTCTAGGTTATTTTCTCGTGAGTGTTATATTAGTATTTCTATTGACATAAGACCGAATAGATGGCAGTTTTAAAGTTTGAGATATCCATAATATTAAATATCCATGTCAAAACCTTTTCCTTTGTAAAATTGAGTATTCCATGATTAAATAAAATGAATTTGAAGGGGACATGTACCATTGAGTTACGCTAACTTTTAATACCCCAAATCTAATTATTTAACATCACTCACTTTTTGCACCTCACCCTCACAGGGGTGTTCACAGCCAATATTTGAAAAACCTAAAATATATATATGTATATATTTGTTTTCTTTCATTTTTTGGATTAAGTTCATCTAAAATCTGCCTCAGCAACAAACTTCATCTCCAGACATCAAGAAACATTGTATACTAATAACATATTAATTTAATGTTACAGAAAAAGGCCAGATTATCTTTAAAAGATACAGCTTACAAGTCCAAGAAGCTGGGAAACCCAAGTTCATCTTCCCATGCACATCAGTTCAAATTTTAGCAACTCCACATGGATCACAAGGGCAAAGCTCAAGCCTCGAGTTGAAGAAGATGAACCTGTAATTTTTTTAGAACTCAAGCACAGTTGTGCAACCTACGGAACAGATCTTGTTCAAATAAGGTCGTAAAAGATGAACCTGTATAATTGTCACTTCTTGGATGAACGGAAGCCTCCAAATCCCATCATTGCTGCAACATCAGGATCTACTTCAGGTTCCTCTTCTGCAGCCTTCTCTTTCTACATTCCAGGAGAATAACACAAGTGTAAGATGTGATCCCCTCTTTTCCTGATAGAAATTGTTGCCAAAATCGTGAGGTTATTATAGTACTAACCTTCTTTTCTTTCTTCCTTTCTCGACGCTCGCGCTTTCGTTGTTCCTCTTCTTGTTGTTGCTTTAGTATACGCTCTTCAAGATCTAAGGAAAAACGGAAGATAGCATCATTAAAAAAGAGAAACATAATTCTAAAACATGAAACACAGAATAGTGATGATAGCCGATGCTAGTATATTTTTGCAGTTAAAAGCATGGTGTCATAGTGCCATTCATCAATGAAATTAGTATTGGGAGGGAAATCCTATCTTTTTTCCCCATTAAAACTAACTCTGAATTCTTAAGCTTTACCTTGCTCTGTGAAGCTGCCTGGTGTTTTTCTCTTTTTAAGAACTTCAAACCGCTCTTGCACCTATTTCAGATAAAGCTACTCAGCCTCTTGAACACTGAGATTTCACAAATACTTACAATAATAGAGATGAGAAATAGTTCCAATTTTCTGACTATTTAGGGTGGTACCTGTTCGAGAGATGCCCGTTCTACCCGCATGGACATACCCAAGGCCCTCTGATCTACAACACAGAGTCAATAGAAAAGAAGGTAAAGAAAATACAAAACCTGAATATTTCATCCACTTAATTGGCTAAAGATCTAGGAAAAGGGATAACATACGTTTCTTTCCATTGATGTGATCCAAGTAATTTGCAGAATCCTTGACGACACATTCACAAACAGAACAGTAATATCCAGCCTGAAAAAGAATTCATTGATATAAAGAAGAAAAAAAGCAATAAGACATCAAGTGCAATTTATATTTCATCGCAAAGCACCAAATGGGGGACGCTCAATTCAAGAGCACATTAACCAAAACCATACATGCAAAGCCTCTCATTTATCCTGCAGTTTTTCTTTTCAAGTCAATAAGTTACACACACTGTTAAATTTGGAATTACTCAATTGTTATTCAATATTTAACTCCAGTAATTCTAAGAGAAAAGATGGTCAAATGTGATACCTGCTGGCTTAGAGGTGCAACTGGAGTGACAACCTGTACAAGATGAATTAAAGATCAAAAAGGAATGAAACAGGTCAGAATCATAAGACATTAAGCACATCAACTGAAACCTAAGATTGAGAAAATTATATTGACATGTGCAGGACGTACAAAGAAAATCTTGTTCATAATGAGGTGATAGTTGATTGCCTTTAATCAAGTGTGATTCCCCAATTCATATATGCGTTCATAAAGACAGGCCTAATAGATATAACCTTTTATATGTTTTTTCCATCACTATTAGCGGTAAGACAAACTATAAAGTGTACAAAATAGTATTTCCCCAACATCATAAAAATGCCTCGCAGAGGAAATCTAACATGCTGGTTCACTACGTGCGGTACAGGTAATAAGAAATAAGTCTAATATGTCAAAAATAATGCCACAGAGAGCTTGAATCTACAGGAGCATCCATCCAGAGGCCACAGGTGAAAATCTGACAACCTAAAAGTTAACATGCTAAAGATTTTGAAAGTTAATAAAAAAATGAACAATTAGCAACTCAAGACAGCCTTAACTTCACCAGAGAAATACAAAAGAGAAGTGCAAATACAGTTTCAACATTAAAATGGCTAAAATACACATAAATTCAAGACAGGGAGAGAGAAATAGCCTGACTAACCTGGGTCTTTCCCAATCGGGACTCAAGGTCTACCTCGTAATCTCTATGTTTCAATGGTTTTCTTTGCACTGGTGGACCTTTCACTGAAGAAAGTTGGCAAATTAAAGCCTTCTGAACCCAAATCTACATAATCTGGTTTCTATAGCTACACGTGAACACAAGCAGTTGCTCAACAACAACTTGAAGAAAAGAAACACTTACATTTCGACTTAACCCTCTCAACCTCCTGAAATACAGATAAAAGACGTCACAATCAGCAAAATTTGAAACATTTGAGGAACACTAATATAAATAATAAGCATTAAGATGACGATGCAAACGAGAATTTCCAAAAGCCCCAACCTGTTTTTCACGGTCACGAGCTCGTTCCAAATACTCCTCCCGATCAAATTTCCTTCTAAAGGTGTTATCAACTCCAGCTGCCTACATACAAGAAATCGACCAAATTACTTCCAAGTACAAACCTCATCAAAATCCAAAAAGGAAAAAAAAAAAACAAACAAACAAACAAATCTAAATGATTTTGGTACCAATTAATCGCATGACATTTTTGTCATTTTCTTAATTATTTTTCTCAGAGGAATCTACTTGAATAGAATATCAGTAAGTTAGGGTTTAAAACGAAAGACGAGACTAACTTACAGTATTGCTGGTATGAGCCATCGTTGCCCAAAAAAAACCTTGACCTAACTACCGAAACTCAGATGGGATTCTTCTGAAAATAAAAAATCCCAGAAAGAATCCAATAAAAAAGATAAGAAAGTAACATGAATTGATTCGAAAATAGAAGAACAGCAAATGAGAGAAGGTGATGAAAACGTGAAATCACATGTTAAGGTAGAGAAATAAGGTGAGTAAGACACACAGGGCGTTTGGTCTAGTGGTATTATTCTCGCTTCGGGTGCGAGAGGTCGTGAGTTCGATTCTCGCAACGCCCCCCAATCGCCGGTCGGCTACCGGCGGCGTTTTCAGTTTCCCTTTTGGTCCCTGCAATTTCACTAGTGCGACGGCAGTGGTTCGACCCTGATTTTCTCGTTCTTTTTCTCCCTTTTCTTTTGCTTGAATTTGGTTTTCCTAAAAAAAGGTTTAAATAACTCTACGGTTAATATAGTTTTAGTTTTGGTTGCTTTTGATTACTTCAAAATATTTATTTTTTCATATTTAAAAATTAGTTAATTTTCATAAATATAATAAATTTTAACGAAATGAGAAGGCTTGACCTATCTTTTTAAATATGTCAAGTTTGTGCTTCCATTGTTTTTTCTTTCTTTGCAATTTTTTTTCTTTCATCGTTTGAAAGATCTTGAAAAAAAATCGTAATGAAAATTATAACGATAATGTATAAAAAATAGTCAAATCTAAATGATTTTGGTACCAATTAATCGCATGACATTTTTGTCATTTTCTATTGTGGACCTACTTTTTCTGTTTCAAAATTGTTGCGTAAATATTTTGCCGTTTTGTTATATTTTTTAAATGACCCCTTAAGTTTTCAAAATTAGATTTATAATTTAGATTTATTGTTTTGTAAGAATGACAGAAGAAACAAATCCAGCCCATGAAAAAAAAAAAGATACGACTACACCTAACACACGGTACAATTGCTATTTTGCTAAAATATACTTAATACAATGTTGATATATACTTAAGATGCGTTAAAATGTATCATATCTGCAAAAGAAAAAAATGTGTAACACACTTCAAACATCATATTCTTAAATTGTCATTTATTATACTTTTAGATAACAAAATTGTTGAAATATTTACAAATATAGCAAAATATCGCAATCTATCTACAATAAATCACGATATAACATGCTATATGTGTCTATCATAAAGATAGCATGTGATATTTTGTTGTATTTGTAAATAATTTGGTTCAATTTGCTATATTTGAAAGCAATCATAAAGAAACAATTAATCTTAGCATCTATACTCTTAAATTAAATATATTTTGAACAATACTTGTAATTATAGCTAGCACATTTATGTCACTCGAGTTATAAATAGAACAAGCTATTATAGCTTTCTAAAGTTCCTAATTAAAATTGTTGAAGTTTTCAATTACTATCGTTATAGTTTTGAGAAAATCTTCTAGAAAAACAAAATCAAAGACAATATAAATAGTCTATCAATGAATTTGTAGAATCATGTGACAAATTAAGAAAAAGAATTGTTACGTAGAATATGTTACTCATTGTCTAACAATTTATTGACACCGTATATGATAACTAAACATGTTAGTTGTATTTGCCTACGTTAAAAAGTAAAATAAGAATTTTACTCAAAATTCAATGAAATCCAACCAAAGATCATTACTATAGTAAAAGAAAAAAAAAAACATTTGGCTTAAAAAAGCAATTTAAATTCACCCCACATTTAAAAGGGTTTTAATCTTTATATTTTTAAATTTTATTTTTTGTCTATATAGTTTAAATAAATGTTAAATTTAGTTACTAATATTACTTCATATTAATTTATTTAATGAATCTCAATAAAAATTAACTTCATTCAAGATAACTAAAATATAAATAAATTTCAAAATATAGAGATGAAAATGGTAATTTAACCAATACATTATCTATGATTAATAAAAATTGTCTATAAAATCACCTCACATTCGTCACACGAACACCATTCCAGCCCAATTGCATTTAGGGCTACAAACACAAGCCCAAAAAAGGCCCAAAAAGGGGCGGGTAGGTTGAGAAAAGGAAGCTTTTGGTGTGGGTTAGGGTTTGATAAGAGGTTGACATTGAAAGAGACTTTCTTCTGTACTTCTTGTTCGATGAGGTTTTTGTTTGGCATGAAAGAAAATGATGGTTTTGG
Organism: Cucumis hystrix; assembly: GCA_025688845.1. Classification (NCBI taxonomy): domain Eukaryota; kingdom Viridiplantae; phylum Streptophyta; class Magnoliopsida; order Cucurbitales; family Cucurbitaceae; genus Cucumis; species Cucumis hystrix. The sequence goes on from CM046887.1 coordinate 15,075,782, forward strand.
ACCATGGGGGATTTGTGTTTATCATCCCCTAAATAATCTTTCCATCACCATCACCAATCATCTTTTGCTTTAGGGATGGTGAAATTAAAAAAAATATATATATTACATTGATAGATGTTGAAGAATATCTCGGTTTGATGATGTTGTATTCTTTTGGTGATTTGGCTTTAATCTTTGAGGCGTATGGTTGATAGGATAGTTTTAAGATGGCTTTGCCCTTAATCTAAGCCTTTTAGTTGGATGCTTTCGTCTATTTTTGCTTTAATCAGCAAGTAACATGTATTTTGACTTATCCTCATAATTATGAGATTCAATTATTTTTTATTGAACTAAGCTTACTTTAAAATTAAATATACAAATGTGTAGATATGACAATAAAATTAAATATGCAAATGTGTAGATATGACAATATGACAATAAAATCTAACAAAATCAACTAATAACGTCTATTTGAATATTTTTAACTACATAAAATTTGCTAAAATTTTGCTAAAATTACAAGTTACCATTGAACTTTGAGGTTTGTTTCTATTAGTTGTTTAAATTGCATTTAATACTAAAACTTTAGATTTTTTAAAAAAAAAATTTACAAATTTATTAGATACAAAATTAAAAGGTTAGTGTTTCATTAGAATTTAAATTTATATCTAATAGATAAAACTTAATTGAAAATCTATAAAGCTTTTAAAAGGTTAAAATAACGAATTGATACAAACTTACAAACTCGATGTAATATAACCTTTCAGATTCTTTTAAGAAATTGGGTTCATATTTGAAAAGACATTACAAAATAGGGATAATTAGTGCATTAACAGCCTCAACTTTATGATATCTCACACAACTCACCCACAAAATATTCAATGAACACCACAAGTTTCATGATTAAAAACAGATCCTTGGGGCCATATGAGGTGAGAAGTTAACACAACAGGAAATATAAAACTAGGAAATGAAGCAAGCAAGAGAAGGCAATAGGATGCTACAAGAAATCACAATGATTGATATTGTTTGTTGAAGGCAGCCCCATGTGAGCATCTGAAAAAACCTACCTTCAACTTGTGGGAACCAAAGCATTAGAGTAAGAAATGTCTAGGAAAGTTGGTCATTTCAGATGTGCATGAAAAGAAAGAAACAAATACTTTTTTTAACTTCTTCCCACTTCCACCCTTTCACAAGGTAGACATCTACTAGTGGTAGAAAGTAGGTATTTCTCCCCCTCGACCTCGGGTTCATCCCTAAAGATCGAAATCGACAACATCGGTTAGGATATTTCAAGATCGTAGTTGTGGTCCTGTGAGATCAGTGGAGGTCCCATTCTTCTGGAGTTATTATTTGCATTTCGCCTCCAAAGATGAAAATCAACAACATCAAGTTAGGACTCACTCTCACAAATAATCTTAACATTGGGGAGTGTTTGGGGCCATATCTAAAGTCTCGAATTAATATGTTGGAGCTAGTGAATCTATGTTTGCGGTGCAGTGATGTCTAGTCGAAGTTAGGAAGTCCTTGTTTTGGGTGCATAGTTGTTTGGTATGACATTAAGAAACGTAACGGAGGGAGAGAGAACGAGGGGAAGATGAAATTCTTCAATAAATCTACAAATTTCAATAGCAAACACAAAGGAAGTTGATAGAATTGAGTTATTTAACACTAACTTATGAAGTTGGTGAGTCAAAACACCTCCCAAATGATGTTGATGAACATGATTCGATCAATGAGCTCGATCAATCGTGGTACACCTAAAAAACTCAAGTTCACCAAAAAAGATCAAAATCAACAACATTGGTTCAAACCTCCCTCTCCTCCACCACAACACGAATTTTCCAACATCAAAAGTTGTAGAGAATCAGGTCTTGATCGAGTGAGATCGATCAATTGAGGCACCCTCAGAAAAACCGAGTTCACCATGAAAGATCAAAATCACATTGGTTTAGATCTCCCTCTCCACCACAAGTTTTATTTTTGACACAAAAGGATCAAGTTGTGGTCCTATAAGATCTATTAAGGTATGTGCAAACCGACCCAAAAGCTTAACATGTAAAAACAATCAAAGTCAAATGTTTCCATCACTCAACCACCACCTATCTCTTTCTCCTTTATGCTAACATCAAGGGAACATCATGGCCACAGAGAGATTAGGAACAAAATCCACTGGGGTTAATTCATGGGCACATGACATATCCATATCCTTTTCCACTCTATTCCCAATTATTTTAACTGAGTCTCCTAATTCAGGCAAAAACAAAATCAAACTCCTAACTTTTCTCCAAAGTTTACCTTTATCCCCACAACCTTTTTTGAAACAAAAGAAATTTACTTTTGTTTCAAAAAGAAATGCCCTCCTAGAAAATTTTCCTTCAACAACTAAAATAAATTAACAGTGTAGACCCTACTTTATAAATAATACATCTACTGATCATGTGATTCAACAATAATAAAGGGAACGTGTACTAGGGACTAGGGCAACCCTAGAAGATTTCCATACACCCTCATCCTCCCAAATGCATAGTTCAAACCAAAACCCTAATAATGTGAAACTGTTGTTTCTCAGGGTTGGTCTTGGGGTGGGCAAAACCTCCCCGTAGATTATGGGACAGGGACATGCATAGTATATAAGGAGAGTAGGGTCAAGCGCAATAGTCTTCTACAGCTTAAACGCAAGCCGCAAAAAAGAAAAAGAACGTGAGTCTTTGTTTCTTTTCAGATGCAGTGGATATAAAAGTAGACTACATAGATACAAGAAACCATAGTTGAAGTGAAAATATGAAAAATAGGCATGCCCTAGACCAGCGTCTTAACGCCAAGCGTGCTATATCTTCTTAAAAGACGTGTGCCTATCCATACCTTACTTTGTGAGCGTCACCTTGAACAGGCAAGGCACTAGCTGCGGCTAGCGCCTTAGTGCATCTAGGAGAGCACTCAAGAGGGCTTTGTAAAACACCGTCTGTTACCCGATAATCGAAAATTAAAAAGAAAAAAGGGAAAGAAATTTACCTTAAATCTCTTTCAAGCATCCAGGCAACAATGTGAGGGAGGTAGAAAATGAGGTTGGCTGGGCCACAGAAGATAAGAATGGCACCAAGAGAACATAAAGTTATCTCTTGCTATTTGTCTGTAAATGAGTCATCCCCTTGTGGATCCGTAGGTTAACATGGGGCCTTCTTCTGTAGCCCTCACACAGCAATGTCCCATCAACATGTGAGCCATGGCCCTATAATTTGATCTCATTTCTCACTAACCAAAATCAACATTCTCTCTCATCATCATCAATCATCATCACTTTTTAGTTTATGTTTTTATCTTTCAACACAACCCCCATAAAAGTCACGAATAAATCACTCATCATCGCACAACCATAATAAAATGTAACAGATTCGAACACATTACAGTCTTTTTTTTCTTTCTTTATTTTTCTTGGATGCACTTTTATTTTTTGGCTGAAGTGGAAAAGGTAGTGGGAAATCTAAGAAGTTGTTCCCGAAGTTGCTTATAGAAAATAGCTTATGATGGCTATGGGGGTTAGGACTTGGAGACATTCGGAAATATTCTATAAAGTCTAGTGTCACAAGTGAAAAATTTAAGAATCTAAAATCCTTGTTGTCTCTTGGATCTGGCTTTAGGGTGGGTGGAACCTCTTTGGAGATCAGTAGAGGTGGGCCATGAGCATAATGCAAAGAGTGTATTCTTTGATACCCAAGTTATTAAAAGAAAAAGAAAAAAACAAGGATTCTAACTTTTTAGAACAAAATTCAATCAAATACATTTGGATGATTGTTTGTTTTTTAGACTTACTTTCTTTTAATCTGGATAACATCTCTCTTGAAACTTCCTCTGTCCTGTGTTTTAAAAAATTAGGACAACTAAAAACGTTTCCAAAGTTATGGATTTCTTTACTGGTTATTTGATCATAGTTCTGAAAAGAAAAAAAAAATCAATAAATCAGAGAAAAAGGCTACAAAAATTCAACAGATCAACTCCATTAGAGAAACATTTGATTAAAAGATGTTAGCACAAGTGAAGTTCTTCTTACTTCCATTATCATAAACTTAAACAAGCTTAAGTAAGGCTCATCTAAGACACAGATTCATGGAGAAAATGGGTATATATTACAATGCTGAAATGAACAGTAACTTAACACAAAAGCCATACTGGGGAGTTAAAAAAGAAACACCCCATTAATTTCTAGATTCTACAAAGACCCTCTTAGAGATTGGGTCTCAGAAACTTAGATCTCTTGGATGGAAAAAAGAGGATCAAATCAATAACAAGAATACATTAATATAATCATCATCTTAGCATAGAGCAAGTTTGAGGAAAAGAAAAAGGAAAAATTGCTATACAATTTTCTTTGAAATGAAAAAAGCTAGCTATATCTGATTGATCTTATTTATCTTTCTTTTTTTCTTTTTTTTTTTCTTTTTTTTCATGTTTTTTCTTTACCTGGAAGAGACAGAGTTCAAGGCTCTTGCAAAGCCATTCATAGCTCCATAGCCCTTTGAACTGAACCCCAAGCAGCCAAGCAAGCCTTGTCTGTAAGGCAAGAATGTCTTCTTCCTCAACTCCTCTGCTTGTGCTCTGTTTTTAGTGTAGTGCAGCTCATGAGGCGACGGCGGAATGCGCCGTTTCCCGACACCGTTCGTAGGTTTTCCGGTCGCCGGTTTCTTCGCCGGAACTTGCCCACTTCCCCCTTTCACCTTCTGTGCTGATGGTTTCATAGCTTTTTGCTTCGTTGAAGATGAAGTGGAAGTGGATGCTGCTTGATTTGTTGTTGGTTTTTTCTCTTTTGCTGAAGAAAAAGAAATGTTGGACCAGAATTTGTGATTACTGCTTCTTCCTTCACTCTTGCTTCTGTATAGAAAATCCTTCAAGAAAACCCATCTCTTCGAGTTTCTTCCTGCTGATGAAGATCTTGACGACGAAGCTGAAACTGAAGGAGTCGTCGTTTCTGAACTCATAAACCCTTCTTCTTCACTCTTCTTCACCGTTTTCCCTTCTCCTGAATCGTTTTCAAGAAACCCCTCGGCATTCAAATCCTCATCGTCATTTTCAGTCCATTCCACCGGCGTATTTCTCAACGGCGACATAGATCTGGTTCTTCGCCGGAGAGATTTATCCCGAAGTCGCAGATCTCTCCCTCTTACATACCCAACAATTTCACCCCCTTCATCATCTTCATCTTCTCCTTCCAGATCCAACAATGGCGCCAAAACCTGCGGCTGCTCCAAGTGAGTCGAGAGTTTCATCGGCCTGATCTTCCCGTTCAAAAACAACTCATCCGCTGAGCTCATAGACCCTACTGAACCCGACCCATTAGACCCGAACCTCCCAGAAAACTCAAACTCGAACGAAAACGAATGACTGTCCTTCGACGACGGAAACTGAGAGGAAGAGTTCGATGACTTAGTTATAGCAAAATGCATTGGACTAGCCGGAGCACTGTAATAGAATCCACCAACAGGGCCACGTCCGGGACTCGAAGGAGCACTAACATAAGGAGTGGAACAGGCACTATCGACGTCTTCAAAAACAGACTGTGGCTCATGAGCACCATAAGTTCCGCCATTAAAGGGTTCTTGAAGCTCCGTTTTGATACCTGAATCCAAATTTTCACAGCCATTGTTGCTGGTTTGGAGCTCCATCGCTCTGTTCATCAGCTCAACACCAAAACGGAGAAGACGAAGAAGAAGAAGAAGAAGAAGAAGGTCTTAAGAAATGAAGGGAGCGTTATTGCAAACTTATTAATTTCGAGATGGGTTTGCAAAAAGGGCCTCAAAGTTTTCCATTTATTACACCTACAACCATTAATATTTAATGATATTTCTAAAACACCCCTAGATCTCTGTTCTTTAATTTCATCTTATATTTATTATTTGTTGATTTAAAAAGAATAAATAACTATTAAATTGACAAAAATGTATTTTGCTTTTAATTAATTAGTGGTGTGAGTATCAACATATTAATAGAAAAATATTAATTCTTTACATGTAAAGGGAAGGTCCCATTTATTATTTGATATGACATTTTTTTTTCATTTGCCTATTTATATCATATTTTATAAATATATGTGTCATGCTTCATTATTGCTTTTTATTTCACCATCTCATTTGAATATCTAACTTTTCGATTTGGAATATATGTTTTGTAGAGTTAATTTTAGTTAATGTTCGGTACTTTTATTTCTACGTCGATATAATGCATTGTGTCATTATTAATTTGTCGATAGTAAGATATATAAAAACAATATTGTATACCTAATTTGATCATATCTAAGCGGATAAAATATCAATTCTCGTTTTAAAAGTAATGGTATGATTTTTTATGTCTTAAGTTTAAAAGTATATAAAAAGACATGCATTACGGTTATTTTAAAATAAAATAAAAACTCTAGACTTTTTCATTTGTTTTTAAGATAGATTACTCTTTTGAAAATAGTTTTGTGTGTTATATCTAAAAATATTTTAGTCTCAGTTGCTATATTTGACAATATCCATAACATCTTTATCTTTACCGTTTAATCTCTTGTTTTTATGGAAAATTTTTAAAAATATAACATTTGACAAAATAATTTTTAAAAAAAACCCTATTTTTATCCATTTTAGTTTACATTATTTTATATAAATTATTTATTAGTTTTTTTTTTTACTACATAATCACAGTTGAAACTTTAATATATATATATATATATATATATATATATATATATATATTAGATTTTCTTTTTTCAACAATTAGAGATTGGGGGATTCGAACCTCCCACTCTAAGATAAAAGGTCATGTCAATTAAGTTGACCTAAACTTACTTTGGCAATATTTTCGGTAAAATTAGTGGAAGATAAATTAAGTTACATATTATACCACTTAAATGAGTTTTTTCAAAAATAGAAAAAATTGACAAACTATTTACATTATACACTTATTTTTATATGAAGTGTAAATATTTTGTCAAATGTTGTATTTTCGACCGTTTTTTTAATGAAATGTATGACATGGTTAATTTCATTGAGTTTTTTTTTATTATTATTAGAAAACAACTCTTTTTATTTTAATTAAAAACTAAAAATTGATTTATAGATAAAAATGATTTTAATAAATTTTATGCCAAAAAGAGAAAGTAAGAATGGGAAAAGCATTAAGACATGGTTGCCTCAACATGAATATTTTAAAAAGTCATATATCATGTAGGTATCAAAAGACCACAAGTATGGGTATCCCTAAGATACGTTAATATATAGCATCTATTAAATTATTGTAGAGTAGACTATTCTATGTGTTCGTTTCTCGAAAATTGTGGATTTCCATCAAATAATAATCTAAAGTATATTTTTAAAATACTCGTGAAAGATCGAAGATGATGTTGTAACCTTTAAAACAACAAAAGTACTCTTTAAATCAATAGAAAGTTAAATGGTATTCCTTGAGATAAAAATGCTTCTAAACCCACATATTAAAAGAAAACAAATTTTCACTTACTTCCCGATATACATCTATCGTGGTTTATCTATCACTGTTCATGTAACGCTCCAAGTGTAAGAATGGGACATGAATGAACCGCTATCATATTTGAATAAGAGGGATACTGAGGATTAAAAGTTATTACCTATATTAACAATGTGCACCTTCCTGTTCAGTGGCTCGATCATAAAAACTCTAAAGTTAAGTCGATTCTATATTGAGTGACCTCTTGAAAATTTTCTTATGATGCATGTGAGTGAGAATAAAACATGTTGAAAGGACTCGTGTTGTTTTTTAAGAAAACTTTCACTTTAATAAGCTTTTAAGATAAGTAAGGATGATGTTGCCAGATCGCAGGACAATGTTAGATATATGAATTTCAAACCCTAGTCTTAAAGAGTTACACTTCATCAACATTTTGATATATTTATAAATAAGTTAGTTCGTTCTACCGTATATTTAAAAACAATCCTATTTTTATTGGGTTTTCTAAGAGTTTTACTAGATTTTTGAAAACTTTATCTAAGTTTTACCTAAATAAACAAATATAACATATTTGTTATATGATAATATTTGTCTATTTAAAAAAGTAAATTATTATTATTTTTTACAATATTACAAAAAAAAATTAAAAAAAACACAATGCATGATATAGGTGTGCAACCTAATCATTGCCAAACATTATATAGAACAAGTCTTACACTAAAATCAAAATTTTTTAAAAACTAAATTACACAAATTAACCAAAACCAATTATCAAACTAATCAAAATCCACAATACTTATCTAAATCAAATCAATTAGTTAATTTTCAATCTCACTTTATGGAAAAAATAATTGAAAACACCATTTATTACGTTTTTTGGATTGATTATAATATATATATTAAAAATATTTCTATTCAAACTCTTTCGATAAAAAATAAAAATAAATTGTTGAAAGTAAACCATTGAATTATTTTCAAAATTAAACACTTAAAAAGTTATACAAAGAGTGATCGAACCTCCCACCTATAATATGAAACATCACGTCAATTATCACTAAGTTAAATTTATTTTTTAGTCATTTACATTTTATCAACCGTTTTAATTCACAATTTCGTAACTCTAAACGAGTACTTAAAAGAAGAAAAAAGAAAACGAAAAGATCGTAACCCTAAATTGGAGTTAATATTGTAAAAGTGTAGGGTTGACAGAAAATGAGAAGTAAATGGGAGAAATAAGGAGGGGAGGGTAGCACATAGGATTCTAAGGTTGGAGTAAAAAGGGAGATTCGCGGAACCTAAGGCTCGGAATCCGAACCTAAAGACACAAATTTCAATCAATAATCAAATGATGAAACCCATCAATTGTTTGATTAAATTAGTGAGATTAATCAGAATATGGAATTAATGTAATACTCAAAATTGCATCTAAGTTACCATAATCCTTTTTTAATCTCTCTATTTATTTATTTATTTGCTCTCTTCCCAATAAAACAAGAATATTGGCACCCAAACAACCCTCCAATACTTTCCCCTTTTTATGGGTCACAATTCCAAAAACAACCAAAACAAATATTTGGATTAGGCCATTTACATTACAAACAATAATACTCTTCAATCTCATCTTATATTTTAAAATTATTCTCTTCAAAGTAAATCAAAATTTAGGAATGGAAATTTTGGACTGTCACTATCCGATTTTTAATCGTCAAAGGTTTTTTTTTAGTACGAGTGATTCAAACGTTTATAGACTTTTTTTTAATTATTATTAATATATTTGTATGTTAGTTGAGTTACCTTTAGATGATAATTTTTTTTAAAGGTTATTTTTATAGTTTAACCATTTGAAATATGTGAGGTTTGGGACTTAAAAGATATTGTTAGTTAGTTATATTACTATTCTATTATTAGTATTTTTTTAATATATATTTTATTTCAGTTTAGTTTGTTTGTATGATGCATAATTTACCAACTTAATTAAGATACATGTGATTTATTAAATCTATTGGGTTAATCGCAACAAAAAGAGATATGCATTTATGATTGATTTTATACTATTAAGGTTGCAACTAAACTTTGTGGCATTAAATCTACCTATATTTTGAGCTATATACTCATATTAAATTTACATAAGGGTATATACTAATTGTAGGTTGAGTTTATTTTTTGGATTAGCCCAAATATTTAGTTCATCAACTAATCTATTTAAAATACTCGAACATAGTTTCTAACTCAATCCAATCCAACTAAACATTAAGATTAGGTTTAAATATGGTGTGTGTATATATACATCCTGTAATTAACTTTGACAAACATGTTGAATTCCAAATCAAAATTTCGATTTTGATTTTTAATCTTATATATATATATAAACGAAAATGCATATTATAAATATTGTCAAATTAACTAACTTAATAGTGAAATTTGTACTACAAAATTTAGGTTAATTTTCATAAATAGAACACCAAAATATTTATACTCTCTAAAACAATCTAAGAAAAGTCATTAAGGCTGATTATTTTTTCAGAATTTCATATATATTTGCATCTACTGTATAACGATTTTTTAATTTCAATTCTTTTTTATGCTTTATCCATCATTCTCTATTCTCCCTTCTTCATGACCTTCCACTGCAATTTTCTTTCTTCTTTTCATTATCTTTTTCTCTTGTTCTGCCATTTTTCTTTTATATCAAATAATCTTTAAAAAATCGTTTAGATTTGTCATCCCAAATTTTTTTTCATCGTCTTTTTATCTTGTTCTGCCATCTTTCTTTTATACCAAATAATCTTTAAAAAGAATTATTAAAAAATAGAATAAATCGTTACTTGATCGTTTAGATTTGGGAGAACGATCAAATCCTAAATAATGATTTCCTAAATATATTAAGCACTGAAGGTCAATTAATCGGAGACATTTTTTAAATTTTCTATTGTGGATCTAGGAATTTTAGTCTTTCTATAAATTATTTTATATAGTGTAAATATTTTGTCGCTTTATTCTATTTTTTAAGAGACTCCGAAAGTTAATAATTTAAATTATGAGTTTAGTTTCCATATGTTTAAATTTAAAATTTTGAAAATATTTAATATTTCTATTTTGTATTTAATAAATTTTAATTTTGTGTTTAAATATTTTACGAATTAAGTGAACTATTAGATACAAATTTATAAAATGAATAGTTCTCATTTTTAACTCTATAAATTTTGAAATATATAGAAATTTAGAATATAAATTTATAAGTCGAAAAGAAGATAAAATAAATATAAATTAAAAAGTTTGTAAGGGAAATATGTAATTTAAACTAACTTAATTATTAAAAATAAAAAGTCAAAATTATCGTTTTTATTTTTGTGAAAATCTGAAATTTTACTTTTGATGAGAATTTTAGTATTTAATAAATTGTGGTTATCAAATAGATTGGATTCCGATCTTCGAATATAATTAAATAACCAAAGAAAAATACATTTAAAAAAAGAAAAAAGCAAGTAGGCTGTAAAATATTATGTAATTTCAAAATATGACAAAAAGGAATATAGGGTCAAATGTAATACATGTGAATTGATCATAATTTTTTAATTTTACTTAAATTCATAATCAAACCAAAGTAATTTCATTTGTTTGCATTAATTATAAATACATCAATATATAATGAAATATTCGAAAGCCAACTTAGGTTCATTTTTACTTTAAGAGGTTACTCGGAGGAAATGAATGTAAATAAGATTACTCGAACTAGAAGTGTTGGACAACGAAAATGATATTGTGAAAAATGAAAAGACTAAAAAGAGAAGATTGAATTGAAAACTGTCGTAACAATAAGGAGCTTTGTAATGTAAATCGAGCTCATAATGCGCTCAATTTAAACAATAAATTTTGGATTACATTGGATTGCAAATTCAGCACGTTACAAACTACTAAACACTTTCTAAATTGATTGATATTGATGAATAGAATATACTCAAATACTCACAACGATTGATATGAAAATCTCGACAAAAAAATAAAAGATTGATTTTATTGTAAATATTCTTAATGTCTATTGCCAAGTGCCAATTTATAACTATCTCATTTGTTGTCTACGTGTCTCAATATGACACACATTAGTGTTCATCGTTTGTCACAACCTATTTGTTATTCTGCCTATAAATAGAGGGTCTTTAGTGGATTTGTAAAAGATAAATATTGGCTAAAATTGTACGAAGAGAATTTATTTTCTTAATTTATTTATTGAGACGTTTTAAAAAATAACACAATATTGAAATTATTTACAATATATAGTAAAATTCGTTCAATTCTCTATAACCTATTTGAAAATTTTGCTACAAATAGTTTCATTTTTGTGCTATTCCTAATAATTTCCTTTATTTATTTATATTATTATAATATTTTTTAAATTTTCGTGTTCCGTTCCCTCGTTTTCACTATAAAAAAAATTAGGAAAAGTTTAAGGAAAAAAAGAATTAGGGAAGTTTTACCTTTATTTTTCTATTGGTTGTTTAATTAAATATTACAAAATACATCTTTTTAATTCTTCGAACTTTCATGCATATTTTATTTTAGTTTTAAAGCTATACTTATGCCTTAAAATTGTCATATTTTAATGGTAATTACGATTGATAGCATTTTAAGAGCTAATAATTTATCTAGCTAACGTTTTAAATAATTGGAACTATAACAAAATATATAAGTTCTTGGAGTTTTTTACTAAGATTATGCATCAAATTGCTATGTTTACAACTATTGATGTTTTAATCCTTAACTCAGTATAAGAGAACATTTCAAACCAACATAATTATTATTTTAAATATTTTGAGAAAATGAACTCGACTCACAAACGTGACGAGTAGTTTTATGTAGTCAATAAATCTCTATATAAAATAAATTGTTTAAGAAAATAAACAAATAATTAACTTTATACTAGTTAAGATATGCATATTAAAAAGCTAAAAATTCACTGCGTAAAGTTTAGAAATTAAAATAAAAATATTATATTCCCTATATGGTTAATGAAGACAAAGATGAAGAACTTCCTTTTGTTATTATATTATTATTTTATTGTTTAACTTATTTACAATAAATTAAATAATTAAATAACATAACCAAAAATACAATTATATTAGTTGCTAAGTTAAAAAGTGTGTTTGAATTTAATCTTTAAATTTATATATAAAATTTAGATGATATGTGTGAATAATTTTGACAAGTAACTATTTCCTTTTAGTAAAGAATATGTATGATTTCTTTTAAAATTCTAATTCTTAACAATACGAGCTTCACAAACAAGGAATCTCAAATTCAAATCCTATAATGAAAAAGTATTTAACTAAGCAAAAATGATTTTCAAAATTTTTCCCTGGTTAATCTAAACCAACTCTATAAAAGATGTGAGGTGTCGCCTTTTCATCTCCATCCTGAAAAACAAAATCCAAAAAAAAAAAAAAAAAAAATCCCCAACTCCCCCACCATTGAGTTTGAAGAGAATGACAACCCTACAATTTTGCTAGAGTAAGAGTAAGTATTATAAAAGGAAATGTTGTTATAAAAGAAAAACAATGTTAATGAAGATGGAAAGTACTTGAAACCAGATATCAGAGCTTCCTCTGCAATATTTGTCTGGAAATCCATGAGTACCACCACCATCTCTACACTACAGTAAGGAGGACAATCAATGTGACAAGTTTTCTTTTCCAAGAAGGAAAAAAAAAATCATAACAGAGACTCACCATCTGACCACTTTACATCATCAACAAGTTAACAGAAAAAAAAAAAAAAAAGGATTAAGCATTTCCCCCAGTGATCAGCAAATCACTGACCAATTCATCGACTAAAGAAGTTAATATCCCTCTCTCAATCAAAATCCCCTCTTCAGATGCTTCTTGTTCAAAGTTTAGCCATTTCCCATGTTGGGTACTCATATCCTTGTCCACAAGTTCATCAACCATCCATTCTTCCATACATTTCCAACTCTCTATCTCTTTCCATAATTCATCACCCAGACAATCATTTTCAAACAGTTTTGTCCATGGAACCCATGTTTTGGAGCTTCCAACTACTACTTGTCTGAGCTTTACTTCTAGACATTCATTAACACAGTCGAACAGAACCTTCCGTTCGAGCTTGAAATGTTCTGGTTCGTCACTGTTCTTGATGTTTTCATCAGTCTCTAGATTGTTGTAGAGACTAGTAGCAATCACCATTGGGGTAACACCTAATGTGAAGTTTTCAAATGCTAGCTCGGCTTTGGTTAGAACATCCCTCACATACTGCAGTTCCCAATCATCTGATCTATAGATGTTGTAGTTTATTGGACTTGTCATTGTAGGCGAAAAAGTTCCATACTTGTCTCCCTCGTCGATGCTTGACGCGGAGTCGAATATTGGTGTCTCGCCAAGCATTCTTGGGTAGAGATTTGTTGGGTCTAACTTGAGTTTATCACCATGTTGAACTGAAGACAACCCGAAAAAAAAGGGTCAATACCAGCAAATTTTCGCAAACTTGGGCAAAATTCTTTCTTTTTTTTTTCCCTACTCATATTCACTAACTTTGCATTGTTTCTTCTTTTCAAGAAATAATACAAGGAAACTCAAAAAATGTAGCTGTTGATTTTATGCCACTAAATGCATGAGAGATTCAAAATTATATTTTGACCATGAAATGAACCAAATGTAGTTAAAGAGAGAAAACCCAATAATTGTTCCTATGTTCCCTTCAGTTTGATGCAAATTTCTAATATCTTTTCAAGAAGTTATGTTAATAAAAAACAATACTAAATAATTTCCATTTAAATTGCATTCGAATCTCATTATGCAGTTTGCTAATAGTTGGAATCCTGTTTTGTGGCTGGTTTTGTTGGGTGCCTGTATATTCTCTCTTTTTTTATCAATTCATAATTTTTTATAGCTAGAGTCCATTCTTGTAGCTAGGATCTTGTTTTTCTCAATGGAAGTTGTCGCTTTTATCCCCAAATAAAAAAAAAAAAATTGCAGCTTTCCTGATAAATTTTGCAGTGAAATTTGTTTGACGCTAACTTTTCGGACGATGTACTTCACACGACTCAATTTTCCGGGAGAGAGAGAGAGAGAGAGAGAGAGAGATTTACCATGGATGCTATTTCCATCGTCCGGGGAAAATTCATACTCAACTGAAGATCCACTCATGGTAACTGTTTCAGTGTTGTTGCTATCTTCGGGTTCTTTCATTTCTTTTACTCCCTGGAACTGGAAGAGTTTAGTATATAGAAAGAGGTGTTGAGAAACAATTGAAAATTCACAACTCAAATGACCATGACTCAATTTTCAGTATCAGGACCATGATGAAGATAACAGCTGAAAGATGCAATACCTGCTGCCATTTATCGGCTATCAGTTTGTTGCTATCATTTGACGAGTGCTCACTATCATGGGCACTATCTGAATATCGGCAATTTACGCCATTCTCTTCTTTGGAATATTCTGAAGTGGAAAAAAGTTCTTGTGAATTGGACTCAGAACAAGCAAAAATGCCTTCTCTGGCCATGTATGATTGAGAGGACTCAACCCTACATGTTAATTCCTGAAGTTTTCGCTCCAACAGAACACTTAAAGCATCACCATTTAAGACGTTTAAATTGGGTGAAAATGATGATAGATTCTGCAAATAATCGTTCTCACTACACGAGTCAAAGACCAAACTGTGGTTAATTTTCACATCCTTGTCTGAGTGAGGTTCAGATATAGACTTCTTCAGTGGGGATGTGAATGTAAAAGAAACAATGTCCATTCCCAGCTTCCTGTTTTCATCACAGTTTGTTGAACCATCAACAGCAATATTATATTTGACAGATCTCTCACTGTCGTGGATCAAAGCATTGGATACAGAAGTCCCTTCACTGCAAACATCCTGACTGACAGATCTTTTCTTCCGTGAGGCAGCATTTTTCTTGGAAGATGCAAAATCTTTTTTGGCATCTGTTTCTCTTGTGCGTGTGATTTTCGATTCAACTTCAGAGCTCATAGCAACCTTATTTACAGTTCTCCTAGAACGTAGGTGAGAATTAGAAGACTGGGTCCTTTTGACAGGCTGATTCAAAACTGGAGGTTTTGAAGGCAATTTTTCTTTGTTGGGTACAGAATTTTGCTTTTGATTGTTTTGTGCAAGAATATTGTTATTCCTCTTCATGGTTCTCTTCTGCATAGTTTTCTGAATGCCAGGCTGGCTCTTGAAAAGTTGGTTTGATTTTACTTCAGTATGTTCATTCCTATCCATTGAACTCCTGTCGCTACAAGAAGTTGATTCCCCTTTATTCTGAAGATTGCCCCTAGTTTGAACTGATAGGGAAACTGGTCTTCCTTTATCTTTTGAAGTGTTGGTGTTACTTCTATCACCTCCAGTAGATTCTGTCCTCGACACTAAAAGATGTTCTGATCCACTATAATTCCGTTCACTAGCCGCCTTCCCTTTTCTACACTTGCCAATATAATTTTCTGTTGATTTTTCGATCCCTGATGACTTGCGTGCAGTTTCCAATTTCTCTTTCAAATCCCGTATTCTCAACGGCATTGAGGAATTGGTAATTGGTGTCATTTTACTCTTCACAGTTTTCCTTGGACTTGCCTCAATTATCTTGGTAGCTGCCTCCATTAAGTACCCTGTGTTCATCGTTGGGGTAAACCCAGGGCTCTTGATAGGAGACAACAACTTATGATGAGTTATAGGTATAGATTTAGCAGACTTGGGAGGCAATACTTCAGTTTGAAATCTCTCAATTGGACTCTTCGGTACTTTTTGCGCCCTAAAGTCTAAGAGATTCCCAGAAAACCTCTCTAGTTTGTTAGGCATATCTATATATTCCATAGAATGACTGTTCCATACCCCATTACTGTTATCATGATGAGACGATGTCCTGACAGAGTGGGATTCTAAGAACGGGGTAGAACAAGGCTCAGGTACACTAGAAGGCAATGAATCTAAACCCATAAGTCTAGCAACTACACTAGGGATTCGGCCCCCGCATTTTTCTTCACTGGTTTTGGTCAAAGAAAAATCCCAATCACCATTTAATTTATAACTAGAACTTGCTCCATCTTCGCTTGCCTCTAACTGCAGATAGAGAATCATCCAATAAAGACGGTAATGAAAATGAAAGCAGAAGAAAAAAATGCATCTCAATGGCAGTTCTCACCTGAAAGAGCTGTGACTTTGACAAATTATCAACATTTTCTTTTCCTTGCTTCAGTCCTTTTTTTTGGCAAAACAGAAGGATCATAAAATGAAATAAACAAGTAAAGAGTTTCTTCAACACTCATTTGATTCATTCCATTATAAGGATAAAACAAGCAAAGAACCTTGAAATAACATAAGCCAAAATGTATTACGTACCAGATAACTCATTGCTGCTTGAGAACAACCTCTTCCTAGATTTTCCATTCCAATCAAATAAGTTAAGAAAGCCACCTTTTGAGCGTTTCTTCTCAACCTCCATCTTCTAATCAGCAAAAGGCCTGGACAACAGCCATTATTTTCACAACAGGGAAAACAAAAACAGAATCCACAACCATAAATTTCGCAGAATTTATCTCGCACATTATCCCAACAGCATCATCAAACAACAGATGAGATTGAACCACTGTTTAAACAGTTGGAAGTATGAAGAATAAGAAGAAGAGAGAACAAGTAACAACTATAAACATACACATTTCTTGTTCCAGTCCAATGAGCCTTATACACAACCCTAATCTTACAACGAGAGATGTAAAGCTAGGGAAATCTAAATCGTCCTCCAATCAAGAAACCATTTAGCTTCATAATAAAGCAACCCACATTTGCCAAAGTAAAAACAAATGAAAAAACACCAGTAAAGACCATCGCCGTTCGAAGACAAATTTCACCAAAAACCCACAATCTACTAAGCCACATTCTCCAAACCCAAATTGTTTAATCCGGAATCCATGAAAAAAAAAATCACCAGTCCGTTACTCTTTCAAATTGCAAACAGAACCAACAACTCAAGTCATTGCAATGGAAACAAAACAGATACCTCTCAGCAAACAGATCCCATTTCAAAACCGCAAGTTGGCCAGCAAAAAAGGGGCAGAAGTGATGAAAGAGAGCATGAAAGACAGATCTAAGAAAAAGGGTACAAAAATTGAGCAAAGGGGGGTGGTTTGAGAAAGAAGAAAAAAAGGTGAAGATGAAGATCGGCAGAAGTGAAGCAGTAGAGGCGAAAGAGAAAGCAAAAGACAGGTTGGAAGATGGAGCATTTAAAAATGGCAGAATGAGAGAGAAAAGAGAGAGAGGAAGCTTAAAAAACGGTGTTTGAGGTGGAAAAATTTAAGGAATTGAAGGCTCCTCCTCCTTCCCCCTGTGCTTTTTCTCTCTGTGCCCTCTCTGAAGTTCTCACTTGAATGCTAATAATCCTTCTCTCTCTCTACTGCCATGTGAGAAGCAAGAAGGTTTTGTGCTTTGGCCCATATTGCTTGCTTTGCTTTGCTTTGCTTTGCTTTGCACACCAAAGGGACTAACCAAACTTCGAGGTGGGTCCCACTTTGTGAAGAAAAAAATCACACACAAAATTTTAAAATTTTAAAATTTATAAGAAAAAAACAATATATTTTTATTTTCTTTTCTTTACAACATATATGTGTGTGTTGAATTTTTACTCTATATATTCTCAAATGGAACTTTTGTCACTTTAATTTCTTTTTTAATTTATTGTTGGGTTTTCTTAATAGAATGTATTGTATTCTTGTAAAAATTTAGAGGTAATGTAGAAAAACATAACGGTGTAAATTAGTTAGAATCTTTGATTGTATAATAATGTGGAAAAAATCGGATTAAACTTGATCTTGCAACTTACTACTTTGAGGATTGAAATGGGGTAGTATTGTTGGATTTACATTTAATCACAAATACGTGTCAAAGGACGGGTATTATGAATAGGCATTGTCAACGAACTCAAAGAAAAAGTAGTAAGTAATATCTTAATGAGAACTCTAAGATTAGTTTAAGACAATCCAAACTAATTTATGAGTCAAAATGTGCTAGGCTAGACATTGTACTCGTGAGATAAACTTTCAAATAAATACACCCTAAAAAAATGAGATTAGACTAAGAGAAGTGAGTCAACAGTCAAGCTCACAAGAGACCCACACGATTACGATGAATCCATGTGAGATTCCGTGCACCATTTTTATTTACAAATTCGAAAATAAAAAAATAACATTAAAGACTAAATCTTTAAATTTATTAAAAATGTTTAAATTTTATCTTGGTCTCTAAACTCTGTATCTTGTTCTTAGGTACATATAAGTTGACGATGAAGTGATTTTTATATTTAGATAATTAAGCTCTCGATTCATCACATTACTTAAATTCATAAATAACTAAAAAATATTGCTAATTTATTTCTTAAATATTTTAAATATCTATAACCAACAAGTTTATCAAATAAACCCAAAAAACTAAATTTTGTTTTTTTTTCCCTTCAAAACTCAAATCTCTTACATTCCCATCTTAGCTCCCCACCCTTTACTATCGAATTAGAATCTTGAAGCAAATTCTCAAAACACCGAGTGGAATAAAAAAAATACAATAACGTGTTGGTATTAACCGTCATTGTAAAATAAACTAAAAAAATAAAATAATTACAACTCATATACCAAATAAAGTCTAATAAATTGTAGAAAAAAAATCCAATGATAATGAAATTGAAACTCTTAAAAACGAACCAACAAACTATTTTGAAAGTGTAATGATACTCTAAATCTCTCTGTGTGGAATAAATCCAATTTTGAACACATCAAATCTTGGCCGTTGGTTTTTATATTGATGATGAGGAAGGAAAGCTTAGGGAATGAATTGCTTTACCAAATTGTTTAAAGTATTTGTCTCTTTCATTCTTTCTCTTTCCATTGGTTACATAATATAAACTTTTCAAAATTTTAAATTATAAAATAAAATAAGGTTGCTTATTGGTTGATGGAAATGTTGGGATGATCGATCAATTTTGTATTTGTGGATAATTGAACTTTTCAACATTTCACCAAAAACAACAATAATTGATTTTTGATTATATATTTATTGCTTAAATTATAATTTCAATCTTAACGTAAGTGAAAAAAAATTGTTATTTACAAAATATAAAAAATTTCAGATTCTATCGAGTATAAATTTATGTACACAAAATCATCGGTAAAATTCAAAATACTAAATTATGATATTTTTCAGTACAACAATATTGTCCAACCTCTAATTTTAAAAGAATAATAACAAGATTATAATGTGTAGTTACTAATTTTAAAAGCAGAAACAAATCTATTGAGTAATAACTTGCAAGTTCAATTAGGTAACAAAAAGAGAAATTAATATATTTATTGATGGCTTCAATTATTTGAGAATAGTTTTTCCTTTCCTTTTTGGTACAATAATTTTAAGAGAATGGTTGAGAAAAATATGAACAAAATTATTCATAAAGCCACAAATAATTTAAATGCTGAAATTAGAGTTACTCTATAATTCTATCAAAATTAGCGAGAGATTTCAAAATGGAGAAAAAACAAAATTTTTACATAACATTTAAACTTTCGTTTTGGGTCCAAATTTGGTTTCTGATTTTTAAAAATTCAATTACCAACTTTCAAGTTCAAACTTCTCGACTCTACTTAACACAAATTTGAATTTCCAAACGAGTAGATGAAATATATCGGGACAAAAAAGCATATAAATTCAACTCATGATATTTTACCGTAATATGTTCATAAGAACGTTCAATGTCGTGAAGCTAAAATTAAAGATATTATAAAAATTGGAAGTTTCAATAAATCCAAAAAAAAAAAAATAATGATTTCTCGCCCCCTTAAATTATTGGTAATAGTCGTCACTAGAAGTATCTAATCATTTAAACTATATTGACACAGTACCAAACAAATAATCAACAAACCTAAAAAAGTATAATGCAAATAACAACGAAAAAAAAAAGATTTATGTACATCATCGACATATTTAGTATAGGTCTAGCGAGTCCATTCAACTTTATACTCTTGAAATAATACAAATATTAGTAGGTTAACCTAGAGTCGTCCAATCATATCTAGACCCAGATTCAAGTCTCACTCTTTATTTTGGCTCCACCACTTATTCACACGAGTCTAAATGTCACAAGCAAAACAATCCTAACACGAAGACACCATCCCATCCAAAATATCATTGGTAGGAGGTATGAAAATAGGTTAAAATACCAAAGAAATGATCAAAAGCTAAAAGATACATTGCTAAAAATGTAGCAAAAGGAGTTGAAGAAATTTAGAAGAGATTAAGCATGAAGTATGAGAGAGAAGCTTGGACTCCTAATTTTCCTTCTTGAAATGTGTAGCCATGAGCTCTTGCAACTATAAATATTTGTTCCAAGTCAAACACTAATGCCAACAAATAAATAAATCGTATGAGGTAATGAGTAAACTATTATTTCTAGATATAGAGTTTCACCATCCACTTATTGATGTAAATATGTAAATGATTGATGAAATATAGTAATTTTGGTCTAATTATTTGTTTTGAACATTGTATTTTCAAAAACTTATTAGGGGTGAGACAAAATCGACAAAACCAAACCGACTATCATCTTTACTATCGATTCATATACTTTAAAAGATATCATTTTGGTCTCTTTACTCATCATCACGGGATTTCTTAAAAAGTAGCCATAAATTTCTATTAAAATTTAAAGAGTATCTAATTTATGTTAAAATTTTGCAAATAGATATAAGAATGAACTCTTTTTTTAAAAAAAAAAAAAAACTAATTAGCAATTCTATAAATACATTGACGATAAAGAATAAAAATAAAAGCTAATCAAAACGATCCAACCAAATTATTTAAACCAAAATTTTCAATGCTTTGTTGTAGAACATAGTACAATCATGAGTAATTGCAAAATATCCAATCTTCCTTTTATAGGTTGTATTTAATTACGCTAAAATACTAGCAGATTGTATTTAATTATGGAATTTAAGATCAAAGATTTTATTTCTAATAATAATAATAATCCAATACAAAATTTGAGTTGAAAAACAATAGATTCTTGACAAACAAATAGGGTCGGTAAAGCCATGATTGGGCTTTGCTTCTTGCCAAATTCAACAGCCAATTTGGTACCACTTCAATTTATTATATTACACAATCCACCTCCCAACCAATTTACGTCTCCTTCACAAAATAATCTACATCATCCTATAATATTTGTGTATAAAAAACAATACTCGCAAAAGTGTAACTATTAAGTAGTGATTACCATATTTCAATTAATAAAATTCAAATTATTTCATTAGTTTATATTTTTATTTTCGGGATAAATTATAATTTTACTTCACAACCTTTCAGGTACAGTTTCTAAAGTATAAATTTAATATATATTATTTGAGTTATTGTAAATTTGTACTTTTTTTTTTTTTTTTGCTATTACTTAAATATTGAATTTTGTTGAGGGGTCCGTTGATTCGACTTGGAAGTTTGACTAGAAATAACAATATGAATGGAGCACGCAACCTAAATAAATGTACATTAAATCATATTATGGTTTGTCAATTCTCTTATACATTAATGTATAAAACTATTGCATATAATCTCAATCAAAATGATATCCAACTTGTATGAATGACATGACTATCTTTTTACGTTACTAAATAGACACGATTAATTGAACCTCTATCTAAATTTTGATTCAAAATGAAAAAGATGTTTAGTTATCATTATTATAAATAATACAAAAAGATATTCCCTTTTTACATTAAAAGACAAGAAGATTCAAACGTGTTGAAATTTCTACTAAAAATAAAAGTTCAAGTTGGAAATTATGAAGATAAATTATTCAAACACTTTATGTATTAATTTCTTTAGTAGATGGATTTTTAGCTGGGTATAATTTAAATGAACTAATTTAGAAAAAAAAAGAAAATGAAGACTATACAAATTTAAGAAATAAAAAAAATTATATATACATATAAAAGCAAACATAAACTTAAAATAAGAAATAAGAAAATCAACTCCCTTATTTCTTATCTTCTTAAAATTGACGTACCTTAAAAATCTCAAATTCTTGCATGAATTAAAATTTTCAAGAAACAAAAATATACAAGCAAAAAACAAAACATCAACAGGCTAAATTGTTTTTTATTTTATTTTATTTTATCACAAAAACAAAGAAAATATATATATGGTTAACTATTTTCAAGCGACTATTTCTCTAATTGGATCCAACAGTATTATCTCAAAAGAAAAAGACCCTGAGGCTTTAGAAATGAAGTTTGATATTCTTCCAAAAAATAAATCACAGGACTTCATTGTCCCAATTGACATATTTTTTAGAACCAAAATCTGACATTCTTCAAAAAGTTACGAAGCACCATGATCTACCCCCAAGGAAAGTCTATATCTTGGTTTGCCCGTTATGAAGTTGCTCGAGTTAAAGCTTCTTCATGGTGTTCTCTCTCCACATTGTTTGCAGATTATTCTATTCAAGACATTTGCTTATACTAGATTGTATTACTCTTTTACCGGCTCAAGTTTTAGTTTTGCTTCTCGTTTGTTCAAAGTGTACGTGGCGAAGTTCTATTTTCGTTTGTTTCTACATTTGTATTTTGATTAGTCTCTTTTCATTATTTCAATAAAAGGTCTTCATTTCATTTATAAAAAAACACACAAAATATGCAAAAACCTTTGTTAAAAAGTATAAACTACCCATTATTGTTATTGGGAATCAGCTCCATGCTCGCTTCACAATCCAGGTAAATGGAGCAAAAGAATAATGTCTATTGAGTTTCACTCACAACGAGACAGTATTTGCAAAGAAAGACTTGTAGTAACCATATGAAAATGTGCTGACGCAAGGGAACTCAATAAACAATACTAAACCGTGACTACTCTAAATAATAAGGATTTAGTGAGAGGAAAAAAACTTGATGCTCTCAAATACAAATCATTATGCCACAGTGATAGAGCAAATGTGATCAAAATAATGGATTTAGCAGAATACCTGGATTGTGAAGCGGACAGGCAAGTTTGTAGTCAAGAAGAATGCATTTCCAGCCTGCACTATAAGGCACCTTGACCCAATAACATAGGTCTGAAATGTTGTCCCATGATTTAAGGTGAGATGGTCTTCAGTTTGAAATCGTCTTTAACAGCTAAAAATGCCATATGCTTATCAGGAATTCTTAAGACAGTTATCACATGGATTAGAGCCATATTTGCATGCTTTTCGATCAAATGACTCTCCGAAATGCTGAAGCAACATTTGTCTCCGACATTCATCCTGTGAAATTTTGCCACAAATTCAGGAAGATGAGTTTGCATCAACAAATCAAAGTTTTAAAAATACTAAAACTAATCGGGCAGGAATTGTCATGGTGATGAATTAAGGATGATAATGGAAAAACATTCGTTTGATGATGAAATGGAGTTACTAACCTTGAGTTCACAGAACTGTTGCATTTTCTTTCCTTGTGACATTGACATCTTAAAACTTTCACTTTTAAATCCTTGAGCATTGCGTAACATGCATACCACACGGCTGAAATCCTTTTTTTGATACAAGACAATACATGAAGCAGGGTAACCATCCCTTCCAGCTCTTCCTGATTCTTGATAATAGCTTTCAATTGATTTTGACATTGTATTGTGAATAACAAACCGCTGGACAAATAAATGAAGAAATGAAAGGGTAATGTAATAATGACCAAATGAATACATTAGCAAGTAATAGAACATGCTTAAGCATAAAATTGAGAGTTAGATCTAAGATAAGCCTATGGGAAATGGAAAAGAAGAAAAGGTTTACAGCAATTGAGCCCAGCTATAAATTCATAAAGCAATGATGAATTTAAAGGGTGGTGGAAAGGAAAGAGACAGATTGATTTGGACCATAGCCTTACTTTTAGGCATCAAGCATAGTGAAAGAAATCGGCCAAGTTTCCAAAGCTGCCATTGAGAAAGTCGACTTTTCAGAAGAGATTAACACCAAAAAAGAAACAAATTCCAAACTTTCAGGACAAAAAGAAAGCTGTGGTATCTAATCCAATAATTTGTAGGAGTGCTATAGAGAGAGACAGAGACAGAAAGAAGCTCATTGACACAGTACCTATATCCAAGGGAAGTCATTGTAATTCATTCATTCATGCAATGTCAAAACCAAACTCTAAAATTGGTATTATGATGGTGAAAAATAAAATGAACTTACAACATCTGGCTTATCTATCCCCATGCCAAAGGCAATTGTAGCACAAACAATCTGGATATCCCCCACATGCCATTTCTTCTGTACCAAAACTCTTTGTCGAGCAGCTAAACCAGCATGATAATATGCTGCCTTGATTTTAAAATTTTTATTTAGAGTTTCTGACACCTCTACACATTCACTTTTTGAAAGACAATACACAATTCCACACTGGTTCTTGAAACGTTCCTTTATGAACTGTCCAAGCTGCACCAGAGGCTCTTTTGTCTTACACACTACTTCGTACTTCAGGTTAGGCCTGTCAAAACTTCTTTCAAGGATGAGTGCGTGAGGGATTCTTAAAGCTTTTAGTACATCCTGCAGCATATTGATTGAAATGAGAAAATACCATTTCAAGCAAAACAGAAAATGTCAGGTCTAAGGCATCCCTTGTTACCTCGCGAACTGAGTGTGTTGCTGTTGCAGTCAGTGCCATCACTGGAACATCAGGGAAATTTTGCTTTAGACATCCTAGATTTCGATAATCTGGGCGAAAGTCATGTCCCCACTGGCTGCATCGTTGGAAAACAGAAAGCAGTTTATGGCATGATTATCATATCAAGGTAAGACTAACCTGATTTATCTATCCCACCACATTTAGCTTTTTACTAAAATTCTAAAGCCATTTAAGAAGTTCTCTCCCATTTATCTGCCAATTATCTCCTCCACTTTCACACAACACAACCTCCAACAATTTGATATAATACTTCAGAAAACATGTTCAATTAGAAAAACCTACTATACAGATTGTCATGCTTCCTCGTGTAAACAGATTACTGATGATCTTAAAATTGGAACACTAAGACAATATTTGGTAATCATTTCACCTTTTATTTTCGGTTTTTGAAAATATAGTTTATTTCCTCTTTATGTTTTACAATGATCTGCATATTTATTGAGTACAATGGTTGAAATTTTAGTAACTTCTATAAACAAAAACAACTTTTAGAAAGCACTTTCTTTAGTTTTTAAATTTTCACTTGGTTTTTTAAACCGTTGGTAGAATGTAGATACAGAGGAAAAAAGTTAGAGGTGTAAGTAATTTCTATAAGCTTAATTTCTAAAAACAAAATGGTTTCCTAGCAGAGTCTAAATAACCAATTAGATTGATGTATATGTTAGTTCTTCTTTAATACTGGTGCTTCTTCAAAAATGGATGGAGTGCAGCTTTGGGAAGGAAACAGCCTTAAGAAAGTGAAATTTTTCTTATTGTCCCTAGCTCGCAGTAGTCTCAACTCTGTGGACAGAATCTAAAGAAGACACCAAATTTAATCATCTCTTTTAACTTTTTTCTTCTTTGCAATAGAAGTTTTGAAAATAGTAACTACCTCGACCTCCGTTACCATTTTGCCTTATGGGTTGGATTTCTATCTTCAATCTCTTTGATATGGCCCGTTGCCCTCCTAAAGATGATAATGCTAGCTTTTTTGAGTTTCTCTTTAGTTGGTGGTTTAAGGAGAAAGCTAGGACTTTGAAGCGCAGTGCGAATAGAATAGTCAGTTGTTCTTAGATAAGCCCTCTTCAAATGAGCTTCTTTAATCTTCTTTTTTTTTTTCCTTTAAAGTGTACAGTTAACAGCCTCTACGTGTAGTGCTTTACACTATTCTTTTTGTTATACACAATGTTATCTCATTAATTTAGATTGACAATCTTCCTTTCTCAAACCTTTGATTTAGCCTCAGGGACCTCTCATCCCTAAGGCCCTTAGGCTGTGTTCTCCTCTTTCAATTGAATATAATTTGACAATTTGTCTTGTGTCCTACATTAAAAAGACCAATAACAAATAAATAAAAGTTGATGGAGTGCCCATTGCTTAAATTAGGGTATCATTTATATTCCAAGATTTATAAGCAATCTAATTCATCAAAAAGTTAACAAATTAAACAAAGAGCATGCCATACCTTACACAGTGTGCTTCATCAACAACAAAACCCGCAAGTTGTTTCTGTCATTACATTTTAAACTTAGACATTATTTGTAAGAGAAAATTTTGGAAATTTTACGTTGGAAATAAAAATTCCTTCAGATTAATTTAGCAAGTTCTGACAGGTCACCTTCATATGCATGAATCTAAGAATCTCCAAAAATGACTGAGTCGCTATTCTCTCAGGAGTCACATACAAGAGCTTGCATGAAGGTTTGTCTTTCCTACAAATGAGAAAAGAAAACGCAATTTGAAAAATATGCTCAATGAGTGTCAAAAGGTTCTGAAACTTTCCACATATAATTACTTAAAGCACGTGCAACATGTTTTCTCAAAGAGGCTTGACCCAAAAAACTCCGAAAACAATAAAATAAGTATCCAAGTAGAGTAGTATGCATATAATTCTCCCCGAGATAAGAAACGGCTTTCTGAATACTACACATCATATACATTATAGAAATGTGGACATAAATTTACTAAATTTAAAACATCACCAAATATCATGCCTAGAGAAAGAAGTAAACCTTGCCTCAATTCTTGTAGGACAACAGCTGCTTGAGAAGAAGTTTGTTGAGAATTTAAAAACGTTGATGGAATTCCAAACTTGAGGTTTAATGTGATTATCTGATCTTGAATTAGAGAAAGGAGGGGAGATATGACAACAGTAACACCTGGTTGAACTGTTGCAGGCAGCTGTACAGAGAGAAATAAATGTAAAAATATGAAACGGGATGAAAAAGCGGAAAGCCATGCATATGATCAACAAAAAAACATTCAAAAGCCCTCTTTAGTTTTCAAAACTCACATAAAAATAATAAATAATAAATAATAAACAAAAGATTTAAAATGTCTATAAGAATTTAATAATATACTTACAAAGCAAAAAATGACTGGATAATGCACTCAAGATGGATGAAATTAGTCTACAACATTCCACACCACATGCATTGATGCCATGGATAATTCAGGAAGCGAAGTAGCAGCCAGATGATTTTAGGGATCATGACAGCCAAAATTTGCAACATTAATTACAGATATATGGTGCATCTCACAAACTATTCTGTTACTCTATCTTTTGAGATAAAGCTTCCTCGATGAAAGGATTTTCAAAAAATAAGATAGATAAAAGTCATCAGGAACAAAGAAATCCTAACAACTTAAACTCTAGCATGCCTTCATATACATAAAAAGAGAAAGTGAATGAACTATAAACTTAAATAAAGGGATGACGATAAAAAGTATCCAATATGACTGGTTATAAATGCCTCAGCCTCAGCTGTACTGCAATTCACACGATTAACCATCTATTCTATGCTTGATCTTTAAAGTTGTGTAGGAAAGTAAGAGAAAAATGACCTGGTAACATAAGCTTTTGCCTCCTCCAGTTGGCATTAGTATAAAACAATCTTGCTTTGATGCAGCTGCTTTACAAGCCTCATGTTGCAGAGGTCGGAATGCTTTGTTTCCAAAAATAACAACATTTGCCAATTCAAAATCATCCAAAGTTTGTAACTCTTCATAAGTAAGAGTCTTGCGTCCAGCCTCCAATGTTCTAGAGTACTGTCTTTCGCCTGGACTTGAATAAACTGAACCCCGAATAGTGCTGTTTTTGCTAGCCTTCAACATAACTTATTAAATCAGTATTTAAAATAAGCTAAACGTTTCACTGTCATCAAGGACCAAATAAGTTAAAATGTTTTCATACATTATTTGCCTTGATCTAAAATAAAATGGCCTAAAATATTGTGTTCAGGCCTGCATTTACCTACTTCAGAGTACTATGTTAAAGCAACTAGAGTAAAATGTTTTGACCATTTACTTTCATATTTAAAATGTTTCATGAAGAAGTTTACCCTTGAAGTGAGTATAGAAGTAGCTTGATCGGAACAATAAGAGGTGCTAGAATCAAAATTTCTCTTCTTTGAAGCGTTGAAGTCTGCATCTTCATCACTTTCGCTGGAAGAATCGATATTAACCAAATTTGGATTTTCCTCACCTTCAGATGAATCCTCTATTATATTGATTGGGCATTCTCTGTTATGAACATTTTGAGGTCCATCTTTTTCCTGGACACTTTCATCCAAAATAATATCTAAACCGCCACAAGCTTCTGACTCCATTGCCTGTAAATCATCCCATTCCTCATTGTCTAGAGCAGACTCTGCCAGAGCAGCCAAAAAATCATCTCCACAATGCTCAACAGAGACAAATTCCTTCCCATCATCACCTGAAAAAGGAAGCACATGCATAAACAAATAACTGACCGTGCCAACTTTTTACTTTAATAGCTCGACTAGAAGATTTGAAATTGTTGGGTTTTAGAAGTGCAGTTATTCCACGTTGAAGAAGTACAAGGAAGTCACGGGATCCAACTATAAAAGAAGTCTATGCCTTCGGTTACAAATCGTCTAAATTAGGAACACTTTACGATTAGGTGTGCTAACTCTAGTTAAAGTCTCTTTTGTGTTTTCTAGTTTGAGATTGAGACTAAAATATGTTAGTATAAAAGCTTTGAGAGAGTGCTCTTATAATTTGATCGGAAGAAATAATTATTTTTTGTGATTGTAATAATCTTACACAGAGTAAATTTTTTCTGCTCTAATCTCTTCTCCAATTTGGAATTTTTACACATTCTTGTGTTCCTAGTTTTTGTTGC
The DNA here is from genome assembly GCA_025688845.1 of Cucumis hystrix. Taxonomy (NCBI): domain Eukaryota; kingdom Viridiplantae; phylum Streptophyta; class Magnoliopsida; order Cucurbitales; family Cucurbitaceae; genus Cucumis; species Cucumis hystrix. The sequence continues at coordinate 15,105,044 of CM046887.1, forward strand.
TTTCTCTCTTATTTTTCAGTTTATTCTTGCAGTAGAAGTGGAAGGTTTTCCCTAAGAAGGTGAACTATTACTGATCAATCTAAATCTAATAACATTATCCAACCCATTAATCCGTCAGATTACCTTCAACGTATACCATGCAAGCAAAATTTAAAACCAATTCAATTGCTTCAACAAGAATTTTATGATCCATCAAACATAATAATGGCTAATACATTGAATGTCATGTCGATATAACCATATTCTCACTCAAACTATCCATCAATTCCTGTAACATGAATTCGGATGTGAAAAAAAAAAACTGAACGAATACGAAGAATTAAAGTTCCTTTACTCAATCCATAAATTAACAAGGGAGCTACGTTTAAGAAGTTTCCAAATTCACATTCCTTCAGAACAGTCTCAGAATCAAGGAAATATAGAATAAACGATGTTCCAATCCATTGTCCTCATTCCAGTAAGAAAAAAAGTTAAAGAGATGAAACTGAAATGCAGTTTTAGGGTTGGGAAATGGAAGGAATTACCATATAGGTTGATTATGCGGTCCAAGCAAGCCTGGGCCGATTGTTCGTCGAAACCGAGTTCCGCTGCCAAGCTTAACAACCGAGCTCTCTCCAATTCCAAGTCGTGTCCGCCCATTTCCTGAGTTCTGCGGAAGCTTCTTCCTCCCGCCCAATTTGGATTTAAAGCGTGTTCTTTCTTTCTTTTTCTTTTTCTTTCTTCTTCGTCTTCTTTTCGAATCAAAATTAAAAACCAAAACCAAAACAAAGCAAAGCAAAACACTTTCTTACCCTAACAAAAGCTTAAAATATCATGTATATTTATTAATGTATGGGAGATTTAAAAAATAAAAAATAAATTAAAATATTTACTAACTCTAACAAAATTTAAAATTATATCATTGAAATAAGTCGATGTTACTGATAGAAGCATATTCGTCTATCAATGTTTATTGCGACGATTTCTCTTGATATATCATAAATTCAAAGATTGGATATGAATGTAAATATTCATTGATATATTTTATGTTTTTTACATATATGTTTGTGAAATACAACATGTCAAGATAATGTTGATATTTTAATCCTTACACGTAGACCACTCAACTTTAACGATGTAGAGTCACCGTTACATTTTGCATTTTGAGTCAATTCATCATTTTATATTATAGTGTTTTTACCAAGCACAAACGGATTTATGTAGGGCCTGCGGAACAAGTGAGCCCTTTCACGTATTGTATTTTAATATTAATTTTGAAAGGTCAAATTATAATATATATTAAATAATATTTTTAAAAAAATAAATTATGGTTATAGTGTGATGGTTGTGTCCCACTTCATAACTACCAAGTCACGAGTTTATAAAAGAAATATAAAATCACATCTATATTACTTAACGTGTCAGTCCCTTTATATAGTTATTTTTTTTAATCCGCCACGGTTACCAAGTAACTTTATATTTCTCCTTTTGATCAATCTCTTTGGTAGCTATCGTGAAATTTAATCTTATAACTATCCACCTGGGAATAAAATTTCCCAACTTTAATATAATAACTTTAATTTTTTTTATTTTTCGTGACCTAAATGTTCCCTTGGTTACATATTGGTATTTGAGTTTTTAAATTGCTATAGTCAATGTGTTTAATATACGATTTTTTAATAAAAGAAACCCTCAAACATTATATCATCCACAGCTACACATCAACAACGTTGTTGGCTAGTAGTTCAAAAGTTCAAACACTCCCTATCATTAAATTATAAAACAATGTTAACTAAGTTAATAAACTTTAGCAAATGCTAATTGCCAAAAGCACAATAATATTATTATATTCGTAACAACGACACAATTAATCTTTTAATTGCAAAATTTAATCCATCAAAGGTGTAAAAATATATATATATAGATTGTACTATCAAACTTGAACGATGTAAAAATTAAATCCCCAAATACATAGATTTGAGTAAAATATATTTAGATTGTGGTGGTCTAATTTTGTAGGTGTTTATTGAAGAAAAAAAAACTAAATAGCTCGTAACCATTCAAAATAGTTTATAAACCCTTTCAAATGTATTGTAATAGTTTTTATTAGTTTAAATAAAATTATTTTTGAATAAGACTTTTTCATCGATCAACCAATCATTTAAGATGATTTGGAGGACAATAATTAAATGAGTTTACAATGTAATGTAGTTCACGTAACGTTTTCAACCATTTTTAGGATCACATTTTTTTTTATTGTCTCTCGATTTTTCATACATCATAAGAATATATTTTTCGATAAGTGTGACTACATTTCAACTAAGTGTAACCCGCACTACCCAACCTATGTTATAAGGGTGGATTGGGTTAAAAAAAATTGAAAGGTTGGATTGGATCTCGAGTTTGATAGTTGAAAAATTCGGTTCACCCCAACTCATCCCGAACTAACATTATATATATATTATTTAATAAAATAAAATCTAAAAAATAGGTCTTCCTCCCGTCAAGTGCGCCGCTCACCCTTCTTCACTATCTTCAATTATTCTCTTCCGTCTCTCCTCAGTCTTCGGTTTTCTCCTTTACAATCGCGCGGTCCACCTCCGTTTTCCTAAACCCTTAATGGAAAAAAAATCATATAACCAACAAATATGGGTTGGGTTGAGAATGTCTTCCAACCCAAACCCAATTACACTCCTAATTTCCACCTCCAAAACAACCCCTAATCTTTATTTGAGTAAAATAGGTTCAATTTTAAAAACTTCAATGACTTAATTTACAAACTAGAGACCTAAATTAGATTACAAATGTATTAAAAACAATTGAGAAACTATAAAAAAAAATTATATATATATAAATAATACAAAATATTTATCTTTTATAAAAAAAATAGAAATATAATGAAATTTGATTTTTTGTTGTAAATAATTTGTAAATTTTTGATAATTGAAATAAAAATTGAAAGGGGAAGTATTATTGAATTGGCTTCCTCCTTGTGGGTTTTAGTCTTTAGACTGAAACAAAAGCCGATAGATAGCGATGGAGCCGCCGGCTCCGACCAAAAGAGGAGACAGAGCCGATAATGGCGAAAGAGAGATCTGCATCTTCCTGGAAGCTCAGAATCTGGAAAATCGTTGGTTTCAAATTTCTCTACGAAATTGCGCATCGTCAATTTTTCAAAAAGTTCTACGTACGATCGGCTCATTGACTCCCAATTTTTGTGGTCAGTCCACACAGTGGGGAAATTTCAAGTAAAGTAAAACAACTCTCTACACACCAATCATTTCCTCTCCATTTCCTCGAAATAAACCCTAATTCTTTTTATTCATCGTGGGTTCTTTTCCTCCCTTTTACAGTTTAATGTAATTGTTTAGTTGAATGTGGGGACAATGAGATCAGTTTTGTCCATTTCATGTAATTCATTTTTGTCTCGCTTTCAAAACATCTTTATGTTTTTTTCTGTCTCCGTTCCTCGTTTTAATGTGGGTCGTGTCGTTCTCCAGGAAAATGGTTCGCCCATTATTCTTCTGAGTATGGGTTTTTTAATTGACTGTGAATTTTCCCAGAAATTTGAAGGTAGTTTCAGCTACTCGATGTTCAGAGGCTGAACTTTTCTCTGTAATTTCTGTGCTTCTTCTTGATTAATCGGTCATGTTCCTTTATTTCTCATTCATAATTCACTTCCTAGTCATTGTCAGATAAGAACACGTAATGGGTAGTGGTTGATATTTTCTTTGGATTGTTTCTTCTAATAGACAAAGGACATGGCAGTTTTTTTAGTTATCCAAAGCTTAGAGAATTTCTACCAACTTTCCATGACAAAATCTAGGTAATGTCAGGCTCTTCTCTAGGAATGATGTTTGATGATCTCAATATTTATTTTACAATATAAAATTGACTTCAACTATTAACGCGTCTCTTTTGAAGTTGAATGGAAGCTTCCTCCTCCCTTCCAAAATCAATTTATTGTCAATGTTCATTTCCTTATAAATATTGATATCTAGAGTACTTCGTTAGAGATTGTGACTATCTCGAGTTAATTTCTCGGTATTTGATGGTACAGAAGAGGCCTTTTCATGTCTACGGTGGTGATTTTGGAACTTCGAATCAAGAGCCAAAACGAATGAATGTGTTCCAGAAGTGAGTTAGATATAGTTAGTCCAAGAACCGTTGGTTTTCTGTACATAGATTTGTTTATGTTCTTACATGTGGCTTTCATTTGTGTTTCTGCAGTGCTCTTGGGGAGGATAGCCCGTTTGCTTTTCTCGAACCTCTGATTCGGAAAGTGGTAAGACAACGGGGCTTTTATGTTTGGTTATGAACTGAATCAATTACATTTGATTTTAGAATTTACTTTGGCTACCATGTTTCTTTTTAGCTTTTGCCTTTTAGGTTTGCAATTAAAACTGCAGTCGTTTTAGATAAAAGGAAACTATTCTGGTGCCTTGATGGAAAACACTTTTATTATATTTATTTATTTATTTTATTATTATTTCAATATTTGGCTACAGATCATTGTGTCTTTTCTCTATTTTTTTTTGTCTCCCATCAAGTTAAATAGTTTTTTTTTTTAAAAAAAAAACTCCCTTGGGCACTTGAGATAATGTAGGAAGTTACACCAAGTTACGGGCCACCTAATCTTCAACACCACTTCAAAATATAAATTTCAAATTTGGGGATAAGATATTAACATCTGTTTAACAAGGATAAATATATGGCGATGTGGCTTATACTGTCATGCTAAAATGTTCAGCAAGCTGCAGCCTTAGTTAGTGGCAAATTTTTGATTTCGTTCTTCTTCTTTTATTTTCTTATTTATTTTTCCTTTTTGAGGAGGAAACATGAGAGCAAAACTTTGATTTCAGACGTTTGATATTCTATTCTATGTTCTTTTGTTTTTGGTTATTAGGTAAGAGAAGAGACAGAAGGAGCCATTTCCAAATTTTTCCCCTCGTCTTCAAGGTATATTCTTTACGTCTTTACCCTGTCATTACTCTATTTTTTCGATCGAACTCTTGTAATCTGACTCTCCTCCTTTTAATGATTTTATCCTCTAAGTTTGTCAGCATCAAGTCCAGGATTGCTCTTTTGATTTTCTGTCGATACGAGTGGTGTATCAATTAGTAAAATTCGTTTGCGTTTGTTGACCTGCATTTTTTAATGTATGACAATTCACCAATCATTATATTTGTCCTCTCTTCTTGTGCTCCATCTGATCTTAGCTTCCTTCTGGTTCTCCAGCAGCTCAGTTAGTGAATCTGAAACAACAACAGCGGGATATAGTCTGCAGCTTCTGTTTGAAAGCAAATTGCCTGACGGAATATTCACTAACAATCCGCTGAAAGCTGAGGGCGGCAAACCATTGACAATTCAGCTATGCCATGCCAATTCCAAGACTATTGTGAAATCGGGTCCACTGTCATCGGCCAAGGTTGATATTGTTGTCATCCATGGATTATTTTCCAGTGATAGAGAGGACTGGACTGAGGAGAAGTTCAATGCCAAAATTTTAAGTGAAAGAGATGGCAAAAGACCTTTATTAGCAGGACCCCAGAGTGTTGTCCTGAAAAACGGGGTTGGATTAATCAGTGATCTTAGCATCACTGATAATTCCAGCTGGATACCGAACAAGAAGTTCATATTGGGAGCTAAAATTTCACAAAAGAATTCTGGAGAAGAAAGAGTTAAGCCAGCCATAAGCTGTCCTTTTTCTGTCAAAGACAGCCGTGGAGAGGGTAAGTTGTGATAACTCAACATTTAGAACGAACACCACTTTCTTCTTGTGCCTTATTCACCTATGACTTTTCCTGGGTACCCAATTCTGATAAATCATAGTTTTGTTTTACAGCTTAAAGCTTGTAACTGATTAGTTACTTTTCAGGGTATACAAAGCGTTATCCTCCTAGCTTGCAAGATGAAGTATGGCGTTTGGAGAAAATCCGAAAAGATGGTAAATTCCATGAACAGCTTTCTTCGCATGGAATTCTCACGGTCCATGACTTTCTCTTGTTGAATGAAACAAATCAACCCGAGTTGCGCCGTGTAAGATATTTTCTCTGGTTGTGACTGTTAACTATAGTTCTGCATCGTCTATGTTTAGTTGTTCCTTTTCATTTGTTTCCTTCATCCATCTGACTGATTCTTAAAAGAATAATCTCATAACTCACACTTAGTTTTTTGACGATGACATTGCAGATACTTGAACGAATGTCAGATAAGATATGGCGAAAAGTTTTGGGTCATGCAAAAACTTGCATTATGGATAATTGCACGGTTCCTAGATGCTCACTTGGATGGAATGGGGTAATTATTCTGTTCAACTCCATCTCAAAAGTTGTCATATTTCTGCTAATTAGTAAATTATGACTTTATCTTCTGTATTGAAGGAGAAGCAAACATATGGAAAAATGAATCATGATCTTTATCATCTTACAATAATGTTTCACTCTTCTAATATAAATATTTGATCTGGAACTCAGTAGCTGTCATTTTCATAGCAGGGATTGGTTGGAGATCTGGACAAGCCAATATATCTGAACAGATTTGATGAGCAACGAACCCCTAAACTGTCGTTGACTTACCAGGAAGCTGGTCCTTCATCTATATCTTCAACTTTAGGATCGCAACCTCTGGGACCTGGCATCACACAGTCACAAGGTATAATAACTGTCATGAACAATATACATCATATTCTTTGCTCTTTCAATGTTTGGTTTGATGATCTTCCTACCCCGCATAAATAATGTACACGAACAAAGTAAATTTTTCTCTTTTTTTTGGAAAGTAAATGATAACAAAAGGGGTCAAAACCTTTAGTCCAAGCGGTTCTACATGCTTCTATCCATCTAATAGAGTCTGCCTGAACCATCGGTTTGATCTGGTTAGATTTCTAGGTTGTTCAGCCTTTCAGCATGGAAAATTCAGGTTCCTTAATTAGTTGCCTTGTGTCGTTTCATTCTTGGTTATGGCACGTGATTGTATTCGTTAATGAGTCTCTGAGTGTAAACTATGTTTTGAGTTCAAATATCTTCTTTCCTGTCTTGTCGTACAGAATTTATAAATCTCTAAAGCAAATCAATTCTATTTTCTGAGCAGAAAACCTGCAAATTTGTGCTCCAAATACTTACAACAGCGAAGAAGATGGAGCACGACCTCCAATTTTCCAAATCTATAACAATCACACAAATCAAACTTTGCCTCAAACACTGCAGCCTGATTACACTGAGGAAGAGTGTTCTTTTCTGCCACACTCTCCAATTTACTTCACTCCAGCACCAAGTGAGCATGGATATGATTTGCTTCCTTCTTCAAGTTATGCAGCAGAGCCTGGGGGGAGTAGCATTTACCCTTATCCGGATCTCGGGGCTAATATCTTAAATGGAGCAGATTAAGTTTCAAGTTGTTCTATGAAAGTATATCAGTTGGATCTTCAAACCAGAATGGCAAAGCCATTCCAATTCAGATACCGTCTCGCTGTGCTTGATTCTGGAAGTGTCAAGCAACTTCCTTTATGGTCTTAACGTCAAGTTACTACACACCCGAGGAGAAAAGTTTCTGCTAAATTTGCAGGTCGTTAATCTGTTGAAAATTTTTTCTCTTTCTTTTTGGTAGATATCTCTCATGTGTTTTCCTGCAATATTTTTGCTTTCCCTTGGGGCCAATGTGTAGCAACTACCAAATAGTCTTTGTAAAGAGTCTGTTTTTCCTCGTTTTATCTTTGTTTCAGCTCTGCAAGTTGTAATTGTTGTTAACTTACAATCAATTAGAAAGGGAAAGATTTTTCTTCGCAATAAACTTCTTAAAGAATACAGGTTCCTACATCCAGTAGCCTAAGGTCGAGGGCTTGGATCGCTATGCAGTGATACAATGACATTCTTGATTCAATTTATATAGGGTCATGGAGTACTGGTGTTCTCGAGTACTATGAACATGGTCATGTTTTCGAGTACTTGATGATTACCAGAGGAAAAGAAACTAACGGTAACTACATTATACATCTTTTGTTTCTAAATTATACATTTGGGGGGAAGATCCGAGTAGAGCATTGATTTGCCAGAATTTGTAGTTATTTCTTGTCATTCTCCTCCTAAATGTATTGAAGGGAAGAAACAATACCAAAAGAGAATGAAATCCAATCTTTTGTTTGAGAAATTGAGTTGAGTTTATGAAGTTTGAAATTAAAGTGGGAGTTAAAGAAGTATGAGTTTGAGATGTAGAGTTGGTTGTGGGGAGTTAAAGGGAAGGAGAGAGAAAGAAGAGAAAATGAAGTTCCTATGTAAATGTGTGAAGTTTGTTACTATTACTATTGGAATTAGTAAGTTGAATCCATTTTTTAGATAATGAAGTGGAGTTGAGTTATTTAACACTGACTTTTTGAAGTCGGTATGCCAAACACTCCCATATATTGCTATGGTAGAATGTGTCTGACTTCTAAAAGAAGTAGAGTTTTGGATATCTACGAATGTTTGGGCACTTCATGTGCACATCGACTAATCTTATGAGACAACCCACATGAACTATAACATTTGGATGTTAAGGAATTCTGTAAGATACTAATTCCTAGGTATAAATGGTCATCATGGATTGGGTATATGACCTCTTAGCCATTTATCGAGATTATGTTACATTTTTACCATTTTATTATGTTCAATTAGTGAACACATTTTTTTTTTTTGTAAGGGAGATGTTTATTTCTTTGCTATCATATTTACTAAAGTTATGTTATTGTGTATATAAAGGATTGAATTTGAACAAATAATTTCAACGATGTGGTGTCGTGTTTGCTCACACGTCGATGCAATAGTCAACAGTGATGTAATAGAGTACAACACCTACTAGTCACATACCTCCATGACGATGAAGCTACTTGCTTATACAAACCTCTAGTTGTCATGCACTAGAGGTCTTTTTGACATCATCAAAGGTGGAGATGTCAAGATGATCAAACATAGAGGACAATTAGTTTTGCTCGATGATTTTCCATCGTGCAACAACTTTTGAGTTTAAGCACGGTACACTCATTTCGTTGCTCGAGTACTTTTCCTTTTATGCTAACTGAGGCTATTCTCTTATAGCCTATTTTTCCACTGGGGTGTGAATATCGATTAAGGTTTGACTTACGAAATTGTTGAATATTCTTATAAATGTGCTTCTATTTATATAATTTAAACTCCGTAGAGTAACTATTTCATTTTTTGTTTTTAAAAATTAAATCTATATCTTCCTCATATCTTACAATAATTTACAACTTGATAGCTGAATTTGTAGTCAAATTCCAAAAACAAATACAACTTTTTTAAAGTTTTCAAAATTTAACTTGGTTTTTCATACCATCGATAGTACGTGAATAAAATTGAAGATGAAAATAGTATTTTTTATTTAAATTTTAGAAAAATAAAAGCAAAATAGTTAACATACAAGACCTAATGATATCAAAACTTATTAACAATGCTATGCTATTCATGAGTAATGAATTTAAGTATTTTTCATACAAAGATGAAAATGATAGTAAATAAGTGGTGAGTAGATAGACACCGTTTCAAAAAGACCAAATATCTCTACTTTGTTTATCTCTTCCTTGTTTTCCTAAAAGGACAAAAATGTAAATTCATAATTCTGACATTTCTCATTCTCTGAAAGAGTGGCACAATAGTAAATAATGTAAACGCAAGTGGCAAATGAATAAATCTTAAAATATCTAACCTAAATTATTCTATTGCCAGTGAAAGGGGAAGGGGAAGGGGAAAAAAATTATAAAGATCAGTAAATAAAGAAAAAAGAGAAATCTCTCGAACTTTCCTTGTACATATCATCTGCAAGATATTTTCATCTCTCTCTTTCTCTTTTTCTTCTCTTTCTACCGTCAATTCGCCCTTCCGTATTCACCACACGCCAATCGTTGAAAAACCCAACGCAACCAACTCTCTAATTCATCTTCATCTTCTTCTTCAACTCCGTAACGCTGTTATGGTGATCTGAAAGTCGTTTTTCAGTTCTATTTTCCGGTCTGCTCGTTGTATTTCAAGCTGATTCAAGTTTTTGATGGATCGGGGAGGAGGATCCGACGGGGGAGCTTGTTATTACGCTATTCTTGGTATTCGTAAGGATGCATCTCTCTCTGATATCCGTACTGCCTATCGCAAGCTTGCTCTGGTATTGAATTTGAATTCTGTTTTTTTTTTTTTTTTTTTTTGGTTTGATTTGAGAGTGATGAATTTGTGAAATCTGAACTGTTTTGTAAAGAAATGGCATCCGGACCGGTGGATGCGGAATCCGGCGGTGGCTGGAGAAGCGAAACGGCAATTTCAATTAGTACAAGAAGCGTATTCAGGTGAGATCATCGGTTATTCCGGTCCTAATCCCTGCCAATTGGTAAACGCCGTTGAATTCCCGTTAATGTTTATAGGAAAATGGCACTAACGCGCGTTAGGTTGCTCCGTCTGCCTCCTCCTATCTCACAGTTCTCTCCGATCAGACGAAGAGGTCCGTTTACGACGCCGGGCTTTACGATCCGACGGAAGAAGACGATGAGGTTCGTATAATTTTTTTTTTTTTTAAGATTTTAATTTCAAATATTATTTAATTATTTTTCCTTTTCTTTCTTCCTCCTGCTTTGTCTATGGGTTTAGATATTTTTGGTCTATCATTATTGCATCCACGGAAAATACGACGTCGTTTTCATCATTCTCTATTAATATCTTTTTATTCATCTATTTAATTAATTTTTTTAGCCGTCGTGATTATTATTATTCACCATTTCTCTTTGCGTTCAAAAGCTGTCATCCAATTGCGTCTTCAAAACTTGCTTTTTTTTCCCCACTCCTTCCTTCCTTACGTAGTTTTCCTATTAAAAAAAAACAAATTGCAAAATAAAATGGGATCAAAATGGACCTTCAAACTTATCCTAACATAGGTTCAATTTTATAATAATGGGTCCTAACATTTAGAATTGTGTATACTTTATTCAATTTTAACCTTTATAAAAGTTTAGGATTAATTTTTATACTTGGAAGGTTTGTTTGTGTAATTACGATTACCATCCTACCTTGAAAGTGGTTTTTTTTTTCCAAATTCGTCCAAAGTGTTAATTTATTTTTAAAAACATTCTCATATTTTCTTCTTCTTCTTCTTCTTCTTTTTTTTTTTAAGTTTCTCAATATACTTTAAAGAAGTCACAATATTACAAAATTTTGGTACACAACCACCCAGTTTAGAATTTTCCATTCTTTGTTTGAAGTTTTAAAGGACTTATATTTTAAGTAGTTTTGAAACAACTATGATATGAAAGTATTGTAGGTGTATATTTGTTAACAAATGAGAAAGTTTGAGAATATTTATTATAATATATAGCATTTTTAAAATATTCGTATTCTTTTTAAAAGGATCTTTAATGTGTTATTTGAAGATTCAATTTTGTTCAGAAATTATTTTACTCCAAGGTATTTTATAAAAAGGAAATGATAGTATTGATGCTTTTGAAATAAAGGTGAAAATTTAGAGGCATTTCTCGTAATTTACCCTTTTAAAATTAGTTCTACCATTTCCAAAAAATGAAGAAAGTTATATTTGCTAAGAAACAATTTTTTTTTTTAAATACCAAAATAAGAATAACCAAAAATGATGGCTAGGTTTTTTCTACAAAATATAAATAATGTATTGCCTTTCCTAAAATGTATTGTTTTAATTTTTTCCTTTGTTTTACATATCTTTACCATTTTTATTTTTAAAACATTCCTCGGAAGGTTTTAACTTTTTAAACCTTTTATTTTATAAGTTTCTAAGTTTTATTAGGTTAAAAAATATTTTGTCTCTAAACTTTGGGCAACAATTTAGATTTTATACTTTTAATTTTTATTATTTTATGATGCCAATTTAGTCCATTTTTTTGTTTTTCTTCAATTTTTTTAAAATCTTCATTATGAAAGCATTTAACCCAATTAGAAAGATGAGGTTTTGTACGTACATAATTTTTGAGTTAAATGTATAATTGGAAGATAGCTAGGATTTTAGAAACATTTGTTAAATATAGATAATGAAATAAATAAATCTATATGTGGAATGAGTATAGTAAGTTTGATTTTTAAATTTAAAAAATCAAACAATCATGGAAACTGAAGAAAAAAAAAAAGAACCACTGAAATTGAATGAAAATTGAAGTATGAAAGTGAGAATATTAAAATCTCAAATTCCATTCCATATGATGAAGAATTTCTTAGGAGTGGATCTTGTCTTCTTTAGTCTTGGAGATCGAGGCACTGTAGCGACCGCGGTCGATGCGCATCGTCCTGCGCATGTAGCGTTTGCTTTTGGTATTCATTAGGCCGTTCTTTTCCATCACCCCTTCTCTAGAGAATTCTCTAGGGCTCTTGGGACCTTTCTTAAGCTTTTTAATGAATTCTGAATTTATATTTTACAAAAAATTTAAAGAATTAATAATCGATACAAAAGTATATATTTTTCTATATTTTGAGGGGGAAAATGCTGTCTCTTCTCTCTGTGGTGCAGGAATTCTGCGATTTCATGCAAGAGATGATCACAATGATGAACAACGTCAAACCGGAGGTAAAAAAATCCAGACCGTCCAAAATATCCTGGCAAATTAAATCTCAACCATCCATCCATCCATTCATTGTCTTTTTAGTCTAACGAATATTTTTGGAATGTCGTTTTGGTTTCTGAAGGGTGACAGCTTCGAGGACCTACAGAAGATGTTTATGGAAATGGTTGGTTCAGATGGCGTGGGAATGTTCAACATGAACGACAATCCAACGGCCTCGAAGAGGCCACGTCTGAACGGCTCCAGATCTAGCGCGCCCAAACGAAGCTCCTCTCGCCGCTAAGATCTTTTTTTTATTTTCCATTGGACAATGACGAAAATATCCTTCAGCTGACGGGTTTGTGAAAGGGCGATTCGGTAGTTTTCTTTTTAATTTAATGTTAATTTAGAGCAAGGTGAAGGGGCTTTATAGTCTTTTCCTTGCTAGGGAATCTTTGGCTACTCTTTTTCTTTCTATTTCATTATATTAAGTTCATCCCTGTTCTCTGATTGGTTTTCAACCTCATTTTCTACTTTAACGGCCTCTCATTTACGTGGAAAATGTGTTTTCTTGTTTGTTGCTCAAGTAATATTTTTGTCACTTTTTTTTACGTGATTTTAATATTGTTATAAAGAAACAGAGATTTGAATTTCAAATACCACCATCACTCAAACATTAACACTAATGTTTTTATTTTAAGTAGTTATTGACTTCTTAAAAAATATTTATCTCTATAGTAAATCCAAATAGGTCTTACATCATATTCACGTCTATAAAGTTTGATTTATAAAAGAGAGTTCGACCATGTTTGAGTCTGGTTTATATAATAGTCCATTACTAGTCTTTGTTTCAAGGATTGGAAACTTTGTTGTCTTGTGACGACTATCGTCCGTTAATCTCCAACTATCACTTTGTGGCAATCAACTCTGACGAACGCGGTCAACCAACCTCTCATTGGCTAATCTTAATTATTTTTCATAAAAACCGTTTTGATGTATTTAACAAACCATACAAACTTGTATGTTTTTTTTTCTATGTTATTTCAAGCACGCTTTTAGTTTAATTATAATAATATATATTTTTTTAAATACACTTTCTCATTTTTCTATTTGTTTTTCTTTTGGAGTTTATTTATTTATTTTTTATTAGATTGTCTTACCTCCATTCTTTTTTTTAAAACCAACATTTCTTTGCTTTTAGAGAGATAGTGCTTGTATGTATATAGTGCTAAATATACATCAAATAAATTTCACATACATGCTTCTTTTTAATATATATATATATATATATATAGGAAGAACTGAAAAAATAAATTAAGCCACATTTTAGGTTATATGCGTAGAAATTGCTAATTTAGTTTAATAACATATTTTTTTCTATTTTTTCCATTGGTCAATTTAACTAGTTCTCAGACTTGAGGTTATTTTTTAAACGTGAATATTAAAGTGTTGAAAAAAACTAGTAAGTAAATAAAAATAAAAATTCAAACTTTATGACATTTTTATTCCTCTAATGTAATTTGATAAAAAAAAATTATAATTTTTCAATAATTTAATTCAAGATTAGAATGTTAGTTTATTTCAGTTTACAATTGGCATATAATGATAAGATAAAAAACCACCATTTTTTTTTAAATTACATAAAGCGACAAAAGTCTATGAAATTTTATGTCAAAACTTAGTAAAATCAAAACGTCAAAGTGTTAAACAAATTAATTAGAGAAGTTGGTAAAAATTGAGTACTTTTCACTGTAATAGTAATGATAAATAAAAACAACCTAGAAGGGAAAAAAAATGAAAAACGATAATTTGTATGATAAGAATAATAGTAGACAAAATCATACACGGTCTAAATATCCTAATTTACATTACATACTGTTATAATTTAAATGATGATATATATCCTTTAAGCATGAACTAAAAATAATCGGCATCCAAACACATACTATTATAAACTAAACAGTAATGGTCTGCACCCTATACATATACTATAATAACACACAATTTGTTATAACTCCCATACCATAATAACTATATACAGTAATAACCCACCATGCGTTCCAATTGCTCTATTTGTGTGTAAATTTTCATTTCAAGCAAACACCTTTGTATACAATTCAAAGAGTACTTGTGTGTGTAATGCAAGTGAATGTGTACAAAATGTTATTGTCTGTTTGGATTGTTATTTTGGATCCTTAGGGGGGCGTAAATGGTAAGAAGTGAGTTATTGTAGGTCTCAGTTATTATAGTTGAGTTAAAAGGTTAGGTGTAGATTATTTTAGAATGGGTTATACTATTATGTGTTTGTGGTGTGGATTATTTTAGTTTGAAAATGAAATAGTAAACACTGAGCAAATAATAAAAAAAACGATAAATATCAAATAGTAAAAAATGTAGCAAATAGTAAATAATGTAACAAATAGGAGACTTTGAAATAGTGTTTACTGTAGCTAATTAAAGATTTTTAAATAGTACGTAATGTAGCTAGGGGTGGTTATTATAGTATTGCATAACCCTCGCCAAAACAACCCCTTGGTCTTGATGGCTTTGTTGTTTCTTTCATTGTTGACCTAATCGAGTTCATTACAATGAGCTCAATAAACATGCTCATTCCAAATTTATCCAAAAGAGTTTAAAGCATGTGTGTGTGAATGTCATTTCATATTTGCATGTATAGTTGAATGACAAGTTTAGTCTCTTTACTTTCAAATTTTATTATGATGTTTAATTAGATATTAATTGTGACTATTTGGTTTGTAACTTGATTTTGTGAGAAGAATTTTTCACCTATTAAAAAAACTTTGGTTGATTTATTACATATAAATTTAAGTTTTATATAATAAGACTTTCAACCTTTTTATGCGTGTCAATATATCTTATAATTTAAAAAATGTGAATAGGTCACATTCCTATTAGATAAAAATGACTTTTTTTTTTTAAGATTTATCAAATGCATGGTAAAATTTTAAGGACCAATTGGACACTAATTAAAAAAAACTTGCTATATACAAATACATTCAACTCGAGTAGTCACAAATAGATCATCACCTGACCAAAATATCTATCTAGCTATATTTTGAATTGGCGATCCACGTCTAACTTGGCCAACTATAATTAGATTGACATCCCTTTTTAATGTATTTCAAATTGAAGTAATGCTTAGGTTAAACTAAAGTTTTAAGTTATAAACTTTTAATTTTAACTTTGTGCTTTTCTAGTAATTGAACTTTCAAATTTGTTTAGTAAGTCTCAAAGATTATAGTCATGTGTCTAATACATCATCAAATTTTTTAATTTTGGATTATAATATACAATTTCAAAATTTTTAAAAAATGAATTGATCTTTTAGATGTAAATTTGAATTTTATGTCTAACGTAACTCTAACGTTTGGTTTTGTTTTTATAGATTAATTAACGTAAAAACTTTCAAAATCAATTGACTAAATTTGAAGGACAAAATTCAAATCTTAAAAAATGGCATGTGTGTAACATTTTGAAATCCAAAATTAAAGAACCAAATATATATATATATATATAAACCTAAGTGTAGCAACTAGGAGGACGAGGCCTTCAACCTCTAGAGAAGAAGATTGGGCCAAATCACAAATTTCTTACCGAAACTACATTTACTCTAGTGAAAACGTAATTAAAAAAAAAAAAAACAGACTTCATTTTATTACTTTTATTATTGTTTACTTGTGTTATGTATTTATACAAATGGGAGTACATATCCAAACACATAATTAATTAGTGTAATATGATGGATGAATTGAGAATGTACAACTTGATTGCAATAAGAATGATCTTGTATCATTTCTCATACTGATATAGTTATCGTTATGATGGACACCGAGCATCCCTCAATTTTATGCTATTTATATTACATATATATAAAAACTAAATTAATACTAATTTCAAAAGTTAACATAGTGATAAACTTGTTTCTCGGCCACTTTTCTATATTATTTTTACCAATCTATAAATCCCTCATCAATAAAATATCTAGATCCGCCACTGGAAAATTATAAACTTTAATATATTTACTATTATCATTGCCGTTATAGATTGACACTCAAAATAGAGGTAGAAAATATAGACAGATATAGAATGAAAAAATTATAACTTTAAATAATTGCCATACGATTCATGATCATTACAATTAATTGATCAATAAAATTTTACTAAGGATTCGATAAACATGTTTAGGGTTTGGTTTAAAATGAGTTAGAAAGGAAAGAAAAGCAAATTTAAACCTAAATAATCAAAGTGTCAATTTTGTAATAACATAGAAATCGAAGTCGATTTTCATTTCCACAACCCGCTCTTGAGCGCGTCGATATAAATTCATTTGTAGGGTTCCTCCAACGTTCACTATCGTCTCTCTCTCTCTCTCTCTCTCTCTTCCACTGTGAAACTCAAAAAAAGAAGAAAAAAGGAAAAAAAAGGGAAAAAAAAAAGGAAAAAGAAAACTTCGTACCAATTTCTCCCTCCGGCGAACCAAATCCCTTAATCCTCATCGGAGCATCGTAGATTTCCTCTACTAATCGGGGAGAGGGGGGGTTTGAGTTCGTCTCTTTGGTATTCAAATCATGTCGCTTAGACCCAACGAGAGGGCTGAGGTTCGGCGGAACCGGTACAAGGTTGCGGTGGATGCTGATGAAGGTCGGAGAAGAAGGGAGGACAATATGGTTGAGATTCGGAAGAATCGTAGAGAGGAGAGTCTGCAGAAGAAGAGGCGTGAGGGTCTTCAAGCCCAGCAACTCCAAACTTCCACTCACTCATCGGTAGTAGAAAAGAAGGTCAATGTTTAATTACTTTAGTTTATAACTGTATTATTCATTTCTGGATTCTTTGTTTACTTTTTTTTTTTAATTCGTTTTCATGTGCGTTTTGGAGGTTGTGGTTTTGCTGTTTGAAGTTTGGTTTTTGTGGTTGTTTAGGGTTTGTTATTTGTGAGCTTGGGTGGGATCGCGTTTTATTGAGTTTTTTTTTAGGAGAATTGATTTTTTTTTTAATGTAAGGGAGTTTGATTCTGCTTGAATTCATTTTGTGGAATTGTGTAAGATCAGATATGTAGACTTTTTTCATTTCGACTGCTGGGGAAGTGGGATTATGTTGTGTTCTATTGTAGCTGTTTGGGAAATTGCTAATTGAACTTCGATACTGAGTTGTAAGCCTTATAGTTAATTGGATTATCCAGATAGTTGAAATTGGATGACTTGTCTTTTCAGCATTACGTTGTCCGATTTTTATGCACTGATATTGGCTTTGCACTATGCAAGTCGAGCTTCTCTCTTACCCTCGGGATTTTTTTTAAAATCAGTTATGGCCATGTTGCTGAATGTAGTTGAAGTGAGATTCTTACACGAACCATGTGATAGCTTCTGTGTTTGTTATTCAAATGTCAGCTTCGGTCAAGAATAGTATTTTCTGTGCTGTAAAGCTTTCCTTTATTTCCCCTTCTACGTCTGTGAGCTGAATATGCATTATGCAGAGTCAGTTTGAACTTTGAGTGAGTACTTTTGTTACTAGAGAATCATGTTTGTTAATGTAGAATTTGTCTAAATGCAGTTGGAACATCTTCCTTCCATGGTTGCGGGTGTTTGGTCTGATGATGGTAGTCTGCAACTTGAATCGACTACTCAGTTTAGGAAACTTCTTTCGATTGGTGAGTAACTTTTTAACAGTGAATGTTGTTGGGTTTGTTCTTGGGTTGTTAGTAACTTTAAAGCATTTCTTCAGAGCGTAGTCCCCCAATTGAAGAAGTTATACAGGCAGGAGTTGTTCCTCGTTTTGTTGAATTTCTGATGAGAGAGGATTTTCCACAACTTCAGGTTTGATACAGATTAGATTATATTCAATCACACAGTTTGAGAGACATCACAAAGTTATAAATGCTCTTTACATCAATATTTATGTAGTTTGAAGCTGCTTGGGCTCTTACAAATATTGCTTCGGGAACATCAGAAAACACTAAGGTGGTCATCGATCATGGGGCTGTGCCAATATTTGTGAAGCTTCTTGGTTCTCCAAGTGATGATGTCCGGGAGCAGGTAAGCTTTTTGAGTTTATTTCCATGACCATGCTCATGGGACCTTCTCCCCGCTTCTGAAATTATTGTATTCTTCCCCATCCTTTTTTTAGATCAAGATGTTCCTCATCTTCCATCAAAATGAGTTGCATCAGTTTTCTCTAATTCTTATGAAATGGAGAGGAGCAAATTCAGACCTCTTTTCCTGGAGATGTTATTTTATGAGTTGATTTGCTAGTTTTGTTGGATAAGCAAGCATTTGTTATGTGGAATGTTCAAGTATCTTCTCCTTCCATCTGCAGGCTGTATGGGCATTAGGAAATGTTGCTGGGGACTCTTCAAGATGTCGTGATTTGGTTTTAGGTCATGGAGCCTTGGTTCCTTTATTAGCACAGTTGAACGAGCAAGCTAAGCTTTCTATGCTGAGAAATGCTACCTGGACATTGTCGAATTTTTGCAGGGGCAAGCCACAACCTGCTTTTGATCTGGTGGGTAATTTTTCTAGTATTTTGGGATTTGAAAGTTGTAGTTGGCTTTTGGATAAATCTGGCACCCACGCACGCACACAATTTTGTCCTTTCAGTTATTTATATATGTTGGAAGGTTCTCAAAGACTTGGTTGATATCTACTGACTGTTTATTATAAAGTAGAATGTGTTAATTTTTTCTTGTCCATCTAGTGATCTTATAGTTCCTAATAGTTGTATGCCATTTTTCTGACAGGTCAAACCAGCACTTCCAGCTCTTGCTCGTCTTATACATTCGAATGATGAAGAAGTTTTAACTGATGCTTGCTGGGCACTTTCATACCTTTCTGATGGTACAAACGACAAAATTCAAGCTGTTATTGAGGCAGGTGTTTGCCCTCGTCTCGTCGAGCTCTTAATGTGAGTGTACAATCATTATGGGATGCTTTATTTTTCTTCTTTTAGAGATCTGAATTAGATGATTCATTATCTTCCAGGCATCCTGCTCCTTCTGTTCTTATTCCTGCCCTTCGAACTGTTGGAAACATTGTTACTGGTGATGATTTGCAAACTCAGGTATGAGCTATTTCATTTTCTTGGCCACTGTAATTGGTTGATGCTTTATGGACATTTAACCTTAGTTGGTAATTTTGGTCGTAAGTTATAATTTCCTTTTGTTTCCATTGAGATAATTTCCAACATTACTTTTAAACTTATTCTCCCAGGGAAAGATCAAATGAGGTTACTTGTATGTGTTCCCTCTTTGAACTTAGTTTTGGAAGTAACTTACATTCTTTTGTGGGAACTGGGTGGAAGTTGCTTTTGGGTGCTCTGGATTTTACAGAAAGTGAGCATAAAATATAGTTTTTATTATCCAATTTAGGGGATGGATAGTGTTAGGCCACCTATTATATTGCAGTATAGTATGAGGGAAGCAAAGGAATACGTGTAATATGGGAAGTATAGCTGCTAAGGCTGGGTCCCACAGTTAGAGAGAAGGTCTAAATAGTGAGGGAGTGGGGGAGTGAAGGTAGGCAAATTGTGTGAGGACAATGCCTATTCCTTGAGTGAGAAAAAACAGAGTATTGTCTAGGGTTTCCATTTGTTTCGTAATTGTCTTTGTTCTTGTTCTGTTCTTGGTGATAGACCAAACCTTTGTAAATAGCCTTTGGCCATTTCAATTGAATAAGATTCATTTGAGTTGGTGTTCTATTAGATAGCTGTTGATAGTTGATGCCCCTTAGTTTTTGGGGCAGACCCTTGGGATGAATTCAGATTGCTTCCCACTGCCTTCACCCTTGTCAGATATAGCCTTGTATTCCATCTCCTGTTGCAAATTCTCTCTTCATTCCCTTCCTTACATTCTTTAGTTCCAACAATTTCTACTTGATTCCAATCCATTTTTGAGATGAAACTGCTCTACTTCAATTTGATAGTAACCAGAGAATTAAAATATTTAGTCATATCAAGAACGAAGTTTTAGAACATGAAAATAGGATAAAATAATCTGCTACCATGAGAAACTTTAGCTTGCTTGATGAGAATCAAGTTTTTAACTATTGAAATTAACCACGTACTACTGTACTCCTTAGATTATGACCTTTAATATCTTAAGAATATTTTTTACATTACCTTAACATATCTCGAACATTATCCTTGGGAGACTGGTTTATATTTGTTCATCTCTTCGGTGTTAGTAGAATAACGATTGCTGTAATGCTGTCATTGGACATTGGACATTGTCATGGGTATAGTCCACATGATGATGCCATTATAGGAATTACTTCTCATCTACACTGTGACTTAACTAAGGCCTGCTTTCCATTGAGCTCTCATTCAAAAGTTTGTGATCTCATGCGCTGTTTTATTGTTCAGTCCGTTTGCTGGGCTATATGAACTACTTGTAGTTATTGAAGAGGAAGCAGAAATTACAAGTTGAAATAGTTGAATTTAATTATAGAGGTGTATAGTTTTTGAGCTTGGTAGACTATAGAAACTAAAAGAGAAAAAATCCAATAGATTGCCTACAACTCAATCTGATTTGTGCATATGATTCAATGAAAGCCCACTTTTCGTAAATCAACTTGTCAATCTATTTGAATCTCACTCATAAATACATCTTTTCCTCCATAGGTTATTATCCAACATAATGCCCTACCTTGCCTACTAAATTTATTGACAAATAATCACAAGAAGAGCATCAAGAAAGAAGCTTGCTGGACTATATCTAATATTACGGCTGGGAACAAGGCACAGATTCAGGTAAAATCACATATTCATCTTAACATGCCTGCTGAGAAATCTTTTATTGGGCAGTGGATTGGTTTCAGCTATATGATCTTTCTTTCTATTCCTCCAGGCCGTTATAGATGCCAATATAGTTGCTCCCCTTGTTCATCTGCTCCAAAATGCCGAATTTGATATTAAGAAAGAGGCTGCATGGGCAATCTCAAATGCCACATCTGGAGGCTCTCATGATCAGATAAAGTATGGCGTTTATTGCCCCCTAGATTTCACCAATTAGAAAATGTATGTTTGAGTTGCTAGGTTCACAGATTGTTCTTCCTGTTGTCAGGTATCTAGTAAATCAAGGGTGCATCAAACCTCTGTGCGATCTTCTAATTTGCCCTGATCCTAGGATTGTCACAGTTTGTTTAGAAGGGCTCGAAAATATCTTGAAGGTAGGAGAAGCTGAAAAGAACACAACTGATACAGGAGGTGTTAATCTTTATGCTCAATTGATTGACGATGCTGAGGGGCTAGAAAAAATTGAGAATCTACAGAGTCATGACAACACCGAAATTTATGAAAAGGCAGTGAAGATCCTCGAGACCTACTGGTTGGAAGAGGAAGATGAGACTATGCCACCAGGTACTGCTTCCCAAGCTGGATTCAATTTTGGTGGCGATCGACCTGTCGTGCCATCTGGGGGATTCAACTTTGGCTGAGAAGGTACATTTTCTTTCCTTCTGTTGCGTACTTCCAAGAGTCAATCAACTCTCATTTCGTGTTCTTGCCCTTGGTTGAAGTTCGAGAAAAAAATCATCTCTCTCCTACTAATTGCAGGCTTTCCCCAAGGCTATTTCGACAACATCTCCAGTCACATCGGGTCAGGTCAGGCGTGTTATGTCGTTGTTTGCCTTTGCTTATCCCAGTCTCAGTTGTTATATTTTAGTGTGTTGGTTGACTGGGTTGAATGCTTTTTACATGAGTTTGGGATTGACTGGTGATGAGACAGTGGAATATATATATACTATATCAATTGGTAATATAGTTTCCACATATATGAGAAATCGGAGCGATTTCATTTGGGCAAACTGTGATTTTTTATTGTTTTTTCTTAGTTGGTCTACTTGTCAGAAACATGGAGTCTAAGCATTGTTTTTTCCCTCCCTTTTTACATCATTACGCTCTTATATTTTTTTGTTCATAGTTTTTTCCATAGAGCAACTTTTAGATTTATAGCAGATACCATTTTGGCTAGCTGGCTTCTATATGTTGTTACTTTTAAACAACACATGCAAGGAAGTTTTGGTACTATTCTCATTTATGATTACTCTTTTTTGTTACATATCTTGAAAATCTTGACATTTCACTCTTATTAACCAAACTCCACTGCTTTTTCCTTTGACAATTTTTTGTTGATACATTACATAAAACTGAGAACGTTTTTTGGGGAAAAGAATAGGTTGAACCTTCAATTGAATCGTGCTTGTGAAATCTATAATTCTCTTGTTTTAGATTCTTAGGGTTGTCTATGTGGTTTATAGTTTCTGAAAATTTCTAGGTTTTTGAAATTAGTCGAGCAAGTTTTCGACTTAAAGTTAACTTGCTTGTCCAAAAACAAGTTTAGAATAAAAATACAATAAAATTCTATGCTCCCATGAGGAGCATTTGTTTTTTCATTGCTGTTCTTTGCCTCTTTTCTAAGACCGTTTGGGATAATTGGTGGAATTCTGAACTTCTGAACTTTCCAAGCTGTAGTATAGAAGTTAATATGGCACGAAGTTGATGTTTCTTAGTTGCGGATTACTATTTAGGTCAACATACCTTAAAAGTGGGGAGTACTTTTTTTTTCTTTCAAGATGATGAGGAAGAAGCTGGTGGTGACTATCATTGTAGGGGCATTTTTCTAAAAAAACAATTTAATAACAAGTAATTTTTGTTTAAAATTTGTCACCGTCGGCTTTTCAACTCCATAATCAGAATTTAACATTTTCTAAGCATAAGAATTACACTGACCTAAGTGGTATTCAACTCCAAACTTCATTAGCCAAAATGGTATTCAACTCGATCTCTAAATTTCACTGATCAAATTGGTTTTTACTCTAATTTTGTTGAGTTTAGTACAAGGATTTAAGTGCATGTTTGAATTGTATTGATTTTTAAGTATTTACAACACTTAAAAAGTCTCAAGTCAATTGAAGGGCAGAAGAAATCGTTGAAAAATATATTTGTACACATTGGATAGGTAGGTTTGATGTCAGTTTTATTGCACTGAAATACAAAAGTATTAAGTACAAATATCAGTCGTTATCATCATACAAGAAAGTGAAAAGACTGATCTTCCAAGTAAGATGGACGGCCAAGAATCAACTTCTATAAAAACTCGTGATAAAAAAAAATGAAATCAATGGCAAGTTTCCAATGCTAAATCAATCCCTATACAAAATAATACCGTCCACCATATCTCTATAGTTCAAGAATCTAAATTCCTCCCCTTCCCTGTCTGAAAACGCTGATCAGAAGAATGAGTCCTATGTGCTCAAGAATCTCGGATTGGCATGGAAAAGCCATGAACTTTGTTGTGTAAAGGTCTCTGAGAAACGTTGTATAGTAACTATGCATTATCTGGGAATTACATGCTTGAGGATCAAAATAGTATGGTTTTAAGGATCAAAAGAACCAACATGACGAAGCACATGATAATGAGCACGGATGCACACATCACCATCCCTCCTTGTTTCTGTGTTCTCTCTGCCTGTAGTAGAAAACAATGAGACGAAAATACAAACATGAAACAATGAGCATGAGATGGAATTAGAGAGATTTTGATTCTCCTATTTTAAGGGGATGTTTTGAGAATTATAAAAGATTGAAAGAAATTGACCTTCTGCAATTGCTTAAGGCCCTCATCAACGGTCGTCGCAACATTTTGAATATTGTAATCTATTCTATCAATAATTGTACCCTATTGAAAAAAAAATACAATGTACGATGATTAGTGTATATCACAGATGAATTTTATGAGCAAAAAAGAGCATAGTTCAGTTGTCATCAAGCATGTATTATTGACCTCAAGGTTAGAGGTTCAATTCTTGCCCCCAACAAATTGTAGAAAGAATTGAGAACTTTAGGATTAGGATGGAGAGCTTCTCTAACCTGGTCTATGACAAGTACAGATAGATCCTTCATGATCTGAGCAAGCTCGTTCACGGATTCTACAACCTGAATTCAAGTGAATTGGTTAAACAAAGAATTAAAGATGTATTAAAGGAATGAAGATTGTTGTAGCGAGAGAGGGTGCTTCTTTTTTTCTTTTCCTCTCCTTACTCACTTGTTTGATCTCTCTCTCTCTTTCTACGGTGAATGCTTCACTCTTTCGCAGCTTAGCCATCTGATGCTCATTAAATACCTAGAGATAGTTTACACAAGAAAAGAAAGTAAGGCTTAAAGGACTCAATTACTGTACTTTCTCTTTATGCAATGACAATGATTGTGAGTGTCGACTCAAACTCAAGGGAATTAAAAGATGGAGAAGATGAAGTGTACCATATGTTCTAAATCGTCGTCCTCCATTCTCGATCGATTTCCATTTAAATTCATCTCTATGTCAATCCCATCTTGACCTTCCTAATTCACAAAAAAATGAAACTGGGATTCATATATTTGGCAATTGAGTGTCCAATATGAACATGAAGTAACTAGGTTACATAATTCATTCGAAGCAAAGTAATTATGATGACGGCAATGTGGAATTGAAAGTCTAAATGAAATATTATTTCCGGACCTCTTTTTGTTGCCGTAGGCGCTTTAAATAAGTTGATTGTTTCTTGCGAAGCTCCATGGAAAGGTTCTGAAGATCAGTGGCAAGAGACCGCTGCATCATAGAAACATATAACAACATGAAGATTAGGATAGAAACCCGATAATAAAGAGAGAGTCAATCAATGTGTTGACTTAAAAAAACACCCATCTGTTTGTTCACTTGCAATTGAAAGAAAGTAACCTAATTCTCTTTTGCGCTAAATCAACAATTCTAGAATGCAAGTAAGAACATGGAGAAAATGAGATCGTAAAAATAGTACCCTTTATTTTCCTAAAAAGAAACAGACGTCTTAACTTGTGGGCTTCTTTATGAACCCAAAAATTTGACCTTTCCCACCTGCCCATTATCCCACGTTGAACCGTAGAGATAAATTGGAACAAAAGGCATGCAATAGACTGTTGAACCAAGGCTGTTAACAAGGAACTGGTCCTAAAAAGCCATTGAGTTTACTATCGAATCGGCTAACAAAGAAAATGCTAGCTGAGAAGTAACGGGGATGGAATACCTAGAAGTTACTCATTTTTTTAAAACTCAAGGGCACAGTTGTTCAACCTATAGAACATATCTTGTTCAAGTAAGATCATGCCCCAAAGTTACTCATTAAGTGGAATAGAAGGCTTAAAAGGCATTGGGATGGGGCGTGACTTAGGCTCATAAGCGTCGCCTAGAAAACTGATGATATTGGGAAAAACATCAATGCAAATAAGGCAGAACAGAGGAACAATGCATGGTGTGAAAAACCAAAGCTATTGTCTCCTTGTCCGAAAGTTCAGAGAGAGCAGCTCTATGTAAGAGAAGTAGCTTAATTAACCAATGTATGTTCCATACAACAATCTGCAACTTCAAGCTATACCTGAACATTTTTTCTGATATTGGAATCTTCTGAAGGTCCAGCTACAAAGAGTCTCTTGAGTCCTTTCTCTGATTTCTTGATTAAACTAGTTATGTCCTGCGTGAGAGATTCAATTAATCGTTGATCCTCTTTACCATCACCAAATGAAGGCATTAAAGCCTTTGCATGAGCTTTAGCCAACTCCATCATCTTCACTCGTGCACGCTGCACATTTGCAGCTATTTCTTCAGAAACATCAACCCAAGCCGGAGGTAGACCCACGGTAAGAGCACCCTTACTGTATAGATACACAAAGAAATAACTCATAAGCCAAAATTATTATGATATAATTACGGAAAGAACTAGGGAAAAAGGAAAAGAAAATGAAGTACGCGTTTAGTTTCCAAACATTGATGTTTATTCTGTCACTACAGACATGGCTAACTAAATAGTATTTTGACATGCTTATTTGATAAATATTTTGGCTGATTAGTCACGGCATTAAAAACAGAGAAGAAAGACGGAGTTAGTTGGTACAATAAAATGGAATGCAACATATCAAATTCATTTTACCAAGGGAAGAATGTTTGGAATCCATATTATGTAAGGAAATATTGCTAATTCAAATTGAAAGGTATTTCTATTTCTGTGAAGTTCATTCTTTCCTACCGCTGATACAAATTGTTAGGACAATACATATATATAGAAAGCCTCTTTGGATTCATAATCTTTCAAACAACAATATCTATTCAGACTCCAGGAGTACGATAGTACAACTTTTTTTGTCCAACTCTCCAATTTTTATTTTGATTTGTTGATCAAGTCGTCCCAAAGAACAAATGTTAATTTGGAAAGAACCACAAAGAATAACATTTAAATGGGTCAATATGTAATTGAAACTTCTAAAATTTCAAGTCTAAACAGACAGATGCAGAGACCAAACTTGTGAACGAACCGAAGATGAATGAAAAGAAACCAGACATTTTTCTTATTGTTACGAATTCCTTCAATACTTGAACAAGTTTTCATATTTCCCTTGGTTTATCGACCATTATTGGCCCTCCTCTGCCTCTGCAATGGTGATCACTCACTTTCTTATCTTAGATACTTTTCACTATTCCATTTCTTCATTTCTCTACTCCAAACATTAATCACCTAAGAAACCAAATTTCGCATCTCCTTCAACCATGAAAGCGGTAACTGTAACTAACTATCAATTTCGACAAGATCTTAACAAGCGATCTCTACGATCAAACCACGACAAAGCGAACAATAAATTCTCAACATTAAGCCGAAAAATAGATTTGGATCAAATCCACATAAACCAGATATACCGGCATACAATCACACACATGTATATAGACAGAGATAGACCTTGAATTACCCGGATCCTCGGTACTTAATGGAGCATACGATCGATTCGGATGCAACAACGAGGAGCTAACCAATTCAATCACCGGGCCACCAGCAGCTGAGCTAGTCGATGGCGATGCAGAAGCAGGGGAAGAGCTGGTAGGAACCCTCACACTCCTCAACGCGTCCCTGTATTTCTTAAAAAGCAAAGTGCGGTTCCTCGACGCCATGGGGAGAGGGAAGAAGAGCTCGAATTCTCGTTGGAAAAAATTCCAAAACTCTTCAAACTTGGGAGGAGTGGAAGGATCTGTTACAAATTGTTGAAGTATAAAATCTCATTGCCGGGAAAAGAAACTCGAAGGAAAGGGGAATTTCCAGTCAGGTGATCGGAGATCAAGGCAAATAAAAGGGAATGCGGCGGCCGGAAGAAAGTTCACGTGGCCGGCGATGGGAGAGTTGCCGATGAAGTTACGTTGTGGAAACGGAGAGAATCGGAAACCGATGGCTCCCTCGAAGACTATAGAACTCCGTCGACGTGAGCTTTGTTGACGTGTTTTGGGCCTTAGTGAAATGGGCCTAATTTGGATGTTTGGGTTTGGGCCGCGGTATTTAATTTCTGAAATAATATTAAAATTCGGTTATTATTCCTACCATTGTTACCAATTATAATTATCTTTTTTAGTTAGTTAAACTATTTTGTCAATTTTTTCTGGACATTAGTAAAAGGTTAAAATATTTGTAAACATAACAAAATTTAGGTCCAATTTCTACGTCGGATCATATGTTTAAGAAAAGTTTGTCAATGATGGAATTACTAACGAAAAATAAAAAATCTAAGAAAACCAAACCAATCTAACCAATTTGATGGTTTGATTTGATTCTGAGTATAAAATTAAATATCTTGGTTTACATGTAGAGAAAATCAATAAGTATGGATTCATATCCATTTTATATTTTAGAAAAATCAAATAAAAATTGAATCATTTACCCTTCAAATTAAACATTAACGTTCTTCAGTATTATCGTTACCTGTGGTTTAGAAAAAAAATGTTGTTATGAGGGAACATGAATATTTTTTATTTAGGAAAGCGCCTAAAAACACAAAAGAAGTCAAATTTCAAATTATATATATATAAGAAATAGACCATATTTTAATTTTAAATTAGTAAAAACGAACAATTAAAAACAAAATGGGTAATAATTTTTTTAAAAAATGCAAAGAATATTGAAAACCAAATCAATTCAAGTAAAACTAATCCAATAGTTATGTCATTTAGTAGATGTTTGGTTTAAATCTTTATTTTTCAAACACAAATTGAGTAAAATTATTAAATTTTGTTATATTTGTAATTTTTTAAGGGTGTGTTGTTGTAGTCGATGAAATTATGTTGATTTTGGCTTAGCAGTCGTTGCTCTAGAAATGGAAAAATATTTGGAAGTCGAACTATAATCTAAATTTATAATTTAAAATGAAATATAATTTTGGGGCATGAAATTAAATACAAAATGGAGCATTCCCACAAATTATGATGTTTGTTCTTTCCCCCACTCGTATGACTCATTACGCCATCCTCTCCTCGTCCGGCTTTAAAATTAGGGTTTCGATCAATCTCCTCTGTCGATTTCCCCGTGCCCACACGGATTTCGCTGTTCTATAGCCGGTAGTTATGGCTAATCGGACAGACCCAGCTGCGAAAAGCATAAGGGGAACGAACCCCCAGAACCTAGTGGAGAAGATTCTTCGCTCCAAGATTTACCAGAACACTTACTGGAAGGAACAATGTTTTGGGTTAACGGCGGAGACATTGGTCGATAAAGCCATGGAGCTCGACCACCTCGGCGGTACATATGGTGGCAACCGCAAGCCCACGCCGTTCATGTGTCTTGTCATGAAGATGCTCCAGATTCAGCCGGAGAAGGAAATCGTGATCGAGTTCATTAAGAATGAAGACTACAAGTAATTGTTACTGTCATTTTACCTCTCATTAAGCAGAACTCTGGATTGTTCTTATCTAGAAGCGTTTAGGAGTAGGGTTAATTGAAAGGAACATTGCAATTGTGTGTTGTATATGGAGATTAAGAAAACCATGGTTTTGCAAAGTTACTGCGAAATTTATGAAAACTAAATACTCGTAGGTTCAAGTGTTTTTGCAGTTGATCAGTGAATGATCTTAGAATTTCTGTATGGGCCTGTCTTTGTTAATGTGATTAATAAGTATAAGAAATGGATGAACTATCAGGCTTATGGTTGAGCTAACTTAAGTACATTGGAAATGTGTTCTTTATCTCATGGTTTTCTATGATTTTCTATGGTTCTTAAAGTGATAGTTCACTTGCCTTAGCTTGCGATGATTGCATTGCTTTTTATACTTCGTGGTCTTCAAAATCCGTTGTCAGTTAATAAGTACGTTGTCTTAGTGAATACTCTCTCTTGTAATTTCCTGGGAATGCTACTTTTGAAATTATGTATATATATATTTTGTGACATAGATATGTTCGGGTTCTTGGTGCCTTTTACTTGCGTCTCACTGGGACTGATGTTGATGTATATCGTTACCTGGAACCTTTGTACAACGACTATCGGAAATTGAGGAGAAAATTAGCTGATGGATGTAAGTTACTGAGCCTCTTTTTGAATTTTATTTAATTAGTCATTGTGAAAACTAGTTGATTTTACATTCTGGTTGGAATATTGTATTTTTAGTTATGATCTCCTCTCTAAAATGAAGTTGTGAGCTCAATCTTATTTTTATCAGGTTTTTCTTTATCGCACGTGGATGAAGTCATTGATGAACTTCTTACTAAAGATTATTCATGTGACATAGCTATGCCGCGTGTCAAAAAGAGGTATGGTACTGCTAACTCATTTGCCTATTTTCCAGTGGATTATTTTTCGAGTGGAAGTTGATATTATATTATTAGAATGAGGGGATTAGGAGAAATATTCATTATTCATTGTTTGATAAACAGAAGTACATGAATCACAAGTTCTAAATGTTGCTGTTCTGTTTTCTCTCTCTTGTATGTGTCTCAAGCGTTCAGTTTGGGTGTGATGTTACCTTTGAAGTAACCTAAATATAAGACACACTTTGTAATGGCAGATGGACTCTTGAATCTGCTGGTTCATT
The DNA here is from genome assembly GCA_025688845.1 of Cucumis hystrix. Taxonomy (NCBI): domain Eukaryota; kingdom Viridiplantae; phylum Streptophyta; class Magnoliopsida; order Cucurbitales; family Cucurbitaceae; genus Cucumis; species Cucumis hystrix. The sequence goes on from CM046887.1 coordinate 15,135,415, forward strand.
GCCTCCAAGGAAAAGTGCTTTAGAAGATGACTTTGAGGAGGAGGAAGAAAAGGAGGAGGCTGAGCCAATTAATGATTCTTTAGAAGATGATATTCATGAAAAGGTATAAACGCATTATCTATTTGTATGTAATAGCATCTTGTTTGCATTTTCTTATTCTTGCTAACCTGCTTGATATCTTGCATCTGCAGAATTATTATCGTGGGAGAAGTCCGGTGCGAGAGAGAGACAGAGACAGAAGGCGTGATAGTCACAGACACAGGTTCTATTCCCTGTTTGTTTTATGCATTTATGCTCCCTCCCTCTCCTCTCGGTTTTTATGGATGCAATGAAACTTTGATGCTCTTTCTGAATTTGTGTATATTTCCTCCTGTGGAGAGTGCCATTATTTGATATCCCCTGTCTATTTGCTGCCTTCGATCCGTAGATCATTTTTTTTTTTCTGTTATTGTTAAATGTGAATAATAATTTTCAAGATCAATATCAACAAATTTGGACTCAAAATTTGTGACTTACTTGAGTCTTTCTGATGCCGATGCAATTATCTTAATGGAGTTGCTGATGATCGTTGAAAAATTAGATTGAACAAAATTAGAAGATGAATAGGAGAGTGGAAATTGTGGCATGGAATGAAGTTATTAGCATGTTTTGGAAATTGATAAAGAATTCATAACAAAACATGACCCATTTTGTTTTGTTGTGATTTTTTTTAATTACGTGGCTGGAAGCAGTTGGAATTTGTTAGTCTTGGATTGCTGTTCGGACTTGTCAATTAACATTCGCATGTTTCTGTCACAACCATGGTATTTCAAGCCAATGGTTGCTTGCTGCTTCCTACAATAAATTCTTAAGATCCTGCCAGGTTTCTCTGTACTGACAGTGTGCAGCTGAGAAGTATGATGGATCGTACATATATTTGTCGTAGTGATTTCATTTTCTCAATTTTACTTTTCCCATTGCATCGAAAGATTGCGTGTTACATAGATGTGTTTTTGAGCTGTCTTACTACAATGTTCCATTGAGTGGGAACAATATTGATCTTTTGACACCGTATTTTCTTTTGTTTAATAACAGGGACCGAGATTATGATAGAGACCGAGACTATGATAGAGATCGGGGACGTGGAAGGGAGAGAGATAGAGATCGAGAAAGGGATCGAGACAGGGAACGGGACAGGGATAGAGATAGAGATAGGGATAGGGATAGGGATAGGGATAGGGATCGCTATCGCTTAAGGGATGAGAAGGAATATGGTAGAGATCGAGATAGGGAAAGGGAAGGCAGGGAGCGGGAGAGACGAGATAGAGATCGTGGTAGAAGAAGGAGCCATTCAAGGAGCCGAAGTAGGAGTAAAGACCGGGAAGATGGGGAGTACCGGAAGAGACACAGCCGTAGCAGTGTTAGTCCCAGAAGAAGGGACGGAGCGGAGGATAGGGAGGAGCCGAAGAAGAAGAAAGAAAAGAAGGAGAAAAAGGAAGGTGGGGCAGGTGAGGAAGATCCGGAGATTGCAGAATGGAATAGGATTCGTGCTTCTCTTGGACTTGCACCTCTCAAGTAGATGGTTTTCTCTTCTTCAGTTTCAATGATATGCGAGTGAATTCTGTTTCATAAAGTATTGAAGTTAAAGCTTGTTATCCATTAAAGTTTGAGTTTGAGCCTTGTGGTTCTGATTTCTGTATAATATTAAATTTGCTGCTATGCTATTGCAATGTTGAATGATAGTATAAAATCACATTTGGAAATGCCTGCTTGTCCTTTCCTATCCTGTACTTGGGATTCTAAAAAATCATCTAAATTTACACTTTTGGGTCTGGTACTTCAATATCGTTTTTCTAATCGTACAAATATTAGGGATATGAATTTGAATCACGAAACTCTTGTCCTCAACCATACTCTTACTTTTTTCACATTTTCATTTGGAGTTCAAAGGTGTTGGGAATTGAATTTTCAACTTTTATATCAGTACACTATGCCTTTAAAGTTTATAATAAAAGCATTATGTCCGTTCACATTAAATATAGTATTTAATTTTGGAGTTTATAAATTATTTTGAAACAAAGTCAATATACTGACCATTTTGATTTTGCCATTTATTTTCGGTTGTATATACTTATACTTTTAGTTTATTAAATGTAACAATCAAGACAAATGATATTTTTGTCTGAATCCAAAATTAATATGTTTTGAAACATTAAAAATTATTTTTAAAATTAGCTGCAATTATTTAAAATTAATCTTAGTTGTTAAATGTGAATATAATCATTTTAGTTGTCCTTAGTTACTTTTTAAGTTATTATTTTTTTTAAAAGAAAATTTGGGTTTAATCTGCCCTTTTGGCTACAAGTTAAGAAGTGTCTTGAAAATCCAAAAAGCCAACGATTCCGGCACACTACTTAACCATAAACATTGTAATCTTAACCGCGTTAAATACTTATAACATTAATAACAAAGTTCGCGGCTTCATTGTCAATATCAACCATGCCCACCATCATTTGAATTACTATCAACCATGTCCAACCTCATTTGAATTACTGATAGAGATTATGGCAGCACTAACACATAGATTATATCCATCCTCTCATCCAAGCCAAGACCTTCACAAATTGCTAAAGTTTCCATACTAGAAGTGGACAAGACTGTGTTCAATAAAGCTATGAAAAGGGTTGTAAGTGAACCTTTTGAAAAACCAATTACTGTACCTCTATTCTTACATGTAGCATCATGACCAAAATACTAAGATCCTGATTAGATAAGTTGATAGATGAGTCTCAAAAGAGCCATTTAATAGACACTCCCAAGGTGAAATTGGAATCATATTCCATAATACGTTCGCATCTAGTTCCCACCGGACAGGATGTAGCCTATCTTTGATGACCTGCACTGTAATACAGGCTCTGACAAGATCGAAATAGAGAACTCCAACCAAAATTCCTTGAGAGTCTGGACACTTGTGACTGCCCCCATGCAGACTTGGGAATAGCGTATCCTAAACTACCTTTGCTCTCGTGCACAAAAGAACATAGCATGTTCAACTGTTTCTTCTTTCCTACGGCAAAGAATGCATCCATCAATCACATTCTACTTCCCGTTTCTGAGGGTAGCTAAAGACTGGAAGATTATTGTCACAAAGTCCACCAAATGCTGCTCTAGCCAATGCCGCTTTAGCATTAGCACAATCAACATTTTCTAAAAACGTGAATTGGAACATAGAAGCAACACAATCCAATATTGAACAACTGGGAAAATACAAACCATTCAATATCAGACTCACAAGTGAGAGGTGATTTTTCAAATATTTGCATTTTGCTTAACTTGTTTGCTAATAGGATTTGGTTAAAATATATTCCAAATTGCTTTTTATGGATGGGACTCAGCTTCAAAATTTGCTGATGCCCCCAACAATTTTATGTTGCTATGTTGCTACAACACAACCAATCCAGGATTAACATTTGCACGTAGATGTACCATCCACGGACCATCGCCGGCCCCGTCCTGCTCCGCCTTCCTGTCCGGCGTCTCAGCCTCTCGGTATTGCGCTTTTCGCTCTTGCAATAATCTTTTTTCTTTTCTTTTTTTTTTTTTTTCGAAAACGAGTTCGATTGTAGAGCTTCACCAAGCATCTAGACTTTTCCCGGTACTCTCTTTTTTTCCTGTGTATCGTCTTGTAGCTGCTGTTGTACTAACTCTTGATTGATCGATGAAAAAAATGCTGTTCGTGTAGCTATTAATCATCAATGTATGAATATTTATCATCGGGAGAGTCCGTGTTCACCTTTTCCTCACTGACTATAGTTTCTAGAGCGAGTACTGGTGTTTTCTAATATCTGCTTGAAATCCACGAGGTTCTTGTTGTTATTTATTCTATGATTCGAAGTATCTTAGATTATAACCGTCATTTCGGATTACACATGTTTATGAGATTCTAGAGATTGTTCAAGTTAGCCTGACTTGGATCGCCTGTAAATTTGAGCATCATGGATATAGAATAATCTTTGTACGCATTATCATCCGACATTTGGAACGTTTTGGCTATTTCTTTATTTGGTTGTGAGTGCTGTTAGCCAGTTAGTTGTCCACCATGAAAGTTTGTATTATTATTAATTACTAAGAGTCCATATGTGGAAGCTGGAAGGTAATGAAAAAGCATTATGTTTATAATTGGGATCTTTAATAACTGAGGAGAGATAGAGGAGGCCATCCACTTGGAGAATTGGAACCACCCAAAACTCAAAAGGCAACTTTGTACCACAAAGATGTCTAAAAAAAGAAAGTGGGATACGGTTCATAGTTCTTTTGACAGCTGTTGGCTCCAATAACTTTTCCTTGTACAACAACCACCTGATATCAAGAATCAAAGATCAAGCAAAAGGTTCAAAAGTGAAAATAGAAGACTTGTTTATCAGATTATCTTTGTGTTTTCTTTTATTGTGTTTAATTACGTGCTCGTATCTTTCAGCTGTATCTTGAAATAGATTCTAGGCGTGTCCATAGGTATAATGATATATTCAACCAGGTGCTTTAGGCGTTTCTTAATGGCTTTTTGGAATTATCAGTTTGATTTTGTTGTTTGGATTGGAGTTTTTTTTTTTTTTTTGTTCTTGGACTTGTTTTCTTTATGCCCTTGTATATCCTTTTACATATCTCAATAATGAAAACTTGGTTTCTTATAAAAAATTGTGATATTCAACATGGTGCTATAAAATTCTTGTTTTCTCTTTGCTGCTTGCTTTTCTTTGATGTTAGGACAAGAAATAGAATAAAATAAAGATGGGAAGGAAGGAAGGAAGGAAGAGGAGTAAGGAGGGGAAATTCCTTCTAGGTCATGTAGGTTGATTAGTTTAAAAAACTAGTGTTTAGATTTCCACTTGATGCATCGTTTGGTAAGTTTGATTTTTTTTAACTCATGATTAAGCTGTATATATTTACTTTGTGCACTGACATTTGTTTTGCCATGCGTGTTATAAAGAGAATTATATATTTCATAAAAGAGAACCCACTAAGATTGGATGTCTTAGTCCATTGGTTTCCGTACTTTTTTGTTATTCTCCATGTTGCTATTGTTTATGCATAGGCAACTTTTCGCTTTCTATAAACAGACATTTGGCTCTGAGCACACTGTATTTCTCTATTGCAATCTCTTCACTCCTTCCTAAATGAAAAATATCAAGAAGACCATGTTTTTTATATTTGCTCTCTTTTTTCAATTATCTAAAGCAATAGCTTTTTCGGCTTGTTCCAAATGTGGAAATCTTGAAGTCCCTTATCCGCTTAGCACAAATGACAACTGTGGAGACTCTAGGTACAAAGTTTATTGCAAAGATGATATTCTTCAGTTCAAGACAAGTGAAGGGTTTTACTATAATATTCATTCCATTGATCCTAATGCTTATAAGCTTATTATAAGCCCACCCGAAATACAGAATGGGAGTTGTTTCTCTTCTGATCTCTCTTTAGGAGGTTTAAGGCTAGATGAAAATTTACCTTTCAATGTTTCTACGCACAATACTGTCATGCTCCTAAACTGCTCAAATAATCTTATAAAGTCGCCCCTGAATTGTTCAATAAACAGCCCTTGTAGGCAGTTTGAGGAGATAATGATGGAAGCAAGTGGGTGCAAGAACACCCTTTGCTGTACGTACTTGAAAGATTCAGCCATGACTGCCCACATGATAAGAGTCAGAATTGGAGGGTGCACTGCTTATACTTCTGTGGTCAATTTTAAGCCTGGCGATTCAGTTGAAACCTGGAAATATGGAATTGAATTGCAATGGATCCCCACAAACTAGAATTAGTTTCTGGGATACATGCTGGTTCTTTTTAGTTTTTTTTTTTTCTGGTGTGTTTTTCATTTTACTGGTTGATGAAAGCTTATTTTATTACCTTTTGTTGCCTGCCATGTACTTCATTGTTTGGTTTTCATTCCCTATTTCATTTTGATGCTAATGCATGCTCTACAATTCTATCCCTTTCCCTCCTTCATTATTATGTACATTATATTAGATGTCTATGGTGGTATGGTGGTACGGTAAAACTCTTATTATTATAATCTAAGGCCAAACTTACATAGGGTGGCCTGGCCCTTTTTTCCATTATTGAGAATTCAAAACGTGTGGTTGTGACTTGCGAGGGTTAAATCATCCTTCCCTTCAAAACTAAGAGACAATGGATACTCCGGCTCGCTCTTAACAATACTAAGGTGGTGATGGCAAAGGCTCTAAATGGACTCCAAGTCCAATGAGCATTCAACTAAACAAAACTAAAATGAAGCAAAGAAAGACTTTGCTAGGTCATGACACATGAGCTATTAAGTTCTATGTCTAGAAATATCCCGAAGAGAGAAAAAATAGTGGCTAGGGGATGAATATAAGAAATAAAAGATCCAATATCCATATCATGACAATAGGGCTGTTGGCATCTTCAACCAACAATTTGAAGTTTTATTAAACGGACACTTTGTCCAATTAATCTCTTGAGGCAAATGAACACGAATAGAGGATACTTCCACAGTAAAGCATTTTGGCAGCTGGTCTTTCAATGATCATAGGACTTTAGGCCTGTTTGGAATGACTTTCCATGGACTTCAAAATATATTTTTATACGTGCTAGTGAAGGGTTTTTAGACTCTTAGACATGCATGCCAAATAGATCATCCAATCATGCATGCTAAAAAGTTCTTCTAAAAAAGTGTGTCTAGCTGTGTCTAGGAGGTGTCCACTTGGCTCTTCAATGCATCTAGAAGAGGTAAGAAAAAGGATGACTTTCTCTTTTGAAGAATTAGAATTCTTCAAAAAGGCACAGTTGGATTAGATTGTTGCAACCTTTTAGAGCTTTCCACTTGATTTTGGATCTCAAATAAAAAAAAAGGGTTTTATCTTTTAGGCAGAAAGGAACCTCTTTTTGACTGCTTATATAAAACCATGTCATAATCTGAAATTAAAATTGAACAGATATGACCTCTTTTTTTACCACATATATTCAAAGTAGGTTGTTGTGTGGGATAAAACATCCTTCCAAACAAAACAATGGGAGAATAGACACTTCTGCTCCAATAATAGTCCAAGGTAAGTTACAAAAAAGGCTCTATGAAAGGTTCATTGCACCTGAATGTAACACTCAACGATGAGGAAGAATTTACAATACATGATTGGCCCTGATGGTATTGTTTTTGTTTATGTATGACATGCTTGATAATTATCTCATTTCCATGAAATAATGTTGAGTTCAACATTATAAGAAATGGTAGTGAATAAAAGAACGCTATATGGAAGAATATGAAATCCTCATCTTGTTCTTGATTCTGGTATGCAATTTTGTTTTCTGAAAATATCGATACTCGGAATATGGTTCATGATCTTTTGGTGTTCCACCAAATTTTGTTTGCAAACGTTATACAAACTTTTGTTTAACTCTTTCCCTTAAATTGCAGGAAACAGGGATGTTACATTTACTTGGACAACCACAAAGGTTAGTCTCATCGAAACTACACTTTCATTAAGATGAATGAAATAATACATAAGTGCATAAAAAAAATCAAGTCCGACAAGAAAATATCTCCTGATATTATAAGTCAAAGGGGTGTGTTTGGGGAAATGAAGTTAATTTATAAAGTATGTTAGTTAATAGGTTGGACTTAGGGATTTTGTGTTTGAAATGCAGAATTTTAAGGTGCAAACTTCAATAGTATTTACGGTTAAAATTGAGTTATTTAATACCATCTTATGAAGTTGGTAAACCAAACACTTCCTAGGGGATCATTTTGTCCGCTAAGTTGAGTTAATAAGTTTGGAATTAAGAAGTTTTTATTTGACGTGTAGAGTTGTAAGGTAAAGTTTTGTTTATAAATATGAAAAATAAATGAAAAATAGAGGAAATGAAAATGAAAAGATAAAGTTACTTGATAAATTTAAAAGTAGAAAAAAGATGTAAAAAGTAAAGAAAGAGAAGAACATGAAGTTATTGGATAAATGTGCAAATTTCAGTAATGTACCAAATATTGTCTAAAGGTTAAATTTGATCGAAATTAAAATATTAATTATAAGGTTAGGAGAAGGTTTGTAGTACACGTAGGGCTAGTGGAGTGGCCAAGTGCTATGACCATTTCACAATGGAATCTTTGCCCAAGAAAAAGAGAGGGATCCTATAAAAAGGACAGTCCAATTTCCAAAGGCTCATCTTATAAAAGAAAACAAAGTAGAATATAAAAATGACAAGTGCACAATACAAAAAGGAAAAGAGTTAAATATAAACTAAAGTTGCTTATGATCAGAATGGGAGACCCACATTCACTCACTTTTCCATTCTTTTCGTTTTCTTTTAGAGTAGAAATAGGGCCAAAAAGAACTTTCAAGGGTCGGTATGATTGGTTAGTGATACTGAATTTGATAACCATAAATTTTGTTAAAATTATTGTTTTAAACATTTAGAAAAATTCAAAATAGTTTGGCAATTAAATATTTGGTTGATTCACTTTTTTGACCTTGGTTAGATTTTCTTTCTTTTTTTTTTAAAGAAAGTATTTATTGAGGATGAATATCTTTAAATTATTAACTTGATTTATGTTTGAATAAATTATGCCCCATTATTTTATGTTCAATTAACTAACAAAAATCTAACTTCACCCAGAATGAACTATGAAACCAAACACATCCCTTACCCAAATTAGTTTTTTTTTATTACATTTAATAAATGCATGACCTACACATTTTTATCCAATAGAAATAGATCACATAAAATAATTTTTTTAGAAAAAGCATTTGATTTGGTAAACACAAAAAGAAACTAATTGGATGAGGAGAGGAAATGTTTGATGTAGAGAGGGTTGTTGAGTAGAATATTCAATTATGAGTTAATTACAATAAATAAGAATATAAGAATGTATGTCCCCTGACCATTTATATAATTGATATCCAAAAACTTACATTTTTTTTTAGCAAAGGATGAAATGGAAGAGAGAATAAAGAGAACCTACACTTTTTAAGTGACCTATAGGCATAAAATTACAAAAGACACCTACAAATCTCATCTTTGTATCTGATCCGGTGTGTGGTTGCTGGTGGTAGACGATGAAGCTGTTCTACCGTTCAGGATTCCGTTGTCTATCGGCGGACTTACTCCCCATTTCCCTTCTGATTCTGTTGGCTCAATTACTTTAACAGATCCGTCAGACAATCCAATGGCTAATTGGTTCGGATCTAATGGATGTGTGGCAACGACAAGCGGGTATATAGCTTGGCTTCTACAAAAGTTCGAAATGACAAAAAAAAAATGTAATGTCACTCCATACGAGTAATGGTAGAATTTGATAAAAAGAACTCCTAAGCTTTAGTCTTGTAATCATTTTGCAAAAACATAAACTTCAGTTACTTACGAATTCAACACTGCAGATGGCAAGTACACTGATGGGGCAATGCGACATCTTAGTCGAAGGGTATCGGCGTCAAACACTCCAACATTACCATCGCAAAACGTAGCGTAGACCAATTGGCTATTGCAGGAATATGCTGCGTAGGAAATAGGAGCAGGAAGCACGTCTTGTGGAACCCACTGAGGAGAAGAACCAAGAGTTAAGGAAAAACCATATAGTTATTGGTATCATGGAATCAATAACGATTGTGAAAATCTGTACCTGCCGAATACGATCCATTTTCGAGGCATCATATATAGCTATCTGGGTCTCGTGGACTACCAACAAGCGTATCTGATCAGAATGGAACTGTACACGAGTATCACCGATGGGCGCCTTTCCTGCTGGGAGCTGAATTGTTATGGATTTCCTCTTTTCCCAAGTGTCAATGCTCCACAAACACAGCTGTGCAGAGTTGAGGAATAATTAGTGGTAAAAGATGGAGAAAAGCAAGCACCAATGTTTATATTCATGGAGGTAAGCAAAAATTAATTAAATCCCAGTTGATCAAAGGACAGTGAAGATTATGACGAGCCAAATAAAAACGATAGTGCAAAAGTACAAACGTTCGACTGTATAATTGTTGCTTAACAGAGGATAATAGAGTGACAAGAAAATAAAATCACTCACTTGAGCATCAGCACCAGAAGAAACCAAAATATTGAGACTGGTGGAAAATGCGAGACCCGTTATCCGCTTTTGGTGACCCTTCAATTTTGATTTTACCTGAAAAGGGAAGACATAAAATGCCATTCATATAAGAGAGCAAACTAAAATAGGATGAAGGCAATATTGCGAAACCTTGTAGGCTTAGGGATAATGCATGAATGTATAGAACCAACTCCTTAAAGAAAACTTCTGGCACTACGACTGCTTTTCACTGTAAAATTGCTTTTATAAATATTAGTGGATCTCACATTTGGGTTCCATTTTATTTTTTAGAAAAAGTACGTTGACGTGAGACAATAAATGGAGGGAGTATGCATGGTGTAGAAAATTTCCCGCTGTGTTTTCAGAGAGAAATACCTCATCCACTCTGACATTGTATATGTGAATGGTTGAATCCTCCATTCCTATGGCAATAATGTTGTTATCTTGAGGGTGGAAAGCTAGGAAGGTAGAAGCTGGGGGAGGAGGCATGAATGTTGTCATAACCTACAAGTCAAAGCAATTCATCACCAACCGGAAAAAAAACTATAGGTTACAAAGAATTTAATATGTTCTTGGATAATATACCTTAAATGTCATCATGTTAAATAATGAAACTTTTCCACCGGATGCTGACATTACATATGAGTCGTTTTTCGATAGTGCTATGCATGGGACAGCTTCTTCAAGGTTTACACCTAAGACATCATTAGTCATGAGAAGACCACTGTTTGGTTGCCAATGCTGTGGAACAACATTGGCGGTGGCCTAAAAACGTAAAGGTTAAGATAATTGTCTTCAAAATGGATGAGAAAAAAAGAGTGAAGAAAAGATGTAAATTTATGAATGCTGATAGAAACTAATGTATCTCCTAAAATCTCAAGAAACTAAAGGAAATCGGCATATGTATGTTGAAAGCTGTTCGAGCTAGTACCTTTCCACTTGGATTCTGTTCATTGCGTGTCCATTTCCAGAGCTTCTGGATTCCATTTGACCCAAGGGCCAAAAGACCAACACCAGAATTTGTATATAGAAGTCTAACAACCTGAATAGTACGGAAGAATTGATCCATGTGGGAAATAATATCTAAGATCTCAAAAAATTTGAACATATAACAAACCTTGTGGGAGGAATCTGCATTGTCAGGCATGGTGACCAACCGGCAACTGGCTGGATCAACAATTTCAGCTAACTGCCAGGGTTTGGCTTTATCAATTGCATCTTCTACAGTTCTTGCTTTGTCCAAATTTCTCCCCAAACCTTCGACTCCATTCTTCAGAAAGTTGTTGATAAATCAAAATGGTCAGTAATTCTAACAGCATAATACGCTAAATGACAAACAAATTAAAAGCATAGAAGAAATTAGGGATGACACTCTCGAACAAGTGTCTTTTTCCGGCCGAAGAAAGATTTGTCCAATGACAATGATATCTAAAACAACTTCACCATAAGAGAACAAAATTAAAAGCAAGGTCCAAAGAATCAGGATTTATGAAAGGAGCCAATTCATAACCGATCAACTTGTCACTGCTAAATTTGAGTATGTTACTAGAAAAAACTACAAATTTTCAGAAGGCAAACACGACTTACGATAATTGAAGGAGGTCTGACTGGGGAACTTCTTTCTACTTTGCAATTAACTGGACTAACACTTGCAACGGCAGATGGGCCAGAGACCTAAATGTGCATATTTGTGAGTTTTGAAGATCAAATCAGAAGTTTCTTCAGGAAAAAGAAAAGTAAATAAGGTCAAATAAAGAATAATCCTATGATAACAACAGAGTAAACGTAGGTATGAACCTTCAAGGCAGATTCCATGGGCGACCTCAACGCTTCAAAAGGGGTGGTGGATTCAATTGCCTTTAATGATCTCATTCCCACAGCATTGGCAAGTATCTTAAACCCATTATCCGTTGTAACAGCAAGAAGATTTCCTTCCTTATTGAACCTCAAGCGAGGAAGACTCTGAACAAGCACACAACTTAATTCATCGATGACCAGGATAGTAGAATAAACATGTGATATAAATGAAACAATACAAAATATACTAACCGGAAGTCCACCTTCTGCATCAGTGTAAGTGAGAATGTTGACGTTATCCATATCCCAAAACTTAATTTGACTATCTTCACCCACAGCCAAAAAGTGATTCTGAGTTGTATCGAACTGCACAACGCCAGTTGATTTCTTCCTAAATCCAAGATATGTCCTCTTTATTGCTCCCTCACTCTCGTTCCATTCAACTAGATAAGAATCTCCATCTTTACTTGTTCCACAGGAAAATAATCTGAAAAATGAAAAGAAAAATAATAATTAGATTTATGGTTATTAAAAAACAGTCAAAACGAAAAATAGGAAATACAAACATGAACAAACAAAATAGAGCATGGAAATTGGACGCAAACTAATAGATTCATAGTAATAGTCCAGAGATATACAGAACCTAGCAATCTAGGATTTGAGGAAAAATAGATTTATAAAAATAGAACGAAGCAAGAGAGAAAAAATGGTAGAACAGGATAGAAGAGAGGAATTGGATCAAGAGATGACATGATGACAAAAACTCAATAGTTCAATTATTCTTAATAGCCAAATCAAACAATCACATGACCGTGAGCACCTTTTAGCAGAGTCATAAAAAGAAATACAAGTGATTGAAATTAGAAACAACAATCAATCTGAAACATAAAAAAGAAAATTAATTGAATATAATAAGTTCGATGATATTCTAGTGTAGCGCCAAGTTCTTTCCCCATTTCAGGCATCGATATGACTACATACCTACTCCCATCCGCACTATAAAGCATCGTTGTACACCACTTTCCAGGGGCATCATAATCAACTCTTGAACCCATGTGATCATAGAGCCATGCCTTTATCTTTCCATCAAGAGCTGTTGAAAATATGAACTGCAAAGCCACAAGTCAACATGGAACATTAAGCTCCCAGTGAATCATACCCAATGAATGACTTATCATACGCAAAAGATTCAAAGGAATCCAAAAAAGAGTTGATAGATTTTCCTAACTGCTACCATGTTCAATTAACATTTATATATCTAGCATGAACTCACTTGAATGTTCTCCTTGTGATGAGGACATATGGAATACACTGATGCCTCGTGCCCTTCAAAGGTAAACAGTTTTCGTCCACCTATATCCCAGACCTGCACAATTTCTCAAATTATAAGCAAAAGCCAAGTTCGCCTAAAAAAGTTACACAGAAATAAAGATTTCTTAAAGTAAGAGAGATGATCACCCTACCTTTATGAGCTTATCTTCTCCACAAGTTACCACGCAAAGCTGTTTATTTGGATGGGCAAAAGCCAAGTCATTCACTCCACCTACATGGGCATCGATCTGGAAAGGAAAGGTAAGAAATGGTAGGTCAATAGAATATGAAGTTATTGTATTAAATATGTAGAAGACAAACAAAAGTATAAGCGCACCTCGGATTGTTGGTTTAGTTCATTTGAACTATTATATGAGTACAAGTGAACTAAATGTTTGGTAAATGCAACCCCTGCAACAAAAAGAAGTGAGATAATCAATTGGGCACCTACAATTGGTTACCACCTATGACTAAGATATAGCAACACGTTTTCCCGTTGTCAAAATGAACGTACCAACAAAAGTCCCATCTGGACTCCATGTAACTCGGCTGACAGATATTGGAGTGTCTTTTACAATGGCAGCCTGCAAGCATATTAAGCAAGACAGCAATATCAGGTCATGACTTCAAATAAATTCCACATATTAACATAAAACATGACAACTTTGATGTTCCCAAAGAGAATATTAACATAAAATCAGACTACCAAAAGGTCCAAATTAGAACAAAACCTGAAATGCCAATGACCTAGATGATAAATCCCAAAGCTTGAAAGGCTTTGAAATCAATCTCTCCCGTATACCAAGTTCCCAAAGTGTAACTTCACCATTGTTAGAACCAACTGCCCAAAAGACCCAATAGGTAAGATATATCAAGAAAGGAAGAAAATATCTCAAAACTTGGATTAAGAAATCAGACATAGAATTTTAGATCCGAGTTGATTCATTTGGTACACAAACATACCAAGAAGTAAAGTGTGGTGAGTAGGATGGAAATCCATGCTTGTAACAGTAGACCCTTGGTGCAATGTAAAAGCTACTGTTCTCGGCAGGTCTTCAATTGACCAAGACGCTTGCTGCCTGGGTGCTGGATATGTGACCTGAAAAATATAGAGAACATTAGCAAATCTCAAATCATCGAAAGTCACACAAAGACCAAATTAAAGAAGATAAAGAGCTGCATTTACATAATAATACAAGGATTATGGAAAAAGTTACCTCCTCAACAGATTGAGCAGACCGCAATCGCTTCATTAGTTGATCATGCTCAGGATTCTGATAATCAACCATACCAGGATTTGATGGAGGCGTTCTTGCATGTTTCAAAATTGAGACTGCATGTGTAAAATGGAAAGTTATCATCCGGATTCAGGACAATATACAAATAAGATTGCTTTACCCAGGTGTGTGTTGTGACAGAAGAGGGTTAACAAAATATTTTATATGAATGCCTATTTCTTCCTGTAAACACCAACATTGGAATTATTTTATATGAATGCCTCTTTCTTTCAAGCTACTCTTTTGAAAGAAAAACTAAGAGCTGTTCCGAATTAATGTTACTGTGGAAACTGGTTGAATTATTTGGCTTGGTATAATTTTGGAATTGAGGATATTTTATTTCACGATCTGGGACTGAACTCCTTATCTATGGCCTCTGGGATTACTGTGCTCGATTCAGGCCAATTGAAACCTTTCCCTACAATCTCGTTTTAGCTTTTAAGTTGGGAGGATACCTTTTTCTACCTATCCTGTGATCAACTGTGGAAAGAATTCTTCATTTTAAATACATTGCTTTACAACTCCCTATATACTTTATATGCTCAAGTTGAAGAAGAGATAGGAATAGGCAAATTGAAGAAGAGATCAAACCTTGATTTTGTGGAACGGGAATGGATGATGCAGTAACCACAGCTGCTTGAACAGACGAAGAAGCTGAAGCATTTGCCATCCAGCCAGCTAAAGCGTTGGCATTTGCTGCAGCTCCAGTTGGTGGGAACGGCTGTTTGATAATAACATAAAAAGGAATTTAGAAATAACTTAATATTCAGATGTATCCAAGGAGAGGAATATGTAACACCCATACACTGTGGGCTCCTAGTGGGGCATAAGGTGCCGGTTTTGCAACAGGAAGATTGACAGGTGTTGGTGCCAGAGGACCGTTTGGTGGCGAACATGTATGGTCCATGAATAAAGTCTTGATATCAGGATTTGGCCGTGGGTTCTTGCATAACTGATGCTGCCAGTTCAAGCTGCATAAAACAAGTATTATCAATGGTATGGAATTAAAAGAACAAGACCTCACCATCTACAGCTACTATCATCTGCTAATGCTTTGATGATTCAGTGTTGTAGCACTAGTATTTTATTTACTATGGAGACAATTTTCACATTAATAGAAATTAGTGAAATCAAGGAGTAGGGTTCAATGTCAAAGGTTGAAACTCATCAACAACTATGATTCTAACCTTTGATTGATGAGTGTTCGTAATCTTGATGACTTCAAGGCTGGGAAAACAAGTTTGTCTCTGAAAAGAGGATTTGCCTCTATAAGCTTTTTCAGCTCTATCAACATTATACTACGAGCAGCCTTTGTGTCACCATACTTGGAAAGCTGCTCATTTTCCCTGGTAATAGTTTATTCAAAGAAGTAGCAAGACTCGGTAAATAAAACCCAAAAGATTGATAAATTCATTACAAGAGTTATGACTAATTTCATCAAGCCATTCTTTTATATGCAATCTATGTTCATTTCCTTCATATCATCTATATCAAGGAAGGATATTCAATCAACTTAGGTTGCTTATTAATAATGTATGTGCAATAACTTACCTAAAATTAGTAAGAGTCAAAAGCTGAGTAATTTCTTTGTACAACTCCTCGTTAAATGTTGAGAAAACTTTCAAGTCGCTTACCAATATCTCCACAGCCTTTGCTTTGTCACTCCTTCAACATCATCAAACAGGACAAGTTATATATATCATTACAAGAGAGTTAAATTCTTGTACGTATGAACTATAAAGAAAAAGCTTAAGTACCGGTCAAGGGCTTCAAGATACTTCTGCTTCCTTATCTCGAAAAATATCTTCATTGAGTATCTGTTATCATCCACTTTAGTATATCCAGATAAGTACTTTTCAACTTCCTCCCATTCTCCAGCTTGAACTTTATCCTCAAAGTACTTCATATTGAAGTAAAACCCAGATTCTTTCTCCAGTCTACACATAAAAAAAAAAAAAAAAAAATTCCTCAAACAAAACATCAGCAAAACTCCAAACTATTCCCTTTGAGGGGGAAGTGTCACAAAATAAACTATCATGCTAATATTAAAGTAATGATAATAATTATAAGAAAAGCATCATGCTATAAAGGAAATCTTTTGGTTCCATTCCATCTTTAACTGTCATTTCGCCGGTTCCTAGCAACAGAAACTTTTGCTTAAAATGAAACCAACAGTAAGAATCTAAATCCAGGATATCTTTTCACGTTTCTCACTACGAAACAGAATGTCAGCATTCTGTAGTAGTACATGCTACAAAGTCAGTTAGATAAAAATCCCCCATCCCCGACTATTTTCCCCCAACAATCAGACATCAAATATAAACACTAATTCAAAATCCTCGATAAAAAAATTAATTAAAAATATTTTTTTTTTAAAAAAAGGAAAAAAAAAAAAAAAGCGCTAAAAGAATTAATTCAAATCTGCTCTAAGCATACACTAGCCAGATGAGAAACCAGGCTGCAACAACAATAAGTAATGCGTTTCAACATTAAATTCAACACACACATCGAACAAACGTATAATTCAGATTCACAAATTCTACTTCCTCTCATCCCATTTAATTCCATTACAACTAAATTCAACAACTCCAACACAGAATTAACAAGGAATAGAGAAAGAAAAAACTCACCTATGCACTGATTCCTTGAACTTCTCCTCCTCAAGGAATTGAAGTATAAGAAACACCAATTCTCTGCTTAAAGACGACATTTATTCCAACCAATACTCTCAGAAAGCAAAAGCTCACCGTCCAAAACCCAAACCTCGAAGCGGAGAGTTCAAATAGGCAGCAAAGACGAAGGAATCCAGTCGAATATCAAAAGCAACAAGGAAATCGATGCTCAGAGTTAGCGGAAATCCTGAAAACACAAAGAATCATGAAGGTTTGAAGCATCACTGGGAGCGAATTCCAAGGAATTCTAGGGTTTCAGAAGGGTGCAGAGACGAGAGAGAAGAGGACTTGGTCTCGCTATCTTCGATGCGTTGTACAGAGGTCTCTCTTTTTCTACATGCCTATCAGTGACAAAAAAAACTTTGATAACCACTTTCGATAAGTTATCAGATCTGGAAGAGTGCTTATTGATAAGGGGATGGAGTTATGAGTAATGTAAGATAAGAGCAATTAAGAGTCCGTGTTGCGGATTCGAACCACTAATTCAAATCTAGTGAATATTCGTTACACACGTCCAGTCGTACCCTACTCTCTCTCTCCTCTCTCTCTCATCCTCATAGCTCTTTTCGTACTGTCGCTTTCCGTTTCAAATTAATCGGAACCATTATCGCCGTCCTTATCGCGATTTATTCCCGAGTTTTTGTCGTACTTTTTATTTTGTTATTTTAATTTTCCTAAAAAGTAAAAAGAGTCTTCACTCGCGAGGTATTGATGCTTTCCCTAACGGATTGGATTTCAGTTCTCACTGTGGGACCCCACCTTGATGCCTCTCTACTTTTCCTCTTTTCTTAATTTCATTTTTTATGTTTTATTTATTTCTTTTTCACTTTTAATTACATCAATTTTCCATAATATTAAATTTGATATTTCTAAAATTCCCCTTTAAGACTTTGAAAGGGAAGTGGAAATTTCAAAGCTAAACAAAAAATAACATCTGTGAATTTTTATTTTAGTTTTTTTTATGAAGTATAAATAGTTGGTGTTTATTTCTATTTTTTTTTTAAAAATCTCAATTTTAAATGTTAAATTGTTATTTGATATTTTAAATTATAAATATTATCTTAAATCTCTTTTGTCTAATATTAGACTTAGGTGTTGAATCCAGACCGTTTTCAAACATAAATCTGATGATTTTGTTATCATAAAATAAGTTTTCATATTTTATAGTTATCTAATTTTTTATTTTGTTTAATAAATTCAATGAATTTTTATATTTCGTTTGATTAATAGATTTTTAGGACTACATACAAAAACAACTATCTGACTTTTTAATTGAGGATTTTTTCAAACCTACTCGTATTTATTGTAGTTTTGTTTAATTTTAGGGTTGCCTTCTGATTAACATGGTGTGTATTTGAAATTTTGAGTTTAGAGTTTGGTCTTAATGTTCACTTATTGTGATTAAACTAAAGTTTTATCTTTGTTGATGGTGGGTTTATTGTAGTTGTCAATGGGACTTTGCTTGAATATATTGTTGTGAAAATAGAAACCACTTATGGGCTAAATAAGAACTCACAATGAGTCTTTTGATGTTGTATATCGAAGAGATGTCAATCAAAATTACTTAACAAAATATTGCTTGTATGTGAAGTGGTGAATCACACACTTAGGAGATCAGACATATGTTGCATTGAGAGAATCTCGTACGTACAAGACCTGTAGAGACGTTTTTGTGTGAAAGTGAGAGGACCTAAAATTTAAAGGAAGTGCGTCTAAGCTAAAACTAAATGATGTGTTTGGAGAAGGGTAGGGTTATGGGGGGTTAGAGTTATGATAAACCTAGGATTATGATATGATGTGTTTGGAAAAAATGTTATGGAGGAAGTGTTATGATAAGATGTGTTTAGGGAAGAGTTACGTAAGTAGTGTTATGAAATTTATTATTTTTTTTTAAAAAAAATCATATTATAAATTCAATACACAAATTTCTATACTTAATTTATCCCATCGTCTTAGTTTTCGTAAAATAATTTGCCTAAATTTTTTTAAATATTACGTTCATTTTCAACATTTTTTGAGTAATCTTACGTGTGAATAGTTATTTTTTAAAATCATATTCTAAATCCATTACAGGAATTTTGTATATTTAATTTACCAAATTGTCATAGTTTTCATAAAATAATTTGCCTTAATTTCTTTAAATACAATATTCATTTTCAACCTTTGTGTAATTTTTTTTTAAAAATCATATTCTAAATCTATTACACGAATTTCGTATATTTAATTTATCAAATCGTCCCAATTTTTGTAAAAAAAATTGCTTAATTTCTTTAAATACGACGTTCATTTTCAATATTTTTTAAGTAGTCGTTATGTGCGAATAATTTTTTTCAAAACAATTCATATTCTAAATTCAACAACACAAATTTCGTATATTTAATTTACCTAATCGTCCTAGTTTTTGTAAAATAATTTATCTTAATTTATTTAACTACGACGTTCATTTTCAACATTTTGTAAGTATACGTTACGTTTCAATAAATTGGTTTTTATGAATGTGACATGCAATCCATAAACATGTAAATACATGCAAATAACTATTGAAAATACGAAGTCTCGAAAATATAAAATAACAATAAAAGCTTTTACCAACTCTAGTTTTGTTTTCTAGTGGAAAATTACAATGAATCTAGTTTTAGGCTTATCTTCAATTTAATTTAGACTACTTTTAAAATATCAACTTTAATTTTTTTTTCTTTCTTTTTGACGGTGGTTTATATAGTTTCAAAATATTTATTTTAGTCATTATGCAACAATTATTGGGTAAAAAATTCACGAACCTACCATCTCTATAACAAAAGATTTGTTATGTTAATTTAACCAAACTTAATTTAATAACCAAAATAACGTTATGAAAGTGGCAAAATGTTGACAAACTACCTCTAAATAATAGGTTTGTGGAAATTACAGCCCCACTAATTTTTAATTTAATCAAATAGTCCTTATAGTTTGCTAATTGTTTAATCAATTTATGGTAGTTTGTTAAAATTGTACCATTTTATTTATTGAATGGACCTTTCTTAGGTATTTGTATAGAATTTATAACTTAAAAACAAGTATTTTTAAAATAAAATAAAAATTAATATTAATAAAACTTATAGGTATAGAAATTATAAATGAGAAAAAAATTAAATAGTATTTAAACTTAAATAGATTAATTATATATGAGGAAGAGTTGAGAAAATGTTGGAGAAGGGTTGAGGGGAGAGGTTAGGGATAAAACTAGGGTTATGATAACACTTTTCCCAAACGTGGCAACCTTTCTCCCAAACACACCCAAAGAATTGTTGAATATGAAATCTTTCATCTAAGTAACTATTAGACATATTTTACTTTAATGTTAAAAGACCCATTGAACATAAAATTAAAAGTTGGGAATTTTTTATATTATATTATTGTCTTTTTCTTTTTTAATTTAAAAACATTTTTTTAAAAAAATTAAAACAAACTAAATGAATATGTCAAATTTTTTTAAGCTACAACTTCAACCTGAATTATAAATTATATATTTAATTATACCTAGAGATATCTTAATAAATAAGAATTATTTCAACTCTTATTAATTTAGCAAAGAATAAATAAGGTAAGTGGTAGTCATCATCTCAATTCCATAAATATAGAAAAATTCCACTTCACCATCTTCTCTTTTCACAAATCTTTAATTTAAATAAAGTGGTTCATCTTTAGATTAAGTGTAAAAAAGATTAAGCTCATCCCTAAACCCATAAGAAAATCAAAATATAATTATAATATAATTATAATTTATTTATAAGTTCTATAACCTAAGAATAGAACAAGATGGTCAACGTATTTGTTAGTTCCTTAATTTATAAATTAGAATTTAATCCATATATTTATATAAAACCCTTGAGATATTTATCCAATGATATTTTATTAAAGTATAGAAACTTAAATTTCAACTTTTAAACTATAGATACTAAATTATATATTTTTTCAAACCACATGTATAAAACATGTAATTTAACCTTTAAAAAATATAATAAAACTATTTACCCAATATAACAAAATTCATCAATCTCAGTTTTTTTTAATGTATATATTGTAAATAATTTGAACAAATTCTCTAATATAAAAAATAAAATGAAAAGAAAAAGAAAAAAAAAAAAAAGAAAAGGAAGGGAATGTCATGCTCACACGTTTAGTTGAAAACATTGAGCACGTCTCAACCCAACAACATCTCAAATAACAAATAAAATAAAAAATTGAAAAAATTGACAGCTTTTCTTTTATTGTTTTACATTGAATTTTGGTTCAAAATAATGAAACATCATTTGTCTCATTATATAAAATAAAAATAAAAATAAATAAGGGTTCTACTTGGTGCGGAATTTCATTTCCTCTTTTTTATTAATTAAATTAATTATATAAATAAAAACTTTTAAAAAGCTTAGAAGAAGCCAACCCGAGTTGCATGTCCTTTCAAGTAGGGGCCTACAAATTTCTAGGGACCACACTTATTTGACATGTGTCATCACTTCCTTTAACTCCACTCCCTCACGCGCCTTTAACTGCCCGTGGTGTTATCTGTACCCCAAAGGCACATGTTACGCGCCTTGCCCTTGCGTCATCATGACACCGATACAATCCCCTTTTTTCTTTACATCATTTTTTCTTATTTCTCGCGATATCATTCCTTTCTTCCTCTAATAATTTCGAAAACTTTAGAGCTTTTCTATCATTCATCAAAATCGATTTTGTTATAACTATCATTATTAAATTTTGGTGTTAGTATGTTATCCGTCGCTTCCTTCGCTCTATGTTTACGTCATCACGTGTCTCGAAGATACTGAACATGCAATCTAACTTATCAAATTCTCCGCTCTCTGTTTATATCGTCTCACGTGTCTCAAAGATACTAAATGTAGTATCTTTGCAATAATCAAACTTACCAAACTCTTTGTTTTTTATTTACACATTGTCACGTGTCTCAAAGATACTGAACGTAATATCTATGCAATCCAACTTACCGAATTGGCTATTGTCGTTTGGTGAGTTTTGTTAGATCTACGTATTAATTGAAACTCCGAAGAAATTTGAGATACTGAACATTAAAATTTTTTCTATTTTTGTAATTATCTATTTATTTATTTTAATATTATATTTTTAGATATGGATGTTTGTGTTGTGTCTTGTTTTTACAACAATTTTGAATGTATCTTTTGTTTTTTTGCCTATTGAAAAAATAAGTACATGTTTGTGTTTGTGTTTAGTCTAGGTTCATAAATTTGATCTTAATCTAAACAATTATTTAAAGAGATTTTTGTTAGTATTTAGGTTGGATGCAAAAACTATAATTAATTCATTTATAATCCTTCCTTGTTTTAGATAATGTATAATGGTTAGTTTATAGATAATTTATAATATATTAAATAATACATATTCCAATTTAAGAAAATGAAGTTGTGTTTGAGCACGACTGTTTACATTTTAAATAAGATAGTTGAATTTATTTTCTTTTTATTTTAATTTTTAGAATCGACTTGATTACTCCAACATAAATTTTGATTGACTAAACTTTGAAAATAAAAAATAAAATCTAGATTGACTAAGGGATGATGAATAAATTTAGATAAATTTATGAAGTTTATCCTCTAAAAATTAATGTATAGTAAAAATTATATTGTAAAATATTATAGATAATAAATTATATTATTATCAATTAAAAAATAAAAGGGCAATCTAGGCTTAGGGCTACTCCTACTTTATAGTGAACTCCTAAAATTTATTAACCTTTCTGTTACCACATTTAATATATATATATATATATATATATATGCCAACTAAATAAAGTTTAAAATTAATAGTAAAATTAAAATTTATTAATGTACTTCAACTTATATAAATTTATATTTTAAATTTTTATGAATCTTAAATCGATAAAAAAAAAGTGTAAAAAAAAATGGTTGTGATGATAAAAATTAATTGAATTTATTCATCAAAATGGATGGCCATTGCATTGTCTCATTTGGCAAAGAATATAAATAGCAAAAATTACGAGTTTTAAAATAAGTGAAATTCTAAAGAGAGAAATTATTATTGGGAAGCATTATTGCCTTAGTGAGTGTGATCATTAAGCATTTTTCAATTTAGCTTTAGTCTAAATATGGGATTCTTTTCATTTTAAGCATCTATGATTATGATTATTATTGAAATTGATTGGACATTTATGCTCATGGGAATAAGAAAGTAATGCAAATTAATTGTTAATTCTAATTAAACACAATATACATTTAAAAATTTATGAGGGATCTAACCTAATTACCAAACTTCTTGAAATTCAATCAAATCATGTCTATTATTTGTGGCATTTCTTAATATTTCAAATTATATATAACCATGAAGGTTCAACTCTCTTCAAATATAATTGTTTTGGTTTAGTTGTTATTAATATATAACTATTGTGTTTAATATGGTAAGATGAAACCGATAATAAAATTATGCTCATGCTTCAATTTTCAAACCTACAATAGAGTTGCAAGTAAAATAATGAAGATATATAGAATCGTAAGAGAAATAAATTTCACAAGATGTTTTTAATTTTTAATTAACGTAGTTCAATTTTCAAACCCACCTCTCAAGTTCACAACCATAAGATTCAACGATCAAATATAATTAAGGGGTTTTTTTTTTCAGAAAATAGAAGAATCAGTATAGAACAATTTTAAAAGAGGAAAAAGTCCACAAGTCCACATGTCCACAACGTGAAATAACAAAAACACCTTCGCAATTAATCGGTCACACATGCGTGAAAAAATGGTTTTGTACCCAGTCTAAACAATATCTTTTTGTAAGTCTAAACAATCTTGTATCAAGTCTAAATGATGAAATAGCCTTGTACGTACCTATTCTAAATGATCTTGTACCCAGTTTAAACAATCTCGTAACAAGTCTAAACGATCTTGTAGCAATTCTAAATGATTTCGTACCTAGCCTAAACAATCTTGTAGCCTTGTACCTAGTCTAAACGATTGTGCACATAGTCTAAACGATCTATTAGTGATAGTGGTCTATTCATGTCTATTTGGGATAGACAATTAATCGTTTAGATATTGGTAGATGATCATTTATATCTTGTATCAATATCATTTAAATCTTGTATTAAGAAGGAAAAAAGAAGATGAGAGAAGAAGGAAGAAATTCTGGAATAGAAAATGGAGAAATTTGTTAATATTTACATAAGTAATCATAAGATTGAAAAATGAAGAAGAGGTCGTAATAATACGAAGAGAAGATGAATAAACCGCAAAAAAAAAAAAAAAAAATCTACATTATTCAAAGACAAACCTAAAATTT
Source organism: Cucumis hystrix (assembly GCA_025688845.1). NCBI lineage: Eukaryota > Viridiplantae > Streptophyta > Magnoliopsida > Cucurbitales > Cucurbitaceae > Cucumis > Cucumis hystrix. The sequence goes on from CM046887.1 coordinate 15,159,840, forward strand.
ATGAAAATATCATGAACTTTTTTTATTTTGACACGGACCATAAATATTTGAGTGTTTTGTTATATTTATAAAAATTAACCTATAATTAAGCTAAATAAATTTTAAAAATTCCATACGTGTATACGTTGTATCATATATCCGTAAAATCTAATTTAATCACATTAATAAAATGAGTAATATCACATCTTTTTATTAAAAAAGAAAAAAAAAAGTTGATCTTAAGTCATATTATATCCATCGATGTAATTTGATTTAACAAAAGAAATGGTTGGATTGATGAAAATAAAAAGGGGTATTTTGATGTATTCTTTCTCATGAACATAAAAAAGAAAAAAAGAAAAACTTATAAAAGTACAAAAGGAAGCAATAGTAATCCACTACAAACATTCCTATGGAAGGGCTTAGTTATCAAACAATTTGTATAATATCACAAAATCTTTGGTGGGATCCATTGCCTATTTTATGATCTTTATGTCTTAATTCTATTTTTGTAATGTTTCTCTCTTGTAGGGCTCATTCTATGATGGAAAACTTCTTTTATAACTTAACATGCTTTCTTAATCATTTACCGTACCTAATTATAGGTAGCCAAAACATAGAATGGATTATAAGCACCCAAGTTTTTCGTTGAATTTTAGTTGAAATAATTTATTTGAATTTACAAATTTGTTTAGATCAACTTGTTCTAATGTTTTTGTTTTAAAGAAAAAGTTATATAATTACTATTGGGAAAATTACTTGAACAAAAAGAAACAATAAACATTTTTTATGAAAAGTAGTGGAAGAATAGCATTAGAGTACTCGTTGTTAGGAGCCAAATCAAAATCTAACCGAATTAATTTTGATCCTTTGCTTATGTAAGTACCATGAGGAATTACCACTTTAACATAAATGTATTTTTTCTCTATTTTCTTCGTTTTTATTTTCCAAATTATTTCTTCCTTCTTAGTTCTACCGTCTTTCTCGTAGGAAAAATTGTAGTTGCGTTTGATGAAAAAAAAAAAGAAGAAGGTGTGAGAAGCAAGAACGAGAAACTGAAGGAAGAAGCTCAACAAAAATCGAAGAAAATTTTGTAGTTGTGTCTATGAGGAATAAGAAAAAGAAGAGCAAAGAACCTATAACAAAAAGAAATCATATTATACCCAGTCTTATATACATTTTCAAATCTTAATTAAAAAAAATAGTTTGCTTGTTAGTAATTAAATTTTATTATTTTATACCGAAAATTTTAAAAAATATTCAGAAAAAGTAGATTTAATTTTTTTTTCCTTAAAAAATAATAAATAAACTTTTCAACAACAAAAGATATCCATCAAATAGTCCATAAATAATATTTTTTATCCCTTGATCTCAGCCGTTTATATTTATAGAAATAAAGGAATTATTTTCCAATAAATATTATCTTGATAAAATTTGTTGTACTTAATTTTATTAAAAAACATAAAATAGGCAGAAAGTATATTTCTGTCTAACTTACAAAAACAATGATTTTTTTCCTTTTGTTTGAAAAAATCTTTTTTCTAAAAAAATTGCAATATCATTCTTAATTTTTTTGTTAATATTTTACGACGGGTGATGATTTTTATTCCAACGTTCTTACAGCTTTTTGTTTTAGAAAGGAGTTTTCAAATATCAATGAAAAGTCAAAGATAATATTGCAACTTTTGAAGAGATATAAGAACTTTCAAAATAAATGACAAAGCTTTTGGAAAGTAGAAGGTGTTCATGATATTATTTATAATTATGCAAAACATCAAAATTGTTGTTACCATTTATTTCATCTAAAAGAAATATTGTTAATATTTTTTACATAGCCAATTTTTATATATCATCAGCCACATCATTGTATCAATTTCTATATGATTTCGACGGTAATTTTACGTAAACACTTTCAAGATTCGAAATTGAAAAGAGAAAATTGATTTTTGAAAACATGGTTGAATTATTTTATTGTGGATTCTTTCCCAAAATGTTAAAAAAATGTAAAACCTTACTCTATATAGATTATATTAAAGAAAAGCAAATAATTAAAAGAAGCAAAAGGCCAAAAATGAAGAAACAAAATTCAAATATGAAAGACCCATCATATGATTTAATGACCAATTTGAAGCTTGTGACATTGGGAATTATTTAAAATGATTAAGTGCCACTAATCTTGCAAAATTCACTATCAAGTAGCATTTTTATTATTAATTTATTTTCTTTGTCATTCCATGCCTATGTCATCTTGTTGTGTGCATTTGAGAATCTTGTACTAAATTTTAAAAATTAAAAAATCAAAATAATCTCATTCACTAAAATATAATTTAATGTTCTACTTTAGTGTGCTATCTATCAACCTAAGTCCTTTCCCACTTGCCATAAAGCAAGTTGCTTTAATTTAATTCCTCTTCCAAGTGTTAAAATTCCACATGGATATATAAAACTTGTAGGGCCAATTTGGGAAAAAAACAAAGGGAAGAAAAGAAAATGAATAATGTATTTTTCACAATTGAAACCATGGAAAATTTTATTATGATATAATTAATAGGTTTTTGTTCATAATTAATACGATTTTGTTTACTAGTGAATTGAGTAGGTTGAGTTTCTAATAAAAAAAAAGAACTCATTTAGATTATGTTCAAGTTGATTAATCTCGTAGGAACTAAATATGACAATTTTATCGAACTATAAGAACTATTTTTTGGATTAAAGTCTAATTTTAGTCCTGAGTGGCAAAGTTTTCTATGTTGTGTTGGGCATGCCAAGCTAAGGTCTATGGTATAACATTAAAATTTTAATCTATTTTGGCTTCCAAGCAAGGCTTAAATTCTCACAGAGAAACTATTGAAATGCTAATATGTGAACAAGAAAAATAAAAGTTGGACATTTTCTAATGAACTATTAAAAATGATGATATTACAATTGGAACAAGGAGAGCAACAATATGTTTTGCTTATTGGTTCTTTTCTCCTATAGTGGGGAGACAAGGTGATGTTCTTGCTCTGATGAGGAGTGGAAGAAGAGGCAAATAGCTGATATATCATCCATTGCAATGCCTCGTCTCTTCCGCTTCCATGCCCGAACCGCACACTCGACCAGACGTTTTGACGCTTTTGCTCTGTCCGGTGTTGACGATACGATTTCTACTGCTTCTTGGTTGGTGACAACATCCCATACCTAAAGAAATTAAAGTTATGTTGATCACGTAATTCTCTATAGTTTTTCGAATTTTCAGGCTGCAAAACAAATGGTTCTTCGTACTTACCCCATCAGTGGCCAATATAATGAATTGGTCTCTGCTGGTTATACTTCTATGTGTCACTTCTGGAACAGAAATGAGTCCAAAATCTTTAATACAATAATCACCAAAGGCTCTCGACATCGCCAATCCCGGTGATTCCTCGTTTGGAAGCCAGACTCTGTGAACTCCTGGCTCATCACTTAAACAAAACACCCTCCCATTGCATTGAATTATTCGCTCGGTCTCCTCTGAAGACAGTTAAAGATCAATAATAAGTAAACAAAGTTGAACTACTTCATTTATTTTCCAGATAGAGAGAAGAGAGAGACTCACGAGGTAGGTTTGGTTTGAAATCAACTGTGAGCTGAACCGCTACTACACTTCCATCGTCTGAAGTAGTAGCTAAAACTGCTCGGGAATCACCTACGTTGGCCAAAACGACTAGTTCGCCCTGGAAAAGAATAACAATGATTGGTTTTCTCAAAACAACAAAGCATCAATGTCCTTACTTGCCAAGAAGATCAAAAGCCAAAAGTATATGAATCCAGTCAACTAAAACATGAATTTGGAATTTGATTTCATAATTAAACAAGTCACCGATGCAGGTTTGGAAGAAGAAGTGAAGGATAATTGTATTTTAAAATTCAACTCAGCCAAGTGAAACATAAACCAATTAATCTTCCAACACTCATCTTCTAGATCCTTGGACTACATATTGGAATAGCATTAGAGATGCAGAGTTGGTAGAATTTCAACAGATGATTATGATACTCTTCCTACTCAAGAAACATAAAACCAAATTGGATCAATAATCAGCAACTACAAAAGAAAAATCCATTTTACCTGTTTAACAATGGACAGGGCAGTTGTTCCACTGTAATATGTATCGATTTTACGGTGCTGCTCAAGTTCGCGATCAATTGCAGCACAAGTCCTTAAATAAGAATGCCTCCATATATCATATCGTTGATGCTTCTTTTCTGAATCCAATTCTGGGTCAAGAAAAGCTTGAGCAAGTCCTTGCTGCCAATGGCACAGCAAAGAAGGTGGCAATGATTCTCTTACCGTCTTTGCAACAAAATGACCCCATGGTCCGTGCCCATCGAAAATCCCACAGAATATCATGTCTTCTTGGCAACCAAATTCCTAAACAGAATAAACAAGCAATTTTTATATTAGCACAAGGAAACCCTCACAAGCTTTACTTTATTCAATTGATTCTCTTACCTCCCATACAATGCAGCAGTCTTGGTTTACTCCTTTTTCGCCTTTCTTCGAAAACACCGAAGCAAAAGTATCCGAACCTTCTGAATTAAGAACACCGGAGGTGCATAATATCGAGTCTTTCCTTTTGGCATCCTTTAGCATGGCTTTTGCAGATTCTCGCCCTCCCCCATCATCGAGACTTCCGGAATTTCTACCTTTCTTGAACGAAAATGACCTCGCGAGCCCAATGAACATGGTGGAGAAATGCCCCATCAGTTCAACAATTCCAATTTTCACTACCCCACTGATCCCAAACTTTGGTTCTTCCTTTTAAAGAATCAATTTCTGAACATCAAATTGCATAAAATCAGTTTAAATCCAATTCCATGTGCATGTGCACTAAGAAACTGTAGATTAGAAAAAGATTAAAATGAAAGCTGTTGGGCAAAAACAGCCTCAAAACTTACAACAGTTGTTTCTGAGACATGAAGTCAAAAGGAATGGTCTTATTGAGTAAAAGACAGGATCCTACTCAGAAAGTTAAGAATCTTATACTTTTTATAACAGGAAATGACATGTCACAGTGAATTTGTAAAGACATTATCATAATGTATATGCAAAGCCTTTAAACATGAATTCTCAATAAACAGCCGAAACCTGAAAGAATATAGTAAAAAATACAGAGTAGGTCTGCTAAGAAAAAAGAAGAAATGCAAGACAAAAAGGACAAGGATGCTGGAAAGTTAAACAAATTTTCTATTCTCAACTTGCCTAAGGATCAATAAAAAAATCTACCCACTTGTTTGATATTCAAGGAGGGAAACTTTGTTGTACACAACATATCATCTCAGTTCAGAAGAAAGCCTATTCTTTCTTTCTTCCACTGTGATAAAATTTTCCTGTTGTTTATATATTTTTTGAACTTTTCTCATCCTCCAAGAAGAGAAACTATTCTGTCTTTCACTGTGGAAAATTTTCCTGTTGTTTGTCTTTGGAACTTTTCTCAGCTCCCAAACAGAAAAGCTAAGCTAATTCATTCCCGCTTTCACTGTGAGAAATTCTTTTTCTGTTGTTATTTTTTTTAAAACTTTTCTCAGCTCCCAAACAGAAAAAAGCTATTCATTCTCTCTTTCACTGTGAGAAATTCTTTTCCTGTTGTTAATCGATATAACTTTTCAAAAGCTTTTTCACCTATGAGAAAATTTTCCCAAATTTCAAGGAAACTTTCCCATTTTACCCTTTCGAAAAATTTCTCAGCTCCCAGACAAAAACAGATGCTCTGATTCGTAGAACAAAGTTTTAACCTTTCATACTTCACAAACACTAAAAAAAAAAAAAAAAAAAACTCTTCAATCAGAACTCCAAATTGCATTATCCCTCAGAACAATCCCCCTCCCCCCACTCCAAAAAAAAAAAAAAAAAACCCCACAAAAGAAAATCACTTCAAAAAAAGTTCATCCACCAAACCACAGAACAGGAGAAGGAAAATTTGAGGAGAAGACAAAAAAGAAAATAAAAAAAATCAAAACCCAGATTTCATATCTTTGATTCTATCAACAGGTTCACACACACACACACACACACACACAAAATTCAAAGCCATTAAAAACCCAAAACTCAAAACTCAAAAACAAAAGTAAAAAAAGAAAATCCCAGAAAAGCAACCTTGGATTTCTCAGAGAGGGAAGTTAGAGAGCCGGAATCCAAAGAAATGAGCGGAAAAGAGAGCGGCGGTGGGGATTCCGGCGAAGTGGGTGGGAAGTGGGAGTGAAGAAGGAGAGGAATCGATCAGAATCCATAAGAAAGAAGAAGGAATCCGAGATTGATGGAGTGTTTTGATATGATAATTGGGTGTGGATTTTATGAGGAAGAAAATGGAAGAAAAAACGGAAGTGGACGTACGACGAAAAACTGTAATCGAGTGGTGTGATTATATGTAATGTAAAATGTGCTCTTTATTTATTCCTCACCCACTTTGTAAAAATAAATTTAAATCAAATATTTAATATTTAAAATTTAAAATTTTCTATTATATTGTAATAAAAAAATTCACAAAATATTATTATTATTTTGTATAGGTGTTTCTAGTCAATTCTCAATTTGGTCTTTTTAAGATTTTAAGTGTAAATAAAGTTTAAATACTACAACAGGTTATTTCACTTTATTCAATTTTTAAGTTTTTTTTTTTCTTTTATCAAAATTAGTTAGACAATTATAATAATTTTTTTGGTATAAATGTTTCTTAAAAACATAAAACTTTTGTTTGGGTAAAAAATGGAATTAGATTAAAGTATAAAGTATATTTTAGATAGATTGAAACGAGTTAGTGATTAAATTTAGATATTCAAAAAAAATACATTAATATTATAACAATTCCTTTTTTTATTACATTATTTTATAAAAAGTTTTTAAATAACGATAAATATTACAAGTCCCAAATTCCAATAACGATCTCTTAGAAAAAAGAGAGAAAAACCCTTTAAAAATCCCAACTCACGTCAGCAAAGGAAATAATAAGTTGCCCAAGATGATATCCACAACTCTTTGAAAAATGTGGGTGAGCATGATAGATAAAGAAATTGAGTCGACTTAATCAAAGGTGATCAATCGAAGATAAGGAGGGAATTAGGCAGTGTTGGTTGGAAAAAAAAATCCAAATCTAACAACATTTTTTAAAATCATCAGTTATTTGTACTTCTTTGGTTGTGGTCGAAGTTGGTTTGAACATTTGCTAAACCGACCATAATAAGTTTAGTGACGTTTAGATAGAAAATCGATTCCAATCAACCAAAGCTTACCCCTACTAAAAAAAATAATATGAAGTCATACCCAACATCCTCCAAAATAGAAGAGTCACAAACCTAGTAGAATAATGATTTAGTTTTTTATTTTGAAAAATTGCATCATATGACAAAAACATTTAGAAAACATCAGCTCACAACACTTCTTTTTTTGCATATTGCGAATATGATAAATATGACAAGTAATTAGTGATATAAGAGAGTTATTAGAGGATTATCATAAGGCTATCAGATATTTATCAGCTTTTAAATTTACTATTTTTGCAATTTAGAAAATGCAGTGACATAGATGGTATTATCATAAATTTTGTTGCTATTTTTTCAAGCACCCTTTTGTTTCCTTAATATTATGTTTTTTATCTATCTTTTAAATAAATAAATAAAATTGGAGTCTAAGTTTAGTGGATATTTAAAAAAAAATCCAAAATTTTGGGTAAGAATTAAAATGTTTATTAAAAGAACCAACAAATTAAACCTAAATAATTGTCTAACAAACCTATTTAATTTTAGAACATGAAATGCCACTAAAATAAACCATTAAACCATTAAGAGAATAAGAAGATTTTAAATAAAAATGAGTTATGAGAATATATGTTATTAAAATTAAATAATGTGCTCAAATGTGTAGTGTCTCAATTGATCATTAGGGTTTGGGTCAACTTTGGGCAACAATTTTTAACTATAACTTTGCATGTGTCAAACTATTTTTATATGTCTCTAAGAAGTTGTATTATGTTTCATATAATTAAAACAACACAACAATATATTTTATTAGTCTAAAGTTGAAAACGTCTTAAACTATTATTCAATAACATATTGGTTGATGTATCAATGGAATATAGACTTGTATATATTTAGTAAATTGAAGTACGTAATTTGTGAGACTAATTAAGTAAAGTATATTTAATTAATAATAGTGATTTTGTTTCGTAATGATAAGTTATATATTAATTCTTGACACCATAATATAGTCTATTCTTAAACATAAAAACTATACCTTATTGTATAATCTTTGTCCATAAGATAAATGAAGGAATTAGTAAGAAAGGTGAGCTAAAATTTAAAAAAAGTCATTAAAAATTTTATTTGTTATTTATCATATAAGAGATAATTTGGATATGATTTTTAGTAAATTTTATTATTTGTATCATGAATACAAATTTTAGGATATATGAAATAGAAATGGAATGTAAAGAAAGATTGGAATGAAGATTAATCAATGATATGAACCATCAAATTTTTGTAAATATTTTAGTTCATAAATATGCTATGAAAATGACTCATAATTATTTTTAAAAATATAAAAATAATTATAAAAAAATCAAATAATTTAGAGGGAAATATTAAAAAGATAAGTCAAAAAATAATTTTATTTAGAACATTAGGTAAATTATAGGAGTGGTTAAATTGACTTAGTCACTATTCTCATTCATAAGTGTAGGTCTAAGTCAGCCCCTTAAAAATACATTATATTACAATATAATTAAAAAGAAAACATTCAACATTTATTTAAGAAATTAAAGAATCTAAATTCAGATTATTGAAAGCATTTTTCCTTTTTTAAGAAAGAAAAATTAATAACTTCTAGAATTAAAGGGTTTTTAAAATTAAATTTTATTTAGTCAAATATTCTATTTTTTAAGTGATTTTTAAAATCAAATACCTAGAAATTGTATTATAAATAAATTGTCAAAAATAAAACATCCAATTAAATATTTATCATTTAAAAAATTAAGTATAATAAATTTTGTATTCCATTGATTTTGCTCAATAAATATCCAAATAATTATAATTAGCTTAAATTGAGTAATTAGTTTGAACTTTGAGGCATTTTTATTTTATAAAAAAATTAATTTAGTAATTTAGTAAAAGTATGAAGCATGATAATTTAAATATATGAACACCAAAAATGCTTTTCCCAAGAACTAACTTTAAACGTGGCAGGTTATTCACCAGGCATTAATAAAACGGCACCGTCCAGATCTTCACTGGTTAAAAGTTAATTTAATATATGCTTTGAATTTTTGGTTCATAACTTTGATTAAGCAAATAATTATTGTTTTCTTTGAAGGATTAAGAGAATAAAATAATTGTAAGAAAGAGAATATAAATGATTTAATTTTGGTTTGTTAGTATGATAACAAAGACAAAGCAATGATAATATGCCAAGCTGTATATTGTTTGTTACACCAAATTAAACCATGCAACATATTTCTTTGACTTTTTAATTAACAAATCTTCCTCTTCTCGATATATTCAATACTAATCATAATCTTTTTATACCAATTTTTTATTGGAATGTGAGATATATATATATATATATAAGGACGTTTTAAAATAAACTAAATAATTAATAATTCTCATTTATATAATAATTGTAATTTAGATGTTTAAAAATAATGATTAGTATGGAGTTATCTAAATAATAATAATATGAATTAATAGATTGTATATATATGTGGCAATCATGAATGAAAATTAGGAAGAAAAAATATTTGTATACATGTCAATGAGTTTAATAATTTTACTTAAAAAATAATTACAAAAAGATCATTATATGTATGTTGATATCATCACAATAGATTTATTGGGAAAGAACTAATAACAACAACAATTATTATTATTATTTATATACTTAAAAAATATAACTCAGAAGTAGAAAACTAATTTTCATATGTGTGTGTGTATATATATATATATTGAGTTAACTATTTATAATAATAACTTTGGGATATAACTTCTCATAACTTATAACTTGTAGGTATATAATAATGTGAATGATTATAGTTGGATCTTGACCCCCATTTAATAATTAAAATATTATTTTAGTCTTTTTATTTTGAGTTTCATTTTGTTTTAATACATAGTCAATTATTCAAATCCAATCAATCTTTAAATATGAGATATAACCTTAATTTTTAAATTACAATAATAGCAATAACAACAAATTTCATATTAGAAAAAAATGTCAATACACGATTTTCTTTTTAAATAATCAACTTTTAATAAGTGTTTGAATTTAGTAACCTACTTTCCATAAATCTTAAAGGACCAAACAAAATATAAAGTAAAAGATAAAAATGATTATATTCATATATTAAGTAGTATATTATTGATAAGAAAAAAAAAATGTTTGCATGGGCCAATAGGTGATTGACAAAGTATTTGATTAGACAAAATTGGACACTTTTTCTCTTTTCAAATTTCCAACTTATAATCATTTTGATTATGTTTGTTTGTGGAAAATAAGATAAAGAACTATCAAGGTCCAATAACACACACACATATATATGCTTTACAAGAGGAAAGGCAACCAAAATGTGTGTTTTTACAAAAAGAGAAAGAAAGAAAGAAAATATTGAAGATTCAAATTATGACAAGACAACCTAAATAATAGATCATGGTAATGATTTAGGTAAAAGTTGCAAATTAGAAAGTAATACTTCGAAAAACTTTCATTCTTCGTCAAAAATAATCATCGATGCGTGAAACTATATGTAACACATTTTTAGTCCCTGAGTATTGAAGGATAAGATCATTGTTTGGTTTTTTGTTTTTAACGTTTATATTTTTGTTTTTGAGTTCATTTGAAATAGATGTGTTTAGTCAATGAATTTTGAAAATACAATTTCTTATAGTTTCCATGTTTTTAAAAATATGTTAAAAAATATATTTTTCGGTGTCATTTTCAAATATAGCAAAATGAATTAAAATATTTAAAAAATATAACACCGTTTCAAATCTATCACTAGTGGACACGGATACAATTTAAATATTTTAAGACATTTTAACAATAGTAAACTATTGAAACTATTTACAAAAATAGCAAAATTCATTCCATTTTTTTCAGTCATCTTAATTTTTTTAAAAAATATATTTTGTAATTATTTTGATTTTTTTTCTATAAATAAACAAATTTTCTTTTTAAAAAATATTTTTTAGATTTAAAATAACGGCACAAATTTATTCTATGAACTTTTAAATTAATATATTTTCTTAAAATTCATAGACTAAAATTAAAAAAAAAAAAAAAAAAAAGTTAAAAATCAAATTTAATTATTCTAAAAAATAAGAAAATATGATTTAAAAATATGGTACCAAATATACATATTCTTTAAAAAAAACAAAAGCAATGATATAATTTTGTATAGACATACGTGTGGTGTTTTTTCGTTGAGAAACTCTCTAGTCCTATCCTCTAAAAAGAAGAGATGTATAATATATGATCTTTCAAAATGTGGTCACATCAAAACTATCAAATCATACATATAATTATATATTGACTAAACTATATCTTCAACCTAACCCAATTTTAATTAACATTTAAACTTCTTTCATTATTATTATTCTTCTTTTTTAAATCTATCTATCATTATTTTTACTATCTTGATTAATGGGGTGTTTATAAGAAGGCAATTATATAACTTTTCCAAAAATAATAATAATTATTATTATTATAATAATTGGAAAAGAAAATATCAAATTTGATATGTGGTTGAAAAAAATATTTGAATAATATTTTTTGTTAATTTTTGAAGGAGACAAAACCCAATTTTGATTGCTTTTCTTCATCTTTTCTTTTTTGAGATAAGTTCAAAATATTTCCAAAGCTCTATTTTTGGATATATATATATATATATTTAAATTCTCATTGTTTTCTTTAAATTCTAAGCTATTGAATATATATATATTAAGGTTTTGTAATATATTTTATAATATTAGGGTATGGAAAGTGGAGATCAGAAAAGATATTATTAAATCAAATTAAAAGCCACTTTAAAAGGATCGGATTCCTTCAATTAAAAAACAATTCGAAAGGTTTATATTTGGATAATTTATTTTATTCATTTCTTAAATCATTAAAGATGATTAACCATAATTGTGAATAACAAATAAAGTGATATTCTTTTTAATCTTTCCATTACTAATTGGTCAAAAATGTTGAATTTGATTTAAAAATCATCAAGGAAAAATCAAATTAAGTATAACAATTCTTCCAATTCTAAGTCTCTAATTTTTTTTTATATGATACATTTTCTACCATGCTTTTAAAAAATAAACTGAAATTTGAAAACTTTGTTATGCATATAAAACATGCTTGATATAAATATCTACCATTCTCTTTAAAAGACAGATAGAAAATGAACTTCTCGATTGTCTTCACGAACATATATCTCTCTCATATGAGCAAGCTCGATACCAAACTCTAGAAAGAAAAAATTCCAAAGAAAATGAGACCATGTTTTTCTCGCCTTCCAACAAACATGTCCCATAAGCAAAAATTTCTTTTGCATCGTCGTCATATGACCAAATAAAACTTGGTGAGATAAAGAATTTAACTTTCTTAACGAATCATGAAACCATAAATATACGGTACACAAAATTAGTTGCAAAGCTAGATATAGCCGTATTGATCATTGTTAACACATTTGTATATATCAAATATGAGATGAAAATATTATTATGATTTAAAAAAAAATGAAAGTTATTGAAGGGGAAATATTTCTAGAAATATATATATATATATATATATATATAGAGAGAGAGAGAGAGAGAGAGAGAGAGAGAGAGAGAGAGAGAGTATTAATAAATTTAGTTGGAAAGAAAGAAAGAGGGGATGAGGGTGGGGATGCCATTGGAGTTGATGTTCATAATTATTGCCTCCAAAAGGAAAGTGGGGGTCGCCATCAGCTAATACGGTGTCCACCAATCACTCCATTTTCCCCATTTGATCACCATCTCTATTCTCACTTCCTTAACGTGTGGTTTTCTTTTTCTTTTTGTTGAGAGCTGGAAGGGATTTCACAACTCGAAACAAAGAACAAAGCAAAAACACACGATATGGTTATGGTAGTAAAGTGCTGAAAGGGAGCAGCACGTCAACTATATATTTAGGCCAAGAAGAATGTACGAGTCACTACAAAAAAAATGCACATATCTTGACGTGCATGATCATCGAAAAATGCCTAAAGAGTGGGTCAAAATTTTAACTCTCAACGATGCAATAGGTGTTGGAAGTTTCGTCTGGAGAAGCTCGCCGAGAGGATCTCCTGACGAGAAAAAATATGTTTGTCAACACCATTTTTTAATATAACTATTGTTAATTGGCATTTAAACATTTTGATTAAAGTTGAAATTCTAATGCACTGTTGTAATCTATTTTTATTTCGATCCCACATGCGCAAAAATAGAATTATTCAAGAAAACTACAAAACATGCTTAGTCTAAGTCCTTCTTTGATATGCAAATCACGTAAAAAATATCTACCTTGATGGTCTTTGCCCATCAAGTAGGTAAACATCAAGAAAGCCCAACCATCAAGGAAACTAGTTTTCTTGATGGTCAAAACATGTCATTTTCTTGATGGCTACAACATGTAATAAAAAATCTATTTTTTTTTCTATTTATAAAAAAAAGAATACGAAAAAAGAATAGATTTTCTTTTATTTTCTCACACTCACCTTAAGTTCGTGCTAATTGGCATCTTCATGATCTTGATTTTCTCCTCAACGAGGATTGTACTAACAATTGTAATATAATTGATATCCAAATTTATAATCTCAACTCGAGACCTCTTGTCTACAAATATATATAGGTGCCACTTGAGCTAAGCTCATATTCTACAACTTCTACAAATTTAAAAACAAAAAATTACAAACTTTCAATTTAACTCATTAAAGTTGAACACAATAACTAATTTAATTTTTATAAAGTCACTTATTTCAATCTAATTACAATTACAACAGTTGACTTTTCAAAAAGTAATATTGTATTATTGATGTATAGACTGTAATAATTATAAAAAAAAATAGTAAAGCTTTAAGAATATTATCGATGAATATTGTATTGTATACATGACCGTCAAGATAAATATTGTATCAAGAAAAATGTTTTTCAAATTTACAGTAGTGTATAACTTTCATAAGGCTTGAGAGGTCAAACATGTAAAGTGTATATATATACATGTATAATTGAGTCATACCTTGATGACGAGTAGGTAGACCTTTGAATTTACATCCAATTATCGTTAAAAGATAATCCATAATATGTTAATTACATTAATTATTCTTCACATTTTTTTCTTTCCGTCAATATCTTGATTAAAAAAAGTATTGGTATCTTTTTTTATTTTTTTCACTACTTAATCACAATCAACATTACATTCAAATTAACCTTGCGAGAATAAGAAACCTATGTCTCATGTTCACTTATTATAGTTAATTATTACAAATACATTGTTGAACCTTTTAAACTTAATTTACAATTAAAATCTTATAATTGCAAATAAGTGATTGATTAAAATTAAAGTTTAGCAATGTAATTATAACAAAAACTCTAATTCAATGACAATTTGTGTAATTATAGAAAAAAAACGGTCACATCATCTAGAAGGCAACTATTAAAATAAAATTTTAGAGATATAATTGTAAGTTAAGACCTAATCGATGAAATTAAAAGTTCAAAAGCATAACAGTAACCATTCTCATAATTGAAGAGTAGTTTATGTAATTTCTCATTTTTGTATGAACAACTCGAGAATGAATGAGATAAGAAGACGATGTTAACTTATTATCCAAATCTATATATACACGCCGGTTGATTGAGAGAGGGAAAGAAAAAGGTTGGGGTTATATGTTTGGGTGTATAAGGGTACACGTGTCAGAAAAGGGATGGTCAAAGTTAGAATATTATTGAAAAAATTGACTGAAAAGAGGTATAAAAAGCAAAGAAAATCAAACGTCGAATTTCATCCACAAAGTTAAAAGAGATACACACCATTTTCTTTTTCTTCTACTTTTCATTGTCACATCAATTAGAAAACAAACAAATTCCAATCAATTTATTGTTCTTCAATTGGGATTATTATATTCAAATAGTTTTCTTAAATATAAAAAATTAAATTTCATTACATTTCATTTTTCTTATACTTAGAATTAAGGTTTAAAATATGGTGGCCATATTAGCATTTTAAGTCCTTTTATTTATGATTAAAATAATAATAATAGTAATATATTTTTTTTTATTAAAAAGCTGAATTATTATTAATATTAGTATTTATACTCATACTATTTTCCTTTTTTATTTTATTTTATTTGTATAGCTATCATTAATAAAATATGAAAGTTTTCTATATATATATATATATATATATTTGTAGAGTTTTCTTAATTTTAGCCTTCTTTTTATATATAAAATAAAATCATGGAACTTACATTATTATAGTTGAGGAATATAAGTTTGAACTTTGAAGCTTTTTTAAAAAAATATTTGAAATATGTTTGATTATTTTTTTAAAGAAATACCAAATAGTGTTGAACATAAAAAAAAGGGACTTAGCTTCTAGAATAAAGTTTCAAATAATTATTTGTTTGTATGAAATTTTTAAAGAGAGATTCCTTTTTAAATGTAACACCTAAAAAACATAAAATACTTTTGTCATTGGGATAATTGAAAGCTACACCACATTAACTTTATGTCTTATAAATAGTGTATCAAATACATCTTTATTCAATAGACCCTCCAAATTTATTTCATACGACACGATTTTATGCTTTATAAATAATGTCACGACTCTTTTTGTAGATGCACCATTCATGTTATATTTAACATTAGCAATATTATTTCACTTGATATTCATAGATTTAGCCATATGTTAATTAATTTAGTGAAAGTTACTGACTAAATTTAATAAAGTGTGCAAGAAATTATGATATCACTATAAAGATATTAAAAAAGCGTTTATTAAAGTAACAAATGTGATTAACCAACATGAACTGGCCCGCTGGTCAATGAACATAGATAAAATATAAATTCTATAGTGATTGTTCTAACTAAAATAAAATTTTCTTTTGGAAAGTTAACACGTTACTCTTATCTTCTCACAACAGTTTTCAAAATTACCGTCAAAACAAATGTTCATCAGAATTTCAGTTAGGAATGTAGACCTAGAACATATATGATGGTTTTCGAGTTCCAATCTTCATTTCATATTATTGTCACATAGTTCCATGTCTTATATTTTGTTCAACATTCTAAAATTTTATACTTGTGTAGTTTTGATTTTTTTTCTTCTTTGTATAATATAGACAAAAAGAAAGAGACCGAAATGAAATGCAGTATACAAAGGATCGACAAAAAAACACGGTTTGGAAAGATTTAGTCAATTAAATTCCACCCTAAACACATGTGTAAATAGAAAAGAATATATAGGTACATTTGAATGTACTGTTTATTTTAATAAACTTTATTTAATTAGATATTTTATAAATATTTTGATTGAAATAAATTATGTCTCCATTGTTACTCTAAAAACAAAAGAAAGAAAAAAAAAAGAGAGAGAAATTGTTAGTGAAAATGATATATTGATAAAGAAAGGGGTCCCAGGGGAAGGCGTAAAAAAGAAACAAATGAAAAGAGGGCACGTGGAATTGGAAAGGAAAACAATCCCATGTGGGGCGGCGCAGGGAGCAGATACCGACATCCACAAATTTTCATATAAATTCAAATTCTTCACAATAACTTCAAATAATAATTCACTCTACATTTTTTATTAAAAAAATATTTTTAATAAACTCTATATTCTACTTCTCTACATCTATTTATAACTTTTTTTTTCCCTTCAAATTACATCACTATTATATATATATAAATATTAATTCATTTTGAGATCAATTTTCATTTTAATTATTTTCTATGATTGAATTATGTGGATGTGTCTTGAGTTTTTTGCAACAATCTTCTTTTTAGTAAGGTAAGATGTGAATCCTTAACTACATTTCCCTAACAACATTTTGAACCTCTCCCTCTCCCTCTCCCTCTCCCTCTCCCCCACCAAAACTTTTCTTTGATTTCGACAACATTTTAAAAAAAAATCATGTTAGGAGTAATTTTGAACATAAAAGGAGACAAGGAAGGAAGTTGAAGTTTGAAGATAAAATAAGAAGAGTTGTTAAATCCTAATCAAGCACGTGATTGATAGGAAATAAGCTTAGGAAAGGCACAACTTAGAGAATAGGTGAGACAATTGAGTTATCGGCTTAAAACGTAACGCCTACCACAACCAAACAAATTGATTAGATTGGTCACTTGGCTCAAAAGATTTGTTTCAACTTTGGAGGCCGTAGTTAAGCCCAACAAAGTTTTCATTAAGTGAGCCAAATGCCCAAAAGGCCCTCCTCGACTTATGGCTCTAAAGTTGAGGTTGAGGTCAATCAATCCTAGTCGAGTCTACTTAACTAAGTAGGAGTCATATCTCTAAAGTCATACTTGTAAATGAATTAAGAAAACCTAAGTTTAACTTCATATATATATATATATATAACATGATAACTTCATATTAGGTAAATTCATAATTTCCTCCCTAACAGGTTGATTCAATCCTTACCCTTAAAACTATCTTAAGAGAGTATATATATATAGCTTTTCAAATTCTACAATATATATTTTTAATAGCATTTATTAGTGGAAAAAATGTTAGAAAAGGACAATAATGAGAGTGTTTAACAAACCTAATTCTTAAATCATTATCAAGACTTTATTTTCCTAGAAAAGGAAAAGTAAAACCTAAGATCACCACACAATAAAAGTCTATGTATTTTCTACAAGTGGGGATAGGGGAAAGAGTGAACTTATAAATTACTTCATATTTGTTGGCTCATAATTACTTAGAAGAATTTTAAGTTTATTGCACACAAAATTTGACAAAATGGGAAAAGTTTTAATTTGTAAGGATTGAAGAAAGCAAAAAAGCTAATAATAAAACACAACTTGCATAGTAATTATAAAATTTTGGTCAACAAAGGTAGATGAGGTCATGTGGGTTAGTTTTGTTTTCTTATTGGCCTAACCCTAATATCTCAACAATAGCCTTTTTGGCACCAACTAAAATTCCATTTGAAAGAAAATATATGTGAAAGCTATTTGATGAAATCTACAAAGTTCTCTAAAGAAATTTGGTCAAAGTCACAAATCTTAAATTCCCATATTATAATAAAGCCTTGAAAGGGAAGCAAAACACAATTGTGGAATAGAGGATAATTTTATTTTATATATAATTTTATATTGTAAGAGTTGAGAGATTGCACAAAGAGGATAGAATGACAAAGATAATAATTATTATTATTTTTGTTTAGGCGTTTAGATCTAGTTTCTATTTTGATCTCTAAGTTTTAAAATGTTTTACTTCCCATAATACTTTGAGTTTTGGAAGAAGAGACAGATGAACTAATATCATATATGAATGAGAAAGATTATGAGAACATGAAAGTAAAGTCAAGAAATGCTTAAAAGAATTAAAAATTACTACATATACCAACAATGTGCACTTTTCTTTTTGGTGGCTCAATCATAGGATTTCCAAAGTTAAGCATTGAAATTTTCTAATATTACACACGTGTGACGGTGTGAGTGAGAACAAAATATGCTAAAAGAACTCAGGTTTGTTTGTGGGGATAACATTCCCTCTAATTGGCCTTTAAGAAAAACAAGAATGATTATGTTGTCAGGTCGTAGGAGAATGTTGGATTGCCAATTATCGAATCTAAATTCTAAACCCAAGGTGTTACAATTTCAATTTACGAGTTTTGAATTTAATTTCAACTTAGTCTCTCATTTTCAAATGTTTGAATTTTCTTTTAAAATTTAAGTTTTGTTTTAAGTTCGATATTTAAAATTCAAAATTCAAAATTTTGATCTTTCATTCAATGTTCACTTTAAATCATTTAATGCCTATTAATTCACGTAAAAACACTACAATTAAGTTTGTGTTTTACATTTTTTTTTATCATTTAGTAAAATTTATTTTAATTTAACACTTTATAATTAATTAATATACATTAATACCAAAAATTAAAAGTGAGTATTTAATGAAAAATCAAAACTAAAAAGTATGAATTTTAGAAACTTTGGGTTCAAATTGAAAATAAAAAACTTAAATCTCAAAAATAATCTCAAAAATAAAATCGTAACATTTTAAAACTTAGAGACTATTGAAATCATACTTAAAAATATAACACACAATTAGAAGAAATATAGAGATTCCTATAAGGTTAAATCATACATTTTATTTGTAATCTAATAACATCATTATGTGACTTGTAAGATTAAGAGTTTGATTATCATACTTATCTTTTACTTAAAACTTAAACCTCCCACTACATATATACTCTTCCTTTGCTATTAGTCAAAAGCAACAAAATTATGATAAAATAACAAATCTATTAGTCACCCATCACCTAAAATGATAGAACTTCACTAGATTGATAAGAAAAGTTGATAACAAATTTTTATAATTTGCATAGAGAAACCAAATTAAAATAAAGGCTACCAATATATGAGCTAAAAAAATCTAATCCAACTAATGATGGGACTAAATGTAAATAATAATGGAATGGCGTACCATAAAACTTTCCCATTACATCTACATACATCATTTTCAATCACTTCAACTGTTCTTTCTTTTTCTAGCTAGTGGCCTCAACTGTTCTTCCTACACTGATTATTGTTTTGTCAAATACATGGTGATTTCAAGGGTCCTAATTTGAATCAGGCAGGATCTTAAGCAAGATTACTGAGAATCTAAGATGGTGTTGGAATGATTGAAGAATCGAGGACCGAAAGAAAATGAGATTGTGAAGCATGGAAATGGTGGGAAAAAAAGGTTAGGTTGAAAACAGTGAAAAAAGAATGAGCTTGGTATTGCAAATCAGGTCCTAAATACCCAATTCGAACATGGATTTTGGATTACACTACATTCCGATCTCATTCCATTACGAGCCTCCAAACAACATATTAATGAAAGAAAAGCAGATAGGTGAAATTGTATCATAATGAACTCCACAAAACTGGAAAAGATGGATGGACCCTACCCTCTACCACATTCTAATAATACATATTAGTCACACTGTGGGGTTGGCTTTTTCTACCAACCAACTGGCCAACTCATCAACAATGGTTCAAAATGTTCAACGCGTATCTTTGATTCTTTGATACCTTTTCTCCCCTTTTCTTTGATTAGTCAGTCACATGTGAAATTCTTGTTCATAAGCCAAAAATTAAAGCATTTATACTAAAGATAATGTCCCTCTACTCTTGTCTGTGTGACATTTCTAGATATGAAAAGGAAGGGTAATGGGGTCTCACTTACCAGTTTTTAAAAGACTTTGATGCACTCCGTGTTGATAACAAAAATAGGGTCATTAAGAAATGAGAGAAATAAGATAGTTTTGTTTGCTCATGTTGTTTGATTTTAAAGCATGCAGCGTGTATTAGACGACACTTGACACGATTTTATACTTGTGCATTGTAAATTGTGGTTAAGAAACACACTTTATAGACATGGCATATCATCCTTAAGAAACATGATTGTACACTGTGGCTCGTTTTGTGATTTTTTTTTTTTTTTTTTTTGGTAGCTTTGTCTCATTTAATTCGGAAGATTTAGAGAGATGTCGGGTGTTTGATGTTATTGTTGGAGATCTTTTATTAAGAAATGCGATTGCGGTCTTGGTAAATGTCATTATGGTTTTTTCCCCCCACCTTCTAAACCATCCTATTTTAAGTACTATTTTATGGGACAATTCTATACATGCAAAAAGCTTCAGCAAAACATTCATTCAACACATGATATTAGTGAAATAAGTAGTTTACCTACTGAGATTTTCTTTACAGAAAGTAAAATAGGAAAAAGGAAAAAGTGGTTCATACTTTTGACAGTTCAAAGATAACAATTAGCTAGATTACCTTTGTCGGTGAAACACATGAGAAACTCATTCCAAGGGAAAAAGTGAACTAATTTGTTCTCTTGTTCAAGTGATCAGCTTGAAATTGTCTTAACAGCTGCAAGGACTGGTGATATAGGTTGAGGTCAATGCCATCAACATTCCTGCCAACACGTGCCTTCAAAATTGCCTGGAAATAAAGCATCGTTTAAGGCTCTTGTGTGTGAACGGTGTGACAAAGAACAAGGTGGTCCTAATAAAATGGTATTTCACCTCATTATCTGACTGAACAAGTAGTTCACCAATAAATTGATATATGGAACCAATGCGAATGCTAAGCTCTTTTAGATGCTGTGTGTCGATCTTCAAGTTAACATTTCCATCCACAATTGTGGCAATGGCCGTCTCGACAGAATACTCCACTAATCTGTCTTGAAGAACAGATGTTAATTATTTTCATTGTCACAAAAAGAGTTAAGGAAACAGTTCATAGATTCAAAAGTATTTCAGTCATCTGTCATAGCAATAAATCAAGAGAACAGTTGCACATACATAAAGATTGTCACATCAAGTAAGAGGAGAATTATGTGATGACACCATTAGATTATGTTTCAAAGTTTTTCAAGATTCAATTAAATGGTAGGTCCGTGCCTTAGCTACGGATTTTAAATATCTGGTTTCTATTTGATGGATATAAGACAATGAACACTCACAATAACCAAGGAAATCTATCACGATAAGATTGCTACATCCAAAAAATTCTACATTGAATACTGCTATTAAAAAAACAAATGTGAAGGATATAATTATGCCACCCAAAGTGAATCATAACTTTAGATAAAAACTACATACAAATCTGCAACAAACTAATTAATAGGCTGCAGTGAAATAGTTTACTGGTGGCTTTTAGTTTTAAGAAAATAGTGAACATCCAGAGGAGAAAATTTATGTGGATCATTCCATTGCTAAGAAAATAAAGGCAGCCCAAATTTCAAACAGACAGTTATGGAAAACAAATTCAAGCAAAATCTACCAAGAGAATCAATTCACCAATCAAGTTTAAGCCCAATTTTTTTGGCCCATATGAAAAGTTGTAGAAAGCATAAGAAGTTTTTCCATTTAGATAAATTTTACTTTCCAGTAACTCTAAGCGAAGCCCCATCCTTGAAGAACTCAGAAGATGGCTGCATCAAGTCTTTCAGTGAAACCAACGCCCCTGATTTTATTGCAGATAAAGCCATCCAGTACAATCCTCTTTCTCACAAAAAGCACTCTAATCTCTACTGCATGTCAAATCCCATATGAAAGACATGTAGATCTTAGCAACTGATCAACAATTTCTTTAGAATGAAGATAAAATGATAAGAGTAACAATTAAACTCGTCCTCCAAATTTAAGAATTCATCGTTCCACCATTATTCTTTACAATAACACGTCACATGTTGCCATGTTACACAGTTTCTTAGTAATTCAATGCTTTTGAATCTAACCCCCATCACTTAAATTTTGCTATTGTCAAATCCTCATAAGACCAAGCAAAAAAAAAAAACCAACCTAACTCATCTAACCTAAAATGAACTACCTTTTTTAACAAAATTCTAAACCCATTTCATGTAAAATTTGAAACTCAAAACCTTAATATACTCAATCGGTAAACTTCCCACTAGGAAAAGGGATTCCTCATGAATTACCACCAAGGGAAACAAATTGTTGGAATTAGCATGTGAACTAAAAGGGAAAATTTCAAAAGATCAATAAATACACTGGGGGTTATAGAAAGATTGTAAAGGGGAGAATACATAAATTCTAGGATCAATGATGAGTTAAACAACGGATTGAAATGGGGAAAAAAGTTGAAAAGGAAATCCCACCGAGGGAAATCTTAAACGATCAATAATAATGGGTAATGGATTCAGATTCTTGAAGCACCATGATTGTAGAAGCGAAATACTAAAAAAAGTGGAGTGAAAGAATTAGAAAGGAGAGAGAGCAGGTTGAGCATTTACCTGATTGGCGCCACTGAAAAATCAACCCAAGCGAGACGACAAACTGTCGACTTCCAAAACACTTTTTTCTTACGAACTTTTCCTATACTTTGTTCTATTCTAAAATTTACAAAATATAATAAAATATAAAAATATAAAACGCATAATACATTTTATAAAATATAACAAAAATTCATATCATAGATATCGATTACTATTGATAAACTTTTATGCACTCAATCACGATAAAGATAGACATTGATACAAGTCCATCATAGATAAATTATAAATTTAGAAATATTTTGTAAATATTTTTATTCATCATCCTATATTTCATAATTATCTTATTTTATTATTACTATTTTTTCGTTTTATTGTTAAATAATAATAATAAAAAATATTTATAGCTCTTTTTATGAGTTATTTTTAAATATAAAACAATAAACTAAAATATTTACAAAATATAATCGTGTATGATGATTGCAATGGACCATAAATTACTATTGATGTAATCTTAGTATATTGTGACCTATCACAAGTATATTATTATATTTTTTTTATATTTATAAATATTTTTCAAAGTTTTTGTCATTTAAAATAATTTCGCTTTTAACCTTACAACTTTGTTTCCATTTCTTTTCTTTGAAATTGTATTGGTTCTCACCTTTTGAACAAAGTTTAGATTTTATATTAGTTGTTTTCTTTCCTCGAAGTCGTGTTCTCTCTTTCTCTCAACTCATGTACATGACCAAATGTTCTCATTGTGGATTTTAAGCATTTGGGCATATAAAAGAAAGGATGTACTAGAACAATGTCATTAGGCTGCCCGAGTTTGAAACGAAAAATTTAGTGTAGAAGCTCACCTTGTAATACTAGGTATAGTATACAACCATTATTTTTCAGATTATACATTTGACATGGAACCAAAAAATTCAATGGAGAATTTTTAAGAAATCTTTCATTTTATCTTTTTTTCAAAATGGAGGAATTTTTCATTGCATATCCCAACCAATTTCGGATATGCTACAAAATACAATCTACAGACTCAATCCCAATTTTCCTTTCTTTTCTTTTTCAACGGAGAAAAGAATTGTTTATATACATACTCTTTACACCCATGTGACTGGACTTGGACGCACCTCTACAAAATCATGAATAAGTTTCACAATCTTATTTTTACACTGACAATGGACGTAAAATAGTGTAGTAAAGAATGCAATTTTCTTATCCCAAAGGTCAATGATTCGATCGTCTAGTTTAGAAATGAAATGGTTGAACTCGCGGTTTCCATCTCCAATGGTATGTATCAATGGAAAACATGAGGCGCAGCATAAAACTCACTTTCAATGAACCCTGGCCTGAGATCTTCTTGCCATAAAAACTTCAAAGGAAAACAAACTAGATGTCCCCTAATACACTTCAATCTCTCCATTGGATCTATCATTTTTACTTCCCCATTTTCATGGCTTTCTATCTTCTCAGCAGCTATTCCTAAATCTAGTGTGTTATGATCAAGTTTCACCTTCAAATCGGCCAAACTTTGGCGTAAAGACGATCTGAATTCGGTAGAGTACAATATGAATAAAGGGAAAAGAAAAGAAAAGCTTTGATGAAGAATGTTAAAGACGATAACAATTGGTAGTTGTTTGGTTACCTTGAGTTTATGTTGTCATTGGGGATACAAGAAAAGACTTCTTCATATATTGTTGTGTTTTCCTGTTTTGAATTCATAGCACTTTATCAGAATTAGTAAGAGCAAAAGTCGTAGTATTAAGGATTGAGCATTTAGTAAGTATTTTTGTTTTTTGTGTCTCATTTTTCTAGAAAAGGATTTTAAAATTGTGCAGAAATTTTGAAAACGAAATCAAGAATCTTATTCTTGCCCATTTTCTAGAACGTAAATAAAAGCTTTATTTTATTAAGGCTTATAAAGAAATGTGTAATAAATATAACAAAATTAGATATTTAATTCTAAAAACTAATTTTCATATACAATTTTACTTTTGTAGCTTAGATTTAAGAGAACAAAAAAACAAAAATTGATTACCATATTCATTTAAGAAAAACAAGAAATGGTTACCAAATGTAGTTCTATTTTACTATATAAAAAATGAGGGAAATGCTACCAAGCTGCCCTAAATAGCTTGCTTACTAATGAAAGGTTAATGGCTAGATTATATCTACACTAAAAAACTCGTTATTCTCACCTTTGCCGTAGCTAACCATAAATGTTTGTATGTTGCTTCTACAATAGGATCAAGGATCTGACAGACCTGAAGTAGTTAAGGCATATAAGATATGTTGAAATTGTATGGTCTTTTTCATGTAGTGATGTCATGGAAGATTGATGAATTATGGAAAACCAAAAATATTTCAACTCCTAGTATGTGTAAGTACACGAACCTCTTTGAGATGAAGACCGAGGTGCTCACACCACAAGGAACATCGTAGACTATGAGCGAACTTTCCAGCTTTCCAAGGTTTTCCATTCATAGATGAATCGACAAACTCTTTATCCTCGATAATTACTCCAATCTGCAGAAGGAATACGATGACAGACTGATAGGTAGAAGTACATATATACAAGCTAGGCAAAAATATGAGTGCCTCTGAATTTTGCTAAAATGTGTATCACTAGTCTTTTAAAAGTTGCAATATTGTCCTTGACTTTAAATATAGTTTCAAAACTGCCATTTAAATAGAAATCCTTTAAAAGGTTGGACGAAAATTGAAGTGGAATGTTGTTTTGGACTAAGTCTAAGAGAACAAGATTTAGACACGTTGACTTTTCATCCAACAATCTAACGATTTTTCAACTCTAGTGACAATTATGAAATATTTATGAAAGACAGGATAATTTTGCAATTTTTGAACAAATATAGGTATTTTTCATATTTTGGTATCTACTTTTTCCCAATTTATAAAGCAAGCTAAGATTTGAAAACTAAACCAAGCCAAGTTTTACAAATGTTTTTATGTGACATGAAAGTAGACAACTAGCAGACTTTAAAATAGCTTTAGAGCAATACCTCAGAATCTCTGGATCCAAGTAAACTTCTATCATTGATATTGGAGGAACCAATAAAGGTAATACAATCATCAATTATCATCAATTTGCTGTGCACATATACCTGAAAAAAGATATTCAGCCTTCAGGTAGTTCATTACAAGATCAAATTGATAACATTTTAAAACAACTTAGCCTTTGATATTATTAGAGAAATTTGTTCTAGTTTATTGCGGCAGTTGACCAGATGCTACAACTAATGACGTCCATTAACTAAAATCTCGTTTAGAAACCATTTTGTTTTTTGTTTTTGGCTTTTGAAAATTAAGCCTATTGTTTCTTTTTTTCTTTCTTACAATAATTTGCATCTTTCTTAAGTACAATGCTTGAATACTTAGCCAAATTCCAAAAACGACAACAAGTTTTTAAATGCTACTTTTTCATTTCCGTTTTAAAAAATTTGCTTGGTCTTTTAAACCATTGGTAAAAAGTAAATAACAAAAAAAGAAATTTAAAAATGAAAGAAGTCGTGTCTATAAGGTTAATTTAAAAGGAAAAAAAAACAAAAAATCAAATGGTTACCTAACGGGCTTAAACTTTTTCGTTTTTCTATGCAAGATCTGTAGCAAATATAAAAAAAGTTGCAAAAATTGAGAGGCTATGTATACATTTTATTTCATGACAGATCATCTGATTAATATTCTATGCGAGCAAGATCCGGATCTCCAAGAGTAACCAATAATCAATAATAGAGATTATTAAGGAAAAAAAAAAGAAAAAAGAAAATAAACAAAACAAAAAACTAAGCTACATATGTTGGCAAGAAGCTAAAAGTGTACCTGACTTGTAGCAACTGGACCACCATCAAATAGTCTGCCATATGATCGAAGGCCACAAAATAAAATATAATCTTGCGTTTTAGGACCCAATAATAGATTGAGACGGTACAGTATCGAAGTTTTTTCCCAACTAATTGTTCGGTACTGCCAATGCATCAAGGCTCGAACAGTTGCTGCACCATTATCATCTACACCACCCTGATGGATGCGTAAGGGAGGAAGCAGATAGTCCGTGAAGCCAGCCATAGAGAGCCAATAGAAAGATTAGAAGTCTAAAATTTTAAAAGTTAAATAAATATGCCAATACATACCTGAAATCCAGGTAAGAGTGGTAAAACAACAATAACTCGGAAACATTGTTTTTCTTTATGAGCCAGCCATATACGTTGGTATAATGCATCCAGAACCCGATTTTGTATGGTCTCATCCCCTGATAAACCAGATATGAAAAACTGGTTCTGAAAGTAAAACAAAAGGGTAGAAAACTCATTCATCACTTCATTTAATTGCATCGATAGAAATAATGATTAGTTACTTATCTATGTTGAAATGAAATCTATACGTTTGACACACATTTCCTAGTGATTCCTGATTGGCTAAATAACAGGCTGAGAAGCAAGTGAACTTAGTGCATACTTACTCCTTCTGTTTGCCAATATTTCTGTCTTTAATCGTTCTAATTTTTCGCTATTTTTAGTTGCAAATATCCTAACATGCATTGTTTTCCACGTGACATAACATTATTGCTTAGATATGTATGTCCTTTCTTTCAAGGTCTAGATACATTGGCAGATTGGTTTCCTTTTGCGTGATAGCTAACTCTTTATCATTTAGGACTACAGTGATGTCAAAGGATTCTTTGAGAGAACAATTTTTTCCCTTCTAAATAGTGACCCATAAAAAACGGAAGTTCCCATGACGAAGGTTGTTACCTCAATGTAGATGAAGTGTTTTGCCTCTTGAATGGCAGAGCAATAAGCAGCATGAATACTTGCTTCTGGTTTGCTTGTTCCTGCTGACCACTGGCTGACACTTCTTATTACCTAAAATCACCAAGCAATCCCTAAGTACACACATAAATAAGATTCTTAATTAAGACATATATGCGGCGATGTTTTTGCACTTAGAGATAGGTCTTGTCTTGGGAAGAATTTAAGATGTCTATTATGGGGTTTAAAAGAAGAAAAAATGTATTTAAATCCTTAAGCTTATATTCTTAAGTGGCATTCAAACAGAAACGGATAGATAGAGATAGCTAACCTGACAATTGCTACTAGTAAGGGGACCAATTTCGTTGACCTCGTTTATAGCAACATGGTTACTTTCGCGTTCAGTTTCTAACCAATCATTTGAATTTTTCATATATGGTGGAGTATCAAAAGTAGCTTCCCTCAGATGACCAAAAGCACCAAACTCATCCAAAAATCCAAATTCATCTAACAATCCATTTGTTTGTTCAAATTGAGTCCATGGTTCAGCATTGTATGCTTGGAAAGAACCCGTAACACTTCTTCTTATTTCCATGGGCTGATTAAAAGAATTGTGGTTCAAAAGATTATTTGTTTGCTCGTTAGAATCTGGAAGTCCACCAGTTTCCTGAGGCATCAGTAATGGAATATCATCCTGTGGGGATAAGGAGGAAAAGAGATCATCTGTGGTCTGCTTCTGATGATCTTGCTCTGAGTCTGTATTTTTAAAGCTCAACTCTGTCCGTTTTCCCATGTAATGTGGAAGGACCATGTCATGTTGAGGCATAAGTAGAGGTATTTTTTCTTCATTTGGGGCCTTGTTTCTCTAGAATAATGCTTTGACATGTTAGAAAGGAAAAAAATTAAGGTTGAAAACAGGTGCATGTGAGACAAGATTGACCTTGGCATGGTTCCACCTCTGAACAAAGTGTCGTGCAATATCACGGCACGGAGATCCCCAAAGGGCACAGTGAACATCATGCCATGGCATTCGGGGACACTTCTCCCGTTCCAATTCATCTTTCATTGTATCTTCCCAAGAATTTGGTTCAGATTCTCTAACAAACGCAAGGTGGGCAAATCAATTATATTCACAGAAGAAAATTTTATTTAATATTCTACTACTGTCTCTGCTGTTCAATCAGGCATGAGCATGCTTGAGAACACGACAATAAAGAACGCTGATACAAGAAGTTCTCATCTTTTTTGTGAAATGTAATAGCTACCTTGGGTTGTAATAGTCCTTTCCCGGCCATGTATAGGGAGGGAAATCACTCACTTTATGCTCCATTGTATCATACCGGCCGAAGCATAAATCCAAACCTCCAATGAAGCAAATGTGATGATCAACAATGACAATTTTTTCGTGATGTGACCTATCATTATGCCATGGAACAGGTGATAAAAAATTTTAAAAACAGAGGCTAAAAATGATACGTAAAATATAACAACTTTAACATAATCTACAACATGCTTACCAATAATAAATCCCAGTTGACATATGATCGGGAGAACGTAATACCTTAATATTCTCATGAATATTTAAAAGCCTCTTCTTGCTGTACATACTGTTAATTTTCAGAGCAATAGGAACCTCCTTATACATTAAGATGTAAATCTGAGAGAAAAAAAAACTTCAAAGTGAAAATAGGTTCATGATGAGTTCTAGAAAATGCATAATCATAATAATAATAATAATAATGTATGGGAACTACTAAGAGCAAAATTGAGGAGCTGTTTGCACCAAAAAAGATCCAAGTCAACAAATAATAGCTAGATAAAACGTACATAGATAACTTTTAGAACTGCATTAATAGCTGATCAGAAGTTTAGGCTTTAAACTAATTTTATTGCATCCTACAACATCAACAAAGTATCCAAACTCAGTCAATGCCTAACAATGCAACAAAATCCAGTATTTTAAAACAAACTGTTATTTCACTCAGGATATTGGGAATTGCTTAAATACCTTGACACCTTCTTTTGCTTTTGTTTCCAGCAATGCGTCAAGCCGTGATGAAGAATGATTGTGAAAAGGACGTCGCGTATAAAGCTCAGGGCAAAGCCACCAGCCAGTGATGAATATCTGCAAAGAACATTAGACCACTTAAGTTTACATGGTGATTTGACAAGCATGTTGTTTTAACATTCATGTGGACTATCGGACCTCCGATTTAGCAGCCTCAATAGAGCAAGCAATTGCTTCAAAAGCTGCCCGGCCATCTATGAACCACTGAGCTTGGCTTTCATCATCACTCAAACCTCTCTGAGGAGCAAAAGAACCAAAGCGATGAGGATGGCACCAGCCATCTTTGGCTCCAAAACCAGCATCATTAATTGATGAGACCCATTCTCTGACTTTGGCGGTACTTGTGGTCCTGAACCTTATGTCCCCATCTCTGCGTCTAACCTTTTCACAACATTCTGTATTGTCATTAAATTTGAATGTGCTATATGAACTCTGTTCTCAAATCAAAATTGAAGATTTTGGCACGAGAAAAGAAATAACTGAATTCCTTAACCAGAATTAGCAGACAAGTTCAATTCTCATAACCACAATGAAGATTTCAGTTCAACTATGACCTTGCAGAAAATTGTGGTGTGTTCACAAACAAGTCGTGTAAAAAAATTACATAGAGCTAGACGAAGTAACAAAAGACGAGTTGAATTACAGCCGAACTTGAATAGAAATAAGAAGAGCAAAAGAAGAAAACACACCTTGAATGAATAACGTAAAGGATTGCGCTCCTTGACATGATATGCTAAGCATGCTTGGGATCCCTCCTTTTCTTCTACCGTTGGTAGCACATCAAAAACAATTATATCTAGAAGTTTAGAGTCCATAGGATCAGCAACCAAGGCCAAGAAACCTGGTTTCAAAACAGCCCAAACCTGTTTGTCATCAGGGGTTGTCAAAAAAACCAAAGTATTGATCATTGGAAAAAGAAAGGGGCATGCTGAAGTTCGTAAAATTAAATGCAATTCATGATTGTTAAAATGAAGGAGTATGAATAGCATGGGTAAAATTTCTCTACTTGAATATAAATAACCTTCTGCTAAAGTGATCAATAGTAATGGGAACTAACTCATCATTAAGCAATTTAAATTCGATCAAAAGAAACACAGAAAGATAAGTAAACAAACCTTTTTCCAATTGTACATGCAGCAACTGCACCAATGACATGCAAAACATTTTATACTAGAATCAGATCCTGTGACTTGTTTTAAATGCTTCACCATTAGGTAACCTTCTTTCAACTTTGGACCATGTTCTCTTACAAATGACATCTTCGAGACTTCTAAAAATTTGCAGACCTGCATTCCAAGACAACTTATTTAGAGAAACTGAGGAAGCATAGGAGTGCAACGTGATCAAATTATATCAGAAATCTTCAAGCAATCACCCATACATGATACATTTCCGTAGTTCGTAAGAAGGATAGGGAGTTTAGAATTTAATATTCATTGATATTAAAGTACACCAAAAATAAAATCGATAGTTACTATTTAATGCTTTGATCAAAGTTACTGGTCTTTCTACGAGAAGTTGATGTTTCAAGAAAATTTTACACTCACCTCACGAGAATTTACAATATCCAAGTTCCCAAAAAAGTGATTTAAGTAACCCTGCATTGCTAGCTTTGCCTTGTGTGAAATGGACCACTGTCCTCCCAGAGCTGGCTTAATGATAGGTAAAGCAGCAACAGAAGGAACGTTCCTGTACATTTTAGAAGAAGATCAAATCTCCAATGCATCAATAACTACCTTCTTAGTTCTTACACCCCAAAAGAAACAGAAAAACAAAACACAAGATCCACCATAAGATAAAATGATCAATTTGGTCTAATTTAATAGGTAAATGGGTTAAACACTATGCTTCCATGCATCAACCTGTTTCTTGTAGTTTGTTCATCATGCAAAGAAAAAGCCCCATCATCAGACTCGTCATCATGATGAACTACAGCTGGATGGTCAACTATTCCCAAGTTGTGAAGCCATTCTTTCACCTAGTATGTAAACATGCGAACCAATCAAAACAAGAAATTATGAAAAACAAACTAAATAGAATCCAAGTTTTACATTTCAGGGCCTTGTTCATAACAATTTTGATTTTCATTATCTATTATCACAACTGTTACTAAGAATTTTCTTCATTTTGTATTCTATTTCTAAATCACTGTTAAATGCCCCAAAACTTTTTACTAAAAACGTAGTTTTAAATTTTCATTTTTTGTTCATTAAATTTATCTAAGACTTCAAAAGTGTTTAATTATCAAACGAACCTAAAACTAACCAATTACATTCAGGTTAGAGCTAATGGAGCAGAAATATTATAGATAGAAGATTTTTTGGAATATACGATGTAAGGAAAACCTGCTCATGTTTCTCGTGGAGTTCTTCAATAAATGCACGTCTCTTCAATGAAAAATGTAAATATAGAACTTGCGATGCTTTCTTCTCTAACCTCCATTTAAACTGTCAACAGTGAACTTCATGTCAGTATCACTTTATCACAATAAAACAATATTTTCAATTTGGAATAGCTTGAGTTCATTTGGGCTTCAGTTACCAAAACCTTTTGTAATTATTGGTAGAAAATATTTTAATTAGTTGGAACCCCATTCTTTAGTAGGGTGTTTTGGTGCGCTTGTTTTTCTTTTGAAAGTAGTAAAGAAAATGCCACTAACACAACCAAAAGTTTAGAAACATCTTAAACACTTTCTAAAATTGAACCCATTAGACACAAAACAACTTTGAAAGTGAAGAGCGTATGTGTATAATTTAAACTAAAATACCATTTGGGTTCATGTACTTTGAAGTTTGCTCAATTTACTTCTCCTAACTTTGATTGTATTGTTTTATTTTATATACTTTCAATAAATCTAATTTAGTTCACATTCCTAGTTTGTTGTTGACTTTTTAGAAAAAAAATTGTTATCCATTAGCATTTTTACTCTAAATTTTGAAAACATATCCACATCATATACTAATTTGCATAAAAATTATTGTTATTATTTAATTAATTAGATTATTTTTAAATATCATAAAATGCACCAAAATATTTACAAAATATTATAGTCTATCTACGATGGATCACGATAGACTACTATTTGTGTCTATCATAAATTATAATATTTTGCTAATTTGTAAATATTTTTAAAAGTTTTATCATTTAAAAAATATTTCCTAACTAATTGTGGTAAAAATTAATTTTGATGGGCTAATTTTAAGAGTTGAGTATAGATTAAAAATTGGCCAAATTAAAATCATAAATACTAAAATCGATCAAACTTCAAGGTCTAAAGACCAAACGGTATTTTAACCTATAATTTAACAATAAATAAATAAGCATACCAAAAACACCTTGATAAAATATTAGCCAATGACTCTACTCCTACCAATCATTTAAAAAAAACATTCAAATAGAAGATTCAATCACATAAATTCTTCCATTTCTTACAAACAGGCACAACTGTTTCACAGCCAAATGCGTTAAACTTTCACAATTACAAACAACAAAACCTAACAAATCAATCTCCAAAATTTCTCAATAAAATGAAAAACAGATCATAGCACAAGAGAGACAGAGAAGTTCTGTTCAATACCTGTTTGTATTGGATTTCAATGGTGTAAGATAACAGCAAGGGACTAATATCTCCAGTATCCGGCCGTGAAACCGATACAATGGAAACAATCGGAAGCTCCTCAAAAACCCTAGCCGATTCCACACATTGCCGGAACGAGTGCGAGGCTGAAGCAAACAACCTCGGCGGCTCAGCTTCCGACGGAGTCGTTCCACTGGAAATCAATCTCTTCGTCGACATAACGAATCAAGGAAAGAAGTGAATTACAGAGTTCATGAAGGAGAATTTCGCGGGACGGAAGTGAATTCTTGCAAGAAATAGAATCAAAATGGAATTTGAAATTGAAAGAAGAGAGTAGTTCGTGTTCTTGGTATGGTTTATGCGTTTTGGAAGGTAACTTGAAGAAAATACAAAAACCAGTGAAAGTTGGTTATTTATATTTACGTATTGGTTGTGTTCAAGAGTTTCTTTTTTATAAAATATTTCTATGCAAAGTATATAATGACTAAACTACCCTCAAGTATTTTGTTTTAAGAAAAATAACCTTAATTAACAGCAACTCATAAAAATGTCTATGTACTCGAAAATGTTTATCATGTAACTGACAAGAACGAGCATCAATTGTCATACAATGAGCTAATTCATTGACAATAAACGTTGCATATCTATAGAAATAAATATTCAAAAGATACTAACATTAATTCAGTTAAGAAGATGAACGATGTCCAGACGATCAGTTTTAATAATAAATTTTCAATTGTTGTCAAAGAAGTCTCTGCATTTTTTATTTACTGTACATAAAATTAAAAAGTCGAGGATTCCAGCATCTATAAAGTTCAATTTTGAATATAAGGTTAATTAATTTTTAGAATTTTAGATACGTTGAGGACATATTAGATGTATAACAAAAAATTCAAAATTAATCCAACGTTATAAAAGTTTAGAGGTTAATAAGACTCCAAATGAAATAGAAAGTTTGTCAACTTATCACCTGCTTTTCAGAGTTTTTTTTACAAGTTGTAAATAGGTTAATATATTTTTTTAAGGAAAATTGTCAAAAATAAAATATTTACCCTCTATAAAAAAATTAAGTATAAATTTTTTTTGTCTTTTAGTAGTTTTGTTCTAATAAGAAATTCGAATTAATAAAAAGAAAAGCGGAGGCGTCTACGTAAATAGTTTGTCAAATTTTTGTTTAATTTTTGAAAAAACCTAATTTTCTAATATCATTACTAGAGAGATTGATTTAAATGACAAAACTTCTGAAAATATTTACAAATATAACAAAATATCACAATCTATCTATGATAGATCACGACAAACGGTAGACACAGATCATCGTCTAGTAGATAAATTGTGATATTTTGTTATATTTAAAAAATAACTTTTATTATTACTATTATTTGGTTGCAAATGAATAATAGGGGAGGGCAAAATGGTAAGTTTAGCATATGACAAGTGACAAAAGTTTGTTGGTGTTGTGATTGAGCAGAGGAATAACTCAACGAATATCCAACCTTTTGTGCTGTCTACGAGAATATGCCAAATGAGTGTATATTTTGTTCCAACCCATCTACACTTTTTTTTAAATGATTGGATCTAAAATATTGTATAAACTTTTAACCCATAGTCTTGAAACACTACCAAACTTACCTTCATTGTTACAACCATAATATTAAAACTTTGTTCACATTTTCATATTTCTACATGATTGATTGATATGACTATTTTCATATTTCTATTATGGTCTACAAACTTCATGAATTATAAGAAAATAAGTATCTTTTTTTTTTTTTATGATGAATGGTCAGGTTAAAATCACTTTGGTATCTCACACAAATAATAAACAGGTGTTAAAAAATTCTAAGATGTTTATTTACTAATTAATTTTAATTTCAATTTTTTTAGTTTTAAATATTTTATAGAATATCCATTCAAATTGGTATTTTATCAATATTTTCGTAAAACTAAAAAATTAGTGTTTTCGTCGATATCGACATTTTAAACCATGTTTACCAACAACCAAATAGTTTTCAAGAAAACAAGGATTTAAAATCACTCTCTAACATATTTCTAACAGTCTTTCTTTCTTCTTTTGACCTAACTTGAAGTAAATATATTACTAATAGAAGCTTCAAGCCAAGAATTTTTTTGGTCAACAATCACAGTAACCCCCAAAGATTGATTAGAATCTGAATCTCGATCTGAAAAAGTAGATTGTACACAAGAAGGAAAAGGAACGGTAGAATATAGCTTAGAATTTTACTAACTGAAACTCCAGTTTCGACAGAGGCAGTGAACTTTGGCAAGAGCTGCCATGTAATCATCAGACCTGAAAAGAGGAGAGACATTGCCCATTAATCGAACTTCCATTAAAACTTTTGTCCGCATTATTTGAAGAAAGTTAGAGTTCAGTCTTTGTGGTTTTTAAAACCTATAATTTAGTCCTTGAGAACTATTTATGAGGATTTTATGATAAATCATTTGGACTAAATTCTTAACCATGATAGAACCAAATTTACCATTTAAACTTGAACTAATTAAATTGGTTGCACAAAAGACATGGATTTCTTTGAACTTTATTCATTGTAGACTCATACCTCTGTCCATATGTAGACTGGCAAGCTGCAACTATATGTTGTTTAGCTGCATCTCCTTTTTTCTGCCAAAAGGGAAATACAATCCCAGAAAATCACTTTCCAGCCGTTCTAGAGAAGAAATATTGCAAATGATTTTTATGCTGGAATCAAGTATTATGCTTGCGTCATCTTATCTCCACATGAAACAAAGTTTTGGTACATCCATAAAAATCATAAGGATTGACAAGTGTGTTTTCTTGATTGAGTTTATTGGAGTATGCTATTTAAACTAAAAGCTAATGGGTATCAAACTAGTCCTAAAAATAAACCTTTTGTTTAATTAGATATTGTAACTAGTGTAGTTAAGGAGAGAAACTTCAACTAATGTAGTTGTTATTACTCTGAAAGGGTATAAAATCAGGAGTTGAGATGTTTGGAGATATCTTTTAAGCTCAAACTTCATTTTCCTAAGTTGAAAATTTTCCCCCAATTTTTATAATTCTTTCATTTTCAGTTTTCTATTTTTGAAATGTATGCTTGTTTCGAACATGTGGGAGAGGTTGTAGAAAAGAAGACACCTATTTTAATATTTAATTTCATTGAGTGAGTTGGATGTGTCAACATGCTAGGTTATGATCCCAAAAACAGAATTATTGGATACTTTACAGTGAAGATAAGCACCTGGGTTGGCTTAAGAGAGGCAAAGTTTGAGGATAAAATGCTTCTTCTCCTTAAAGAAATGTCTGTCATTGTTTAGGAAAGTACTTTGGACCCAAGCTGTCAAGCATTTCTGCGACTCAATTGGAACAGCCTCATCACAAAATACTTTATACCAAATCTTGAGTAGAACAAACTTTACGGAGGATGGAAGACACATCATGAGTATACTGAGGAGATCAGACTCAGCTATTTTGTGGAAGGTTTGGGGAGAAAGAGATGGTAGAATTTTTCAGTGCACAGACAAATTTTTCAAGGAGATTGGAGGTTTTAGAGTTAGCGATCACAAATGCCTTCTTATGGTGTAAAGATATACAGATGATCAAGAACCCTAGGTTTTCTTCTTGAATTAGCATCATTTGTATACTCTTCAAAGGGATCTTACCTGTACGCTCTTCGAAAGAGTCTTTTATATATTCTTGGATATTTCATTTATTCAATGAAATCGTTTCTCGTAAAAATATATATATTATACTTTTTTACATCTAATTTTTCTTTCTATATTTTGGGTTTTTTTTAAAGATACAATTAAATTCTTAGTCAAATTTCAAAAACAAAAACAAGGTTTCATTGTTATTTTTTAGTTTTTAAAACTTGACTTGGTTTTTAAAAATATGGGTAGAAAGTTGATAACGATCCAACAAAACTTGAAGGTAGAATAGTGTTTAGAAGCTTAAATTTAAAAAGTATGAATGATCAAACAGAAACTTAATAACTTAGAATCCTTCCTAGTTGCCTTTTGGAACCAACCTTTGGTTGAGCGAAACTGCTCAGAAAACCATTGACATTAGATCATGAGCACAATCTAACAATTGGGGTATGATTTCAATTCTATTGCAAGATGATATGTTCTACTTTAGAATAACAGAATGTTTGATCCTGGTTATGTAGCTATCAAAGAAAAGCCTGAATCTCATAGTTGTGGGCATGATAAAAGGACAAGAATATTATTCGGGTTATTATTCAATGATTTTTCAGAGACTAAAAAACAGTAAAGAGTTAGCAAGTGTTTTAACCTAACCTCTGCTTCATGATAAAGCCCGGCATATAGAGAGGCATAAAAATATTCATTCTCACGGCCACTTGAGAAGGCAGCAACAAGCTATGAAGTAAAAACAATTCTTCTGTCAGATCATAATCTAGAAAATTAAACAACACACTTAGCAAAATGGTGCATCTAAAAAGTAACTTAGAGATCGTTTGTCAACAAGCGAATTACGTCGGGGCAACAGCATTGAAAATAATTTAAACAGAATAATAGATACTTCAGAAAAAACAAGGGTAGCTACCAAATGACTTAAAAGGAAAATCAAAGATAATTCAAAATAGGCAGAAATTCCGTACTTTCTCCGGATGGCCACCATCTTTAAACATGTTGTAAGCTTCCCGCATGACTGGTCGTGGATCTCTACCTACCTGCAATTCATTGTAAAACTTCCAAATATGATTATGATGAGTTTGCTATAAATTAATTAGTGTTTCTTGAAATCAAAAAATGTGTTTCACTTAAAACACGACCCTCAAAATTCATCTAAAACTCCCCATTATTTTACTCAAAATTCATCTCAAACTTACTCCATCACTCTCATGCAAATATTTCATCCCTGCTTTTATCATCTCAAAAATATTTTGCCACAATCAAATTTTAGCTTACCTCAAGAAATCGCCTTCTTGCTTCATCAACTCCATACAATTGAGCTTCACAAAGAAAGCACCAAATAGACTCCTCTGTGTCGTTTGGATTTTGTGCAACATCTAGTCGGAACTGTTCGGCTCCTTCTTCAAATCTAAAAAGAGATTCCTACTTCAACTATTCAAACTCATCCAAATTAACACAACTTTATTTGTACCAATGCTAACTCAAGCAGATTCTAGTTTGATTCAAAAAAATTTATTTTTCAATGACTTGACAAACCCATTTCTGCTTCTTCTCTGCATTTGTTACTATCATAAGACATACATGTAGTAGAAAAGAAAAATTGAAGAAGATTGGTACCTATCAAGGTAGTAAAGTGAAAGCCCTCTTTGCCAAAGATCTGATAACAACGATAACGAAATCTATATTAATTAACTAATGCACTGCTATGGATTAGGAATAAATCATTAATCCTAACTCCTAATCAGTAATAATTTCAATTTCCTTTCCAGTGAACTCCAAAGCAATATATCCCTATTCGAATTTAAGAGTTTTTCATTTCGTTATCATTCAGAAATAAAACAAGAGTCCCGGTTGATAGTTAAGCTAACAAAACCAATTTCAATTTTCAACTAAATTACTAACATCGCCCAAAGTTTAGAAACCTACATGCCTTTTGACGAGGATCCAATTCAATTGCCTTATCGAATTCAGCTAAAGATCCCAAAACATCGCCCTTAAAAACAAAAAAAAAATAAACAAATTGAAGCCGAAGATAGTAACGCTTAAAGCAATTTTAGGCAAATTAAGAGAAAAACCTACCTGCCTAAAGAGAAGCATTCCACGTCGAATAGCAGCAACAGCGTCACGAGGGTTGATTCCCCCTGTTAAGGCGTCCCAAATTCCAGAGACGGAAGGAACGAACATCCGTCTAGATAATGACAATGGGGGAACGTGATTGAGCGTGATTCTCATCGGAAGAGAGCTCGGAGAGTGGAAAAAATCGATGGTTTTGGTTGAATTGGTGAAAGAAGGGGCGGTGAAAGATTTGTGAAGCGAATGGGAGATGGAAATGGAGGATTTGAGACTGGAAGTTGTAGCCATTGATGAAAAATTCGATGAAATTGAAGAAGACTGAGCTCAGTGGGAGAATTTGAGGAAGATAAGGCGCCAAAATGAATGATAATTAAACGGCTTTTACCTGTACAGGAGAAATTGCGAAAATAACTTGAACATTATATTTTAAAACGTAAAAATACGTTTTTGCCACTAAGTTTCTAAGTGTTATTTTTCAGAAAAAGAAAAGTTTTAAACGTTGTGGTCTGTAATAGGGATGAGCATGATAGATAAAAGAAAAAACAAGTCAATCGACCAAATCGAAGGTGGTCGGTTGGAGATGAGAAGAGGTATAGTGTAGGAATTAACATGATAGATAAAAAAAAATCGAACGACCAAGCCGAAGGTGGTCAGTTGGAGATTAGGAGAGGTTTAGTAGAGATGAGCATGATAGACAAAAAGACAACTCGATCGATGAAATCGAAGGTGACTTCTATTGGAGATAAAGAGAGGTTTAGTAGGAATGAGCATAATAGACAAAAGAACAAGTCGACCGAAAAACCAAAGTGGTTGATTGTAAATAAGGAGAGATTTAGTCAATGCTGCTTTGTGAAAAAATCAAACCGACAACATATTTTCAAAAAGTTTCTTCAAAAGCTTAAACCGGTCTATTGACTAACCAATAGTGATTTTTACTCTTTAATGATCAGGGTCTGTTTAAACATTTACTGATCGAACGATTCGTTCGATCTTAAATTTAGATTAAACAATATTGTTTTTTAAATATATATTTTATTAATTATCATGATAAAACAAAAATCAACGTAGTAACCATGTTTATGATTATAAAGTGGTAGTCAAATCAAACACTCATTTTGGTTGAAAGAGAATAAGAATTTCCTAACTCAACCCAAACTAAGTTTCTTTATTAAACTTTATTAAAGTTTTGGTCAAAATAAATTGATATAGGGCCCACCTTCTCACCTTGGACGTGCAAATATTACAAATATTAATTAGATAGAAAAATCACGATATCTATTTTCATATATAGAAGAAAAACACTAAGACGATGAGCACGTTTATCTAGTGAACACTATATCACACGTTGACATCATATTAGATTAAATAATATAGAATTTATGATTTTATTGTCTACATCAACTTCATATACATAAAACCCACCTCAGCTTAACTTAGTTTAACCAATATTGTTTTCAAATGATTGATTAAATAGACTATATCATATTTCATTTCTCTCACATCAGACTTTTCAAATAATATATCATCATCCATCCAACTTTCTAGATTAGTAAACTCAAAACAATATATTTAGTGTTTATCTTTTACATTACATTCACTTGAAATCTACAATAATACAAATAGAAGAAAAAAAAATGTTGATCATATTTCAGACATAATTGTAAATAGAGATCATATCAAATTGTTAGCAACTCAATTACAAGGTCGTAGATTTTAGCTAACGAATAAAATAATCAATAATCAAACAATTATTTGTTGTTTTCTTTTTCAAATCAACAAATTGTAGAGAGAAAGGTAACTGTTGACTTATCTACTAAACTATGATTGGAAATTGAGTTCGTCTCAATGTTTAGGTCTGATTTGAATGCCTTGAATAAGAAGACCAGATTTGAGTTGAAAGCCTTCTGTTTCCATGAAACTCATATGGAGTTGTTGGTGATTTTGTGTTGTGAAAAATTCACCCAATTCAACCTCCAACCACCCATCTTCTCTTTGATTCAAAACCCTAAATTCCTTATTCTGAAGATGGTTCTGTATGAATTTAGTGGCTCTTTCCCTTCTATTACCATACAGCAAAGACTCCAAATTACTTTGGTTATTTTGATCAGGATGTTTATGGTGCAACCAAACGTAGGCTTCTGAATTATTATGATGACTATTATTGTTGGTGTTTGGTTGATTAATTGGTTGATTATTTGGAAGTAATTGAAGAGAAAGTTGAGCTGGCATCAATTCTAATCCATAAGCTCTCTCTGAAATCTTGAACAGAAGATAGGCTCCATATTTTGTGTTTGGAGATAGCATTTTGGTTCTTATTTTCCCATTAATCTCTAACCAACTCACTGTTCTTAGCTCCACAACTTCTGGGAATCTGCACAATTCATTTTTTCAAAAAAAAAAAAAAAGTCACATTAATTATTTGAATATATTCAAAACATATTTATTGATTTATGAAATATATACATGTATGAACAGAATAGATACCTTGATTGAGGATGAGATTTCCAAGTCCAACAAAGAGGATCAGAACTCCATGTGATACTCAATTCCCTTGCTGATAACATATATATAACCTTCCCTGATAACTTCTCCAATTCAAAACTCTACAAAACAGTAAACACCAAAATTATTCATTTTCATTTGAGATCACATCACTAAGTCACTAACAAAATAATTATTTAATTTTACCTTTTTACCCTCGTCCACAACCATCGGAGAGCACAGTCTGAAGAAAGCCTCTCTCTTCGATCTCAACGGAGCCTCATCGGACATTTCACACGCCGCCACAATTTCCTCGTAGTTTTCCGGCAAAAATCTCCCCCAAACGACGTCGGATTCCGCCGCCGACCGAAACATGGACGACACGAGGGCCAATTTCCCGGCGTCGGAGGGAGTTGTGAGTGACAGAATCGCCGAAACACAGTCCTCCGGCAACACTCCGATGCTCGAAATTCCGGCCATTTTACACACACAAAAAAAAGTAATATGAAAATTTAAATCTCTCTCTCTTGCTCTCTAATGTTTCTGCGTTGAATTGATTTGGGTGTGTAAGTACAAGATGGAATTTGGGAGTTTGGGTACATTGGGTTTATATACAAACAATCTCTCTCTCCCACTCATGTTTTGGATGTACTTTGATTTGGCACGTGTGCAGCGGAAGTGGGTTTTTGAGAGGAAAAAAAATAAAATCGAATGGACTTTTTTTACCAATTAAAGCCGTTGAGAACTTTTGAGATCTCCAAATTTGACCATCCTACGTGGAGTTTTGTGGGTTTGTAAAAGGATGATAATATCCACGTGTCGATTTACATAAATCAAAACCATCCCCACATTATCAACATAAGCTTAACTCAGGGTCCTGTATAACATAAGGTTTGTAGTCTGACCCCTACTCGCAATTCACGAACAACCATGATATATTTTATAAATTTTTGTAAATCACAAAAATGTCATCTATTTAAAATACTGAAAATAATATTCATAGTTTATTTGTGGAGCGCAAACAACTTAATTATTAATCTAAATAAATTTTAATCTTCTATCACAACACCAATATTTTAACATTCCCTCTTAACTTAGTTTCTTGTAAAATCACAAAAGAAAAATAATATTAAGAAAAAAAAATTCTTTCGTCCTGTGATTATTTTATATTTTTTAGATGGTTCTCTCGTTGTGATTTTACTGGATGAGATATTTATTTATAATTGAACGAGTTTTAAGAATTTCTCTTTTAATAGATAAATATAAATAAGAGCTTCATATATAATAATAACATAGACCATAACGTTCTTACGTAGAAACTTAGTACATAAGGAAACTATCTAATGTCCCCAAATGAACAAATACGACCAAATTAGTAACAAAAACCTTAGAAATTAAAATATTTTACAAAGAAACTAAATACAATACACCAAGTTGTCATTAACCAAGCGTCATAGTTTCACCACTTAAGTTGGTTGGTGCAAGATCTAGTAAACACCAAACATTCATTTGAAATTCAATTTAATACGTTAATGTTATCAAGTAAAGTGGCTAAGTCGTTAAATATCAAAGATAAGCCGCTATTAGAAAGAGAAACAATCCATTCATATATCAACATATTTTACTTGGTCGAAACCATTGAAACTTGTTTAAATTTGGGGATGCCATGTGTACTTAGATAGCTAGATATACATTATTTATGTAAGGAAGATGTGACAAGAGTTTGTGAGAAAAATAATAAATGAAGATTTCAATCAAGGGGTATTATTAATTATTTGAAAAGATATCTTCAAATTGTTGTGATATGTGTTAGGATTGAACTGCCCTTGCCCCTTAGTCATAGACCATTAACGAAGCTAAAAAATATTTATATTTTGTTATGATTAAATTAAATAATTGACAACATGAATTAAAAAAAACTAATAAAATAAAATAAAATAGGGGCAGGTAATTAACTAACAAATTTGTATGTGGATGAAGAGAAACTCTCCTCACATGGGCACATGCCGTAGCTAACCCTATTGAAATTAATACTTTTAACATACAATAATTTAGTCTATTTTAACCATTTTTAAATCGAAAGTTTTCTTTTCCTTTGCTAAACATAGATTCAATTTTATAATTAATAGAATTTTGAATAATTTTTAAAATATTTACCAAACCAATTTGTAGAGCTAAGCTCAAAGAATTTATTAAACCCTTATTAAAATTCGGAGGAACAAAAATAG
Organism: Cucumis hystrix; assembly: GCA_025688845.1. NCBI lineage: Eukaryota > Viridiplantae > Streptophyta > Magnoliopsida > Cucurbitales > Cucurbitaceae > Cucumis > Cucumis hystrix. The sequence continues at coordinate 15,203,629 of CM046887.1, forward strand.
AAAAATAGAAAAATAGAAAAATATTAGAGAAATTTTCAAAAATAAAACATTTTACAAAATATTTACAACTTATAGCAAATTATATCACTGATAATCAATGATATGCTAGAGTGATAGAAGATTATTATTGATATAATCCAAAATTTTACTATAGCTTGTAAATATTTTAATTTATTTTGTTATTTTTAAAAATGCCCCAAAATATTATTAAAAGACAAAATCAATTATCTTTCATTTTTTTATAAATAAATATATTTTGTAAAATGTTTTATTTTTTATAATTTTTTTTAAAAAAATTTAATATAATAAATGCAAACGCGAAAGTTCGGTAACTAAAATTATGATTAATCTAAAAAAATATGATAAATATAGCAAAAAAAAATTGCTATATATATAAAATTTATTGTACTCTACCAAATTTAATTTTTGTTAACTATCATGGTCAATTTATGTTATCAATATTGTCGTTACAACAAACATAGAGTTATATTTGTATTATAAATTCGAGTCCAATAAATTCACGTTATCTCCTTAAGACAAATTTACTCACCCTAGTGTTTGAGTTTTGAGAGTAATTTTCTCACATGATAGAACAAATCACCTTTCTTCTAAGAGTAGCACCCCGTTTAGAAGATCAACGAACGAAACTTTAAAACTTTGTGGATTAATCGAATGTTGAGATTATGGATAATTGAGAAAAATCTTTTGAAGAAGACTAGGATTATGGAAAAGATGTGTTATTTCAACCAAATAAAAAAATGGCCTTATTTATGGACTTATGAAAAGTCATGCATTTTTCTATAATTTAGTTATTAATTTTCATTCAAGATGCATTCCTTCATAAAGAAACAATAACCATTCATTTCAACAATTTATTTATTAGCTTTCCCAACACATAAAGGGGTTTATTTTCTGATGTGTTAGGGGAGATTTTGGATTAAATTAGATAATTTTTTTTAAAGTATGAGTAGGGGTGGAGATTATTTAAACCTAAGATGATCTCTTGATCTTTAGGTACATAGAATAGCTAATAGAGTATGACTTGTGCATGCCTCGATCCAATGGATCATCATACATCCAAAATACAGCAAGGAGAAGGTGTTTGACTAAAACCCTAAACAAAATATTAAGAGATAATTGCAAATACTTGGATTCAAAATAATTAAGTACATAACAACATTTTAAAAAATTTACAAATATAGCAAAATTTGTAAAACTCTATGAATAATAAAAATCTATATCACTGATAGATCATTAGAGTCTAGCAACAATAGAAGTCTAGAAGTCAATCATCGATAGATTTTACTATATTTACAATTTTTTAAAAATGATTATGTAGACTATATACCCAGGAAACTCGATCACAATAGTAACTAGCTTGACCTACCGTGCCTCATATAATAATCTAGGTTAAGATATCAGAGCGGCTGGAAGCGTGCGGCTGGCCGACTGAGACGCGAGGCGAACGACTTCGTCCGACGACCGTCGTCGTGGTGGTGTTCGCGGCGGCTAGGGTTTCTTTGTGACGGCTAGGGTTCTTCACTTGCATTTGATGGAGTTTGCTTATAATAACAGTTTCCAGGCTACTATTGGCATGGCACCGCTTGAAGCTTTGTATGGTAAATGCTGTAGAACTCCTGTTTGTTGGTGAACACTGAACCTGAAGTAGATTTCCTAGAATCTCTATCAGTTTGAAAGTCAAAGTTTGTGTATTCTATAGGAATCAAATCCTTAGAACCATACACAAACAGATGGGTGAGCCCATGAGTGCTCAGAAATTAGATAAACTGATTAAAATAGAGAAAGGCCCTCTGTCGCCCACCAGCCACCCTCTGCCACCCATCAACACACACCAGCAGTCCATCCTCGTGTGCTAGCCATGCCAAAGTGTGTTTTTGGGTCTTTTTATTGAAGTAGTCTCCTCTCCACATATTGGACAAGCCTTATATCCTTTCACACTACACCCGCACAGATTACCGTATGCTGGAATATCATTGATCATCTTTGATGTCATAGAATAGAAATAATATAATAAAACAATAAGAATAATAAGGGATCGAGAGAAAAAAAGAAATCACCCAACTGCTCTGTTGTGTGGCAAGATTTACAACATCACCATCAGACAAGATGTAAAAATCTTCAGTGGCTACAGTGATTGTATCAACATCACTATCATCGTCATTCTTCTTTTCCTTGCCCTTATGATTTTTACTATCTCTTTTCAATTTTCGACAATACTTCTTTAGATTTAAACTCACAACCAAAGGAGGGCATAGCCACTACAGCAGAATAGAATTTAGGCAAAATGAAGCTAAATTTAATATATATTGTAATCTGTTATATATTTAATTATTATTCATAAAATTGTGATCATCAATTATAATTATCCAAGTATTAAATGAGACACACCCTTCACACGTTCCAGCCGAACGAATAAAATGATAACCTCAATACAACTTTGAAGCTCTATGGAGAATGATCTAGATCAACTATATATCTATAAATACATTATGGTAGTTCGAAGGTAAAGTAAATCCGTTAAAGTAACCAAACTTTCTTAGTTTTGGGCTACATAAACGCACTCTTTGACTTTTACATAGATGTCTTATAATCTATCGTTAATATATAAATATTTACCATATGATGCATGTATCATTAATAAATTTTAGTAAATGATATTATATATAATAATAATGGTTATATTTACAAAATGCGTGGGAGTAAGATAAATGAATGTCACTAAAATGAGTCATAGTCACAATCACAAATGAATCCAAAAATTAATCATCATTCCACTGTATTTATTAAATTAGAAATTGTGGTGGGGTCCAGCAGAACGCGTGGAAAAGAGAAATAAGAATGAAAAAACAAATAAAAAGAAAAAGAAAAAAAGAGGTCTAGTTTGGCTGCATGCCAAACCGGAACCGGTAACTGGAACAGTGGGTCAAACGACGAGAGGAGTAGACTATGGACCGTTGATTTTCCACATAACGCAAATCTGAGGGCTGCAACCATATAGTCAAATACTGACGACTCTGACTAATTTCACCCACTTACTTACCATTCCCCTTTTCTCTTTTTCTAAATACAAAACCAAATTATTAAATACTATATTATATAAATTCATTTTCAAATATGTCAAAAATTAAGTAAAATATTTATAGAATATAACAAAATTTTAGTCCATAACACCTTTTTTTCTTTTTTTAATATTTCAAATTTGATAAATATACGATAATCTGTTTTTAAATTTGTTATTTTTGTAATTTTAAAAATGTAAGTGACATGTGCTTTATTATCATAATTTTTTTTTTGCTATTTTTGTAAACTCCTCAAAATTTTAGTCCTTGATATAGTATTATTGGTGTTTATCTTTAATAGAAAGAAAATTGTTAAAAATAGAAAATTTGACAAAATATTTACAACATATAACAAAATTTTAGATTTTATTAATAATAGATATTGATAGACACTGATATGCTTCTATCAGTGGCATATCAGTGGCATTGACAAATAGTGATAGAAAGTTATCCGTTTCTATCATTTATAGAATACAAAATTTTGTTATTGTTTGTTAATATTATAGTTTATTTTACTATATTTAAAAATACTCATTAATATAATTTAAAATTTTGCTATATTTTGTAAATATATTTTTAAAAAATTTCCTTTATAATAAATCTCCAATTATATGTATAAATATAAATAAGTTGTCATTTATATTTTTCATGTTTCAAATATACGTTTGATAGAAAAACTAAAATTTAGTATCACTTTAAATGATGGGAGAATAAAAGATTGAACAATGTGTCGAGTTAAACTCTCTTTGACAAATTGTAGCTAGGTATTATTTACGTGAATTTCAAGGATATGTGTAATATTAATTCGATACAATAGTTAATATTAAGATGAAAGCTAAAAACATGATTGAGATTTGTCAACTAACTTTCTCCTCAATTTAATAAATAATATATATATATATATATGATTTATAAATGGACGTTATCAATTTTTTTTAAAAATAGTATCTATAAATTTGTATGCAGTAATTGCAATACATTTTGTACAATTTTCATTAATAACTTATTCTACTTTGTTATCTATTTTTTACTAATATTTTTATAAATAAAATCAAATTTTATATGATTTTGTTTTTAGAATTATATTAATAATTCAACTATTTTTCTACTTAAAAAAAATATAAAGAACATCATAAGGAATGGTTATGAACCACACCACAATATCATAATTAATTGACTTAGACTTAAATTACCTTTTTAATATTTATTCTTGTGTTTTTCTAAGGTAAAAATGAAATATTAGCTTATTCGATTAAAAAAAAAACATGATATTGACCATAAATAAATAAATACATAAATAAATAAATGAATAGACATAAGTTAAATGTTGTTGAATATTAAAGGGTTAAATATTCCTATGAGTGGAAGGAGCTTACCCATTAAAAAAAAGGTATAGTTATTATTAGAAAGGTGGCTTGTCAATGTCAAAGCAAAATACTTTAATCTATATTATCAACTCAATTCTTTTATTTTTACTATAAATATAATCAAACATTTCTAAATGTGTTCTCAAACAAATCAAACCCTAAACCATAATATCTCCATACTTTAATCTAATCTTTCTTTTGGATTATATTACATCAAATTTTAGTTAGACAAAGCTTTAAATCTTGAATATTAAAAGTATAAATATGCTAACAATTGAATTTAAAATATTTTTTTAACGATTCAAATATTTTAAATAAACAATCGAGTTTTCACCATATAATTTTTTTTTGTATTAAATATTTGGAATATGTTTTATTTTCATCTAATTATTCAGTTAAGTATAGTAGAGATAGTTTTATCTCGATTATAATAAATAAATACTTTTAATATTTTAATTTTTAAAACATGAGAACATTAAAATAACTTTAATGTTTGAAGTTTTATCTTTTTTATACTAAGAAAATGTATTTTTTTTTTATAATAATTATAGTAATAGAGTATATCGAATTTCATATGGTGATGCTAATTACTATTATGCTAAATTCTAAACCGTTAAAGAAAGAACTAGTAATAGGATAATTGGTTATCCATAATTTATTAAAAAACAAACTTTGTCAAAAACAAAATAGTTTGTGTATTCCAAATAATAAATTATCAAACCAATTGGATTTTTTTTATACACATACAAAATACAATTTAAGGCCAATTTTAAATTGAAGAATTCTTCTTCAACACTTAAAATTTTGTCTTTTAATCATTTTAAAATTCATTTTTTGAGATTATGATCCAAATTATTGTTAAACTAATGAAATTCTAAACCCACAAGGAACATAATATATTTAAATTGATAAAAACATTGGAAAATAAGTTCTATATTCTATCTTATTTTTAGAAATAAGTTGCTGTTAGACAAACGTCATTTTTCTAAAAAATATGAAAAAGAGAAACTAAATGATAATATAAAAACTAAGATTATTTTTAAATATAGTAAAATCATTTTTTACAAATTATGTCATTTTTCCAAAAGAAAATTATGAAAATAAAAACTAAATAATAATATAAAAATTAAGATTATTTTAAATATAATAAAGTGAAAAAAATGACCAACTAAAGTAAAATATCAGATATTTTATTATATTTGTAAACACTTTCAAAATTTTATTAAATTTTCTTATGTTGAGATTAAAATATTTGGATAATTATTATTATAATAAAATACTATTTTGCTTCAATACTTTAAATTTATTTAATTTGAATTTGATCTCACTGTATTATTGTTGACTCTTTCCAAATAAACACTACCACTCTCAAATTGTTGAAAATGTATTCAATTTTATTTCTAATATTTTCAAAGATTGCACAATTTCAATCGGTCAATTTTTATCAAAATCGATTACATCATAATGATAAAAATACAAGGTGTGGTTTTTTTTTTTCAAAATTACTAGTGGATAATAAAAAAATGGTCAAAAAGACAACAATAAATTAGCATTTGAATAACAAAGTTTAAATCTATTAAAATTGAACAAATTTTAAAATAACTAAACTAATATTTACAAAATATAACCAAAGATTGGAATCAATTTCTAATAAATTTTCTCTTTTATTATTGGTATATTCTAATTATTTTATTAGTAATTGACTTTTTGAATATTGAAATAATTGTGATTGGGTTTTAAAAGTTAGAGAGGGGTGATGGTCAGCTTTGGGTACCCATTGAGGAAGTTGCATAGAACTTCTACAATAATGTCTATTAATTAATATTCATTTACTTTTAATCAAAAGATTAAAAAGAAAAGAGCTTTTTAATCTAACTAACAAAATTTAAATGTGCCTAATTTAAATATTAATAGTAATAAATAAAAGAGAATTGTCATAAATAACAAAATTGACAAAATATTTAGTAAAAATTTCAGATTCTATTAGATCTTAATGGACAGTGATAAAAAGTGTGTATAGAATTTTAAATTTTTTGTTATAGCTGATAAATATTTTAATTTATTTTACTATTTTAAAAAATGTTCCTATAAATAATTCATATATATATATATATATATATTACTATCCATCAATTAAAAAAACAAAACTCTCTTTAAAATTTTAACACGAGATTATAGAATTTGTATAGTTTTACATTTTCATTTAAAAAGTTAAAGACATATTAGGAAATTGTTAACATTTTTTCTTCTTCTTTTCCGTTATCATCTAAACATAAAAATTGAAATATATTCGTTTCAGACCTTTTTAATTCCAAACAGAAAACTTTAATTTAAAACCGTTTAATTTAAAATCATTTAATTTCGGAAGAAATGAAAGCTTTTAAAAATTGGAATTAAATAATAAGGGTAGATTAAAAAAAAGAAAACAATGGGTATTAATCTCAACGTACTTAAACGTTTAATTAAAGACTAAACCAGCGGCTTTGAAATACTCTAAACAAATTAGGAGAGAGAGAAAGTGTTTGGATATAAAACCCCATCTCCCAATTTCCATTTTCTTACAAAACTCACTCGGCACGCACTTCAAGAGAGGAAATTCGGTGAGAAACAGAGATAGGCAGAGATTTATATTTTGTGTGTAAAATGGCCGGAATTTCGAGCATCGGAGTGTTGCCGGAGGACTGTGTTTCGGCGATTCTGTCACTCACAACTCCCTCCGACGCCGGGAAATTGGCCCTCGTGTCGTCCATGTTTCGGTCGGCGGCGGAATCCGACGTCGTTTGGGGGAGATTTTTGCCGGAAAACTACGAGGAAATTGTGGCGGCGTGTGAAATGTCCGATGAGGCTCCGTTGAGATCGAAGAGAGAGGCTTTCTTCAGACTGTGCTCTCCGATGGTTGTGGACGAGGGTAAAAAGGTAAAATTAAATAATTATTTTGTTAGTGACTTAGTGATGTGATCTCAAATGAAAATGAATAATTTTGGTGTTTACTGTTTTGTAGAGTTTTGAATTGGAGAAGTTATCAGGGAAGGTTATATATATGTTATCAGCAAGGGAATTGAGTATCACATGGAGTTCTGATCCTCTTTGTTGGACTTGGAAATCTCATCCTCAATCAAGGTATCTATTCTGTTCATACATGTATATATTTCATAAATCAATAAATATGTTTTGAATATATTCAAATAATTAATGTGACTTTTTTTTTTTTTTTGAAAAAATGAATTGTGCAGATTCCCAGAAGTTGTGGAGCTAAGAACAGTGAGTTGGTTAGAGATTAATGGGAAAATAAGAACCAAAATGCTATCTCCAAACACAAAATATGGAGCCTATCTTCTGTTCAAGATTTCAGAGAGAGCTTATGGATTAGAATTGATGCCAGCTCAACTTTCTCTTCAATTACTTCCAAATAATCAACCAATTAATCAACCAAACACCAACAATAATAGTCATCATAATAATTCAGAAGCCTACGTTTGGTTGCACCATAAACATCCTGATCAAAATAACCAAAGTAATTTGGAGTCTTTGCTGTATGGTAATAGAAGGGAAAGAGCCACTAAATTCATACAGAACCATCTTCAGAATAAGGAATTTAGGGTTTTGAATCAAAGAGAAGATGGGTGGTTGGAGGTTGAATTGGGTGAATTTTTCACAACACAAAATCACCAACAACTCCATATGAGTTTCATGGAAACAGAAGGCTTTCAACTCAAATCTGGTCTTCTTATTCAAGGCATTCAAATCAGACCTAAACATTGAGAAAGAGAACAACAAATAGTGGTTGATGATTGATTATGTTTATTCTTTTAGAATCATTTAAAGGCCTTGTAAGTGAGGTTGCTAAACAAATTATGTTTCAAATTAACATTTTTTTTCTTACATTTGTTTTATTGTAGAATCAATGTTGTAATGAGAAAATTATATGTTAAATATGTAAATTAATTGTGTTGAGTTGACTGTACTCTTTAAAGTTGATAGATGATGAAATACATGGAAAGTATTTGGTCAATCGTTTGAAATAGTTAATTGAAGGATAAAATAACGTTTTAAGTTCTCGTACTTTGAAATTTGTTCAATTTTAAACGGTTCAATTTCAAAAATATTATAATTTATATATATAAATGCACGAAGAAATTTTTTATTATATAAATATTATAATAACTGTTTATTATTCGTATAGAAGAAGAATTACACGAAGCATTTTTTTCATCGTTAAAAAGAACTACACGATTGTGTAGCATTTCCTACACGATCATGTATCATAATCATCATGTATCATAATCGTTGAGATGAAGAATTACATGCACCTGTGTGGTCGGTGCGGATACTACCTACACGATCGTGTATCATAATCGTTTAGAAAAAAATCTACACGTGTGTGGTCGATGAAACACTTTTTTTCATTTTCAAGATCTCGTAAATGTCAGTTTGTTATACTTTTAAAAGAAAATCTTTTCATATCATATAATAAAATAGTTATAGATTGATAAATATTTCCTTTTGAGTTAATGAATCGAAATCAAATGGCTATTATACCAGTTGACTAATATATTGCAATTAAAGAACGTAACGTAACTTTTACCCTACAAGTTGTTATTACAAGTTTCTCCACCACAGAATTGTCGTACAACTTCAAAAGTAAAAACCTATTTTAATCTAATTCCATGGTAATTTTGTTAAATTTTTTAGACTAATTTCTCATCATTTTTTTTCTTTTTCTGTTTTAGCAGACTCTTGAATTATATAAATAACTAAATATCGATTTCGTTTGGATATCAATTAATTTACTTAAACTAAACTCAAATGAATTAAATAAACGAGCGTTAGCGTTGGGTTGAAATTCTTACTCCCTTTGATTTAACGAAACAACCAAAACACTAATTAATATTTAATTTTCCTTTTTTTTTTTAAGGAAAAACCCCAAATTTTTAAACAAAGAAAGGACCACAATTGAACTTCATAAATAAAATTAACTTTTATGTACTAGAATAATTTGAAAAACCAAGTCATTGAAATTTTGGCAAACAATCAAAAATTGTTTTTTTAAATGTATTCATATCAGTATGTATAAATAATAATGTATTTTATAAAAAAAAAAAGAACTTCCAAATGAATCCAAGATACTAAAATACTTTCCAAATATCACAATCCTCCCAAGGTTTTTCATCAAATTCTGAAAGAAACATTAATAAGTGATTAGAAGTAAAACAATCAGATGAAGATAACTGAGGGGGGGTAATTGCAAAGTCTTGAAACAATATCTTTCACCGAATCCGATTTTGGTTTTTATAAGAAGAAAAACTTGTACTAAGACATGATAGAGTCTCACATAATAATATTTCTTCAAGTCTAGCAAAACGTGAATTTTTTTTGTCTCACAAAAAGGGTTGAACAAATTAAACTCGGTATCCCCTGCTGTTTCTCTTCCCTCTGGCTCTCTCAAACTTCCTTCCCTTTGACCTCACGTACGGTTTTGTGTGGCTGTGAGGCACACCAGGAGCAGGACCGAAGTGTTTCACGGCCTCACGAGAGTTCTTCGGTCCACGAAGAAGAACCTTCGAAAGCAAGATGAAAACAATGCTAAGTTTGAGCTGGTGAATAAAATATAGGCATGTATGACATTCCATAGCCTTGTGTAAACATAACAAGTGTGAGAGATGGATGAGGCTTGTAATCGTACCGTATTCTGACCAAGAGGAGCCCTCAAGGCAAGCTGGTCGAATGTCAAACACTCACCACCTGCCTTCTCAATTCTGGCCCTTGCGGTCTCAGTGAACCTCAAGGCTGTAACTTTCAATGCTGGGACTTCGTAAACACGGATGTCATCTGTCACGGTTCCAACAACGACAGCAATTTTCCCTTCCTACACCACGTTAACCACAAGAGAACTTAGACAAAAAAAGATATCACACTTGCAAAGCTGAAACCAAGATGTAAAGAAAATGTAATGCATAATAGAAGCACACACCTTTCCATTCATGTACTTGATAAGTCTGGATAGTGAAATTGGTGGCTTGTTCACCTTGCTCATGAACAAGCGCTTGAGGATCACTGCATTGAAATTGCTTCCAGTTCTTCGGACAAGAAACCGGTACAGCTGAATTCAATAAACAAGATTATAGATATGTTATTTAATAAGCATAATTACATGACAAATGTGATAAAAATCACATGGATCACATCCTAGCTGATTCCAACACGGAAAAAATGTTACAATAATCGACAAAGCAAAAAGGCAGAGAACTCTTCTGGAAATAATTGATTTAAGTTTATAGGCCAATTCCCTCAGAGATAACTTGAAGATCAATCATTATGTGATCAGTATTAGCATGGTTAAATACGTAAAACATCACAGGGAACAAACCATCTCTTTCAGGATGGAAGAAAGTCTTAGTTCGATATCTAGAAGTCCAAACATCATTTAAAAAATACATAGAGAAAAGAACCCAGAGTCTGAACGGAAAAATGAAGCACAGGGAATTACTTATTTTCCATCTTCATTTTACTTACAAATTCAAGGGGAAATGAAACAAATTTCTGGGTAGAATATTTTATGCTCAGATAAATATGTGGATTTAGTCAAGTCCTTGACCTTTAAAAAGTCTCATAATGAGCTGGGTATCACATATTTCATCATTGCGGCAGCAAAAACAATCACATTCAAATCAATACAGAACAAAACGTTTAAAAACTACAACTTCAGAAATCAAGGTTCATTAACGTCCTGTGATAAACTATATACTTTACTTCGTAGTTCGAACTGAACAACGACGTTTAAATCTAAATCTGGGCTCAGATAAATGTGGAAATAGTTCATTCCTCGACCTACAAAAGATCTCATAATGAGCTGGGATACACAGATATCATCACAGCAAATAAATGTTCCTCTACTTTCTAATCAAATGAATAAAAGTTCCAAACAATGCTTGCAAAATCAGACTCCAAACTCCAAACTCCATTGTTTCAAGGTTCATTAACGTCCTGTAATTAACTATATACTTTACTTCATAGTTCAAATTAAACAAGAACATTTTAACTCTAAACATGAGCTCAGACAAATGTGGAAATAGTTCATTCCTTGACCTACGAAAGGTCTCATAATGAGCTGGGATACACAGATATCATCACAGCATACAAACGTTCCTCTACTTTCCAATCAAATGGATGAAGTTCCAAATAAGAATTTATAAGAAAAACCCACATGAAAGCAAGAGCTCGTAACCAGATCGGAACCAATGAAGATAAGAAACACCAACCTTAACGAGGAGCTTGAGGTAGATATCATCGGACTTGGGGGCAGTCCTTTTGGTCTTCTTGCTCTTACCTCCGGCTACCAGATCGATACCCTGTAACAAAAAGAAAACTCATCTAAGACATTGATCTACGCCATTGAAATCAGAGAAAGAGGATGGAAGATAGGAAGAGAAAGACTAGGAGACGGACCATTGGAGCTTTTGGTGAAGAAACCCTTCTCTAGAGCGACGGCGACGTCTAAGAGTGAAGCAAATTGTTCTTAGGGTTTTTAAAGAATACTAGGGCAAATTTGTGCATCGGCGGGTTTAACCTATCTTCAGAAGATCAATCCTCACCGTACACGTGTCCTTCTATATGTATTTTGAAATTTAATTTCGAGGTTTCACAATCTAAACTTTTTAAAATAAAATAAAGACAATACATTTTTGTTGGTTTAGTTTTATTTATTACCAACATTTTCGGTCTTCAATTTTAAGTTTAATTTTAATTTTTAAAGGGTTTTTTTAATATAAAAAATCGACAAAGTTTACAAATCATTGTAAATTTCTCCAATCACGAACTCGAACCACCACTAAGGTTACCGATTATACTTCAAACGAACAACTAACAACTGGGTTGTGGGACTTGGAGAAAAAATAATTTTAGTGAAAGAGTGATGGAAATTTAGGAAATGTGAATAGTGAGGGAAAAAAAAACTTGGTAATTTTTTAAGTAAATAAAATAAAAATGGCAAAAAAAATTTGAAAATTTGAAAAAAGAACTCTCGTTATATAAACAAATGCATGTAATTAAATCATCTAAGCCAACACCTCACAATCCACTTACCATTCTTAAAATAATAAGAGATATAACAACGTTTTTAATAATCATTTTAAAAAATGGCAAAACCACTTTTTCTTTTGAATTTTAGCAAATTATTTTTTATATGTATTAAGATTTTAACAACTTTATTCATTTTTTATTTCAAAAGTAATAAAATTATTAATTTTTTTTTTGGCTAAATCTCAACCTTTTTATTTCAAAATATACTAACATTTTCGTCATCATTTTTTATTTCAAAATAACGTATTAGATCTTAATTTATTTTTGAATTTTGAATTTTGAATTTGAAAATTAAAATTAGTTTTCCTATCAAGATCTCAACCTTTTTATTATTATTATTATTTTGAATTAAAATTTTCTTATGCTTTTTTTTAAGTGGGAACTCGCTTATTTGTTGTAATTAATGTAATTATTTCATTGCGTTCTTATTAAAAATCTTATCTTTGTAATTAATTTGTGATATACAGTTATGAGTTTATAAAAAATCTTTTCAGTATACTAATTTGTGATATACAATTATGAGTGTGTAATTAATTTCGACGTGTTAATAACCTAGAAAACCCTATCATAACCTCTTCATAATATCTAGGGATTTCACATTGTATTAAGATTTTAACAACTTTATTCATTTTTTTTTTCAAAAGTAATAAAATTATTAATTTTTTTGGGGCTAAATCTCAACCTTTTTATTTCAAAATATACTAACATTTTCGTCATCATTTTTTATGTTGAAGTTTTTACATATATATCGATAATTTTTTTTTTGTAAATGTATTGAAATAAATGCAGGAGTGGGAAGTTGAACTTGAAACCTCTTGTCCACAGGTACATACATGTGTCAGTTGAGCTAAGCTCATGTTGGCTATATCGATAAATTTTATTTTCTCTTTTTTCACTTTCCTTCCCTTCAATGTTTCTACAGACTCCACCTACAAACCGTTGCTGAGTGCTGAGAATATGGTTTGACAACCACCTCCAACTTAAGGATTAAAAGGTTGTTTTTTCTTTACATTTGACTCTTTAGATTGATTGAAATGTCATTCTAGCTATATGTTTTCAATAAACCTTTTAAAATATTCGGTTTTTATGCTTATTTAAATTTTTAAAAAAATATCTCTTGTCTTCTTTAAAAAATTGAATATATATATTACGAAAATACACTTTATTTTGCATTGATTAAAGTACAATAAGTAGATTCTTTAGCACATGATCATGTGACGTTTCTTTACCTCAAATGTTGAGACTTGAATGAAGTCTTAACTTCTCACGTTTTTTGTTTCATAACACTTAAATCTATCAAAGCTTCAATCTTCTACGATTAAATGAAATTTAAGTTTTTAAAGTCTTAATATATTAAAAAATTTGTATTCTTGCGAGTTAAGATTGGTTGAATCTTTAAAGTTTCAATTTTCAAGTTTTCAAGCTTTAACTTCAACATTTTGTAATCGGTTGTTCTAATTATCAAGTTTTTCACTTAACTATATAAGCTTGGACTCTTTTATTTTTAGCCCAAACTTGAGTCTATACTTGAGCCCAACCTTTTTATTCGACTTGTGTTTTACCATTGAATTGAATTTTGTTGGTCTTTGGACCTGAATGACTCTAATTACTTCGACTCATTCCAATTTATAATTTCAAGACCAATTGGGACTTCGCCAAATTTATCGATATTGGTATAGTGTTAATCAATGTAAAACTTCATCGAATGGCTAGAAAAGAAGACACATGACACAATTTCGACTTGTTGATTATTTGTCTTAAAATTTAATTTATAAACAGGATAGATCAATGCAGTTGGCCTTAAAATAAAATGGGCTTTCATCATTTTGGCTATGAAATTTAATTGGCCATAATTTACCGTACAACAATAAATATATTTATTGCATAAATTTATGGTTTTGGTTTAACTACTTTCAAGATAACTTGACTTAAATGGAACTATTAAACAAAATAATTGTGGTATAAGTTGAAAAGTTGTTGATACTTAATAATATTGATTAAATTTGAACATTAAAGTGAAATACTAACCTGAGCTTATCTCAATTGGTACCTATATCTACTTGTAGACAAGAGATCGCAATCTTTTTGTACAAAACTCTTTAAATGTATAAGTTTTTATCAACAATGACTCTTTTTGACCCCTTATTAAGTTCAAATCAAATATTAGCAATATATCAATATGCTTATTCTATCTATATTCAAATTCACTACCTTTTACATTAATTTACAACAATAAATACACACTTTCTAAATAACGACATAGTTTAAAGTTAAGCTAACCCTCGCAAACTAGTATAGTGACAAAACTAAGCTCGTAGAGGCCACAAACCTCACTAAGAAATACAATTGAGCTAAGGTGGATGTTTGACAACCAAAAGAGATGAATCAAGGTCAATCAAGTTGTTGAAAAGGCAATTAAGTTAAATCAACGTTAATTAGGACAACTCGTTCTACATATGTAGCATATGTACTGATGTGAAAAGTTATAAACTTGAAGGGACAACCAACTCTATTGTCAAGACGATACATTTTATCAACGAGCTTAGCTCAACATTACTTTGTTATGGGATCCACACTTTTGACCTCTAGGATCCACATCTCGACATGTATTAGTTAAGTTCAAATCTTATATAAACATTATACAAATCTTAGCCGAATGTATGTTTTGGATCAAACATTACACAAACCCTAAAACAAAATATTGACACTGATGAACTTTATTGTAACTAGAAAAATTA
The DNA here is from genome assembly GCA_025688845.1 of Cucumis hystrix. Classification (NCBI taxonomy): domain Eukaryota; kingdom Viridiplantae; phylum Streptophyta; class Magnoliopsida; order Cucurbitales; family Cucurbitaceae; genus Cucumis; species Cucumis hystrix. Next base: position 15,218,893 of record CM046887.1, read on the forward strand.
TAACCATTATTGTAAATAATAAATAAGCTGGTTTTACTTCAAAATTAAGTTATAGACCCTATTATTGGTATGTACCTATTCATATTGGAGTTAATATATGATCTCTTGTTTAACATTTCGTGTATACGTATAAATAAACTAGAGATATAGATAACTCTTCAAAATTGATACCAAAACTTTGATCTATAAATATATCAACGAATTAACAATTATCTTAACAACCGTTGATGTGTACTATGTAAGCAACGGTATTGAATTTTTAACGACATATTGATTTTCATATTTCTATCGAACCAATATTATCATGAACAATGTTTCCTTCTTAACCACATAACCGAATGATTATGACAACGCGTTGAGGTTGTCGCTTAGGAATTCTCTTGTATATGGTGTTGCACACAAAGTTTTAGAGTCTCACGTGTCTTCAATTCTCCATTCTCCTTATCTTAGTTGGTTTTCGCCAACTTTTTTATACATATTCGTCGCGATGTTTTTGTGGACATTTATCTAAAAGTAAAGTGTACATTTCAAAGCTATAAAATCAGATTTAATCCTACAATCTTACTCAAGTGGGTCCAAGCAATAATTTTACCAAGTGGGGAAAAGCTTCAAATTTACTCATAAAATAATGGTCCATTTTATTTTTAAACGACAAATCGAAGTTCCACTTTCGACACCATTAGTTGGGCTGGGCCCAGCCCAGACATAAAAGCCACCTACGACCTTCCTCTGACACATTACGACACGTCGGAATCATATTACGAGCCGGTCCAGGAAAACCGGGTCAGACAAAAAACCCGACCCATTACAGCTCAGACTATTTTCTCCTCTTACACCGCTCCCCCCTCTCTCCCTCCTTCAGTTTCAGTTCATTTGAAAAATCGGCGAAACGAATTTCTATTTTTCGGCAATGGCCGACGAAGAAGTGGAGCTCAGCGACGAGCAGAAGAAGGAGATCGCGAAGTGGTTTCTCCTAAATGCTCCAGCCGGAGAAATCCAATTCGTCGCCAAAGGTCGTCAATAGTTACATTTCGGTTCACGTAGATGTGTAATTTTGTATATGCATTGTGTACGGTCATTTTGGTGATTGTTGTTGTTCGAATTGTGTATTTGATGTTTCGTGTTTATTAATTGTCAGATGTGAAGAAAATTTTGAACGACGATGAGTTGTACCACGAGGCAGCATCTGAAGCTTTTCCTCAGTACAATAAATCACATATGATTTGTATTGAAATGCCTGGTCGAGTAGGAGATGTAAGTTTCTTATACGGATAATGTTTTTGTGCTGCTCTTTTCATTGCGGATAAGGTTGGGAATTAGTTTTTGTGGATTCGAGATAATTGTAGTGAGTGGCTTGAAGAAACTGCATCTTGTTTTCACTTCATGCATCAGGTTTGCTTTTGTTAAATTTCAATTTAAAGTAGTGTTTTCTGGCTCTTTTGTGTGGTTTTGGCATTGTTATGCTGTTTTTTCTTGGGAGTTAAATGAAATACTCTCCAGCCCCGTCCAGATAGATGCAAAAACTTCACAAAATGGAGTTACTCGGCACGATTTCGTGCATATCTAGTGAAACAAACTGATATAGGTATTCAGTTCAGTAGGTGGTTGTATGGGTTAAAAAATTAAGCATTCTAACAATTTGTGAAAGGAGAATCTGATTATAATTATCTTGGAATTAAGTTCTAGAAAGCTTTCACATTAATTATCTTGTTTTCTTTATGCTTCTCAGTTCTCTCATGTGATGAATTCAGGTGATTATTACACCGTTCAATGAGCTTGAAGAAAACGAGTTCCTTGATCCCAGAACTGCACAAGTTGCTATAATAGATAATATCAAACAGGTACGGGTTCAGTCTGAATCAATCTAAGCAGAGTAACCATTTTATGGACTTAAGAGTATATTTCTAAATGGCTAAACGTGAAATTGACTTTTTACTTTCTTTTGACGTGGAGAAATGAAGAAAGCATGATCACAAGATTGTCTATAGTAGTTATTTACTTAATGTAGGAACTTGAGTATTTCTACTTTGTTTGCCATTTTTAAGGTCAATACCATGCGTATTCTTAGTTGATGTTACATATCTTAGACATTGTCTGTTGATTTAATCTGTATTAACAAAATCAGAAAACCTGTCTATTTAATTATGCATGAAAACTTAGGCCAAATTGTTAGTTACATGTTATTGAGTCACGTCTTCTGATTTATTCTATTGACAATGTGGCAACTAAATTCATGAAAATTACTTACCTCTATACTTCCTCGTCCCTTCTTTCTCGTTTGAATCCAGCTTTCTAAGTTGTTATATTATTCGATCTGTTTTTGTTAATTTGGTGGTTAATTGGCTTAGGTGTGTACTGAAGTGAGACATGCGCTGGATGAAGAACTCCCCTCTGCATATGTTGAGGAATTTCGGTAGGCTTTAAAATTTGCAGTTTGAAAAACTGAAAATTAGTAACCATCCTTGTTGGAGATTTTTAATGTTAAATGATTTGGTGGATGTGAGTTTTAAAATTTGCAGCATATGAAACCACTACTTTTTAAGCTAATGACTGATACGGGTCATGTAATAAAATATAGTAGGATCAAGCAATTAGGACTATGCGGTCTCAAGCTGTCTAAAGTTTCTCCTTTGTTTAACATCGACAGAAGTCTGTGGTGTTGAACAACAAATATATGTACTTCTATAACATATTTGTAAAATATTGAGCCATTTTTTAGCAGACATCGACCATTCCAGGTCAAGTGAGGATCATACACCCAAAAATTGTCTTGGTTATCCCTGAAAGATGAGCCACAACCGTTGATTAGACTTTGAAGAGAGTATGGATTTGAAAATATGGGATAAAATGAAACAAACTAAAGTAAATAAACCTCAACATGTCTTTTCATTATTTTGTGTTCTATGTTATGACAGATGTGCTGTAGATATGGAAGTTTCTCGATATGTTGGGGAAGCATATCCAAAAGGTGTTTGCTCAGTTTACTGTGTAAATGGAAAAGACGCAGAGGGACCTGAATCTGATTTTGAGCTTGCTGTGGTTATTGCTGCTGCTAGACATAGCCCTCAGAACTTCTGGTGCGTGCATAATCTAATCATCATTATATTCCATAGCAACTAACTTCTTGGCTCGTTTATTTGTCTTCTCATGTTCTTGTACTTTTTCTCTTTCTTCACTTTTTGTGATATGTCAGGTTTTGAATAATTAAGTATCATCACGTGTCTATATTGAATTTTTTTTAGTTACAGCATATGTGATGCTTTTGGTTCATTTGTTGCTGATGGCATTTCAATTCATTAGTGTTGACGAGTCATTTTGCAGAGTAAGTTCAACTCATTTTATTTGATGCCTGTTTACATTCTTGTGCAGTAATGGAAGCTGGCGTTCTACATGGAACATTGAGTTCAAAAGTGATTTTCAATCCCTTGAAATAAAAGGGAAAATGCAGGTATTTTCTGTTACTTAATCCAAGTGCACTATATATTTGTGCCTCTCTCTCACTCTCTCATTTCTTGGATTTCAGCTTTATTTATTTTAATGTGTTATTAAAACCTCAACGTTCTGTATTTTGGGGCTCTTTTCTCTCAACTCTCTTCAGGTGGGTGCCCATTACTTTGAAGAGGGAAATGTTCAATTAGATGCGAAGCATGAATGTAACGATTCAACTATCCTACAGGTCATTACACATTTGAAAATTTCTTTTTAATTATTATTTCTAGTAAGTATGGTTACCTTAGGTGGAGTCAAACGTTTGGTTACTTTTTTTGCTTTTTACATCAGTTTGTATAGAGCATTGGACATCCCAATACGCAGTGCAGCATGATCATGTGAAATGAAATCTTCATTTATTCTATCAAATTTTTTAATTTGTCCATCAGATTTTTTCATTTTTTCTCAGCTTAAATAGGGCATGAGCTTGCTTTTCAAATTGTTGATATTTGTTACATTTGTTTTAGGCTCCTGAAGATTGTGCAGTTGCTATAGCCAATATTATTCGTCATCACGAAGCAGAATACTTATTATCTCTTGAGGTTCTTTGTAAATCCCTAATCATTATTAGTTATTGGGGTTTTTAGGAAGATTAACTAATGCTTCTTTGTTCGACAGACATCCTATTCAAACTTGCCAGATACCACCTTCAAGGTACCATTTTGCTCTTGGGTGAAAAGCTTTTGCATTTCTAGAGCCCTTCATTGGAGTAAAATTTGTTTTGTTATGTGAAATGAATTTCGTCTGTTATCCCATAATCTTTTCACCATCTAATCCTAGTAAAAGTTCGAGGGAGAGAAATTTTAAAAATATTCTTGACTCAAGGAAGTGAAGAAGTCATTTTGATCTTTATCTTATTTTTGTCCTGAACTTTAAATATGATAATAATAATACTAATAACTCAAAAACTAGAATTAGTTTGTCAATCCTATGCAATGTCTTTAGTTATGAAATGTTTGGAAAAATTACTTTTATCATTTTCAAAACCACTCCGAAAATGTTTTTATTCATTCAAAATCAATTTTAATAGTATGAAAATTGCGTTTAAAAGTGTACAATTATACATTTAATTGATTTTGAGTGATTAAAGGTGTGTTTCGGACTAATTTTAAACATGACAAAAGTGCTTTTAACCATTCTAAAATCACTCCTAAGCGTGCACTCATGTATCTAATCTTGTTTCTTTTTTCTCCATTTCATGCCTACTTCATTGATTTTAACCATCTTATCATGCATTGTAGGATCTTCGGAGGAAGCTTCCCGTTACTCGGACCCTATTTCCATGGCACAATACCTCACAATTCAGCTTAACAAGAGACATTGCTAAAGAACTCGAAATTGGAAAGTAAATCCACAAACATCAAAATCTCAGTATCTTTGTTCACTTTTACAGGTAAAAAACAAAGACACTATTCTCATTCCATTCCCCTTTCGTTTGCATCTAAATCACGTAACTCTGCCTTTAGAGTTAGTTTCCTTATTTTTTTCCACTCTCCTCGATATTTGGTTCCTCGTTTCGATGTCTTCCTTGTAGTAGTATTCATTCTTGTGAGTTGTATAGCTGCAAGCGCAACAGGTGCGTGCTACCATTTGTAAGTACTTATAATTTGTAAAGTGATGGTTATATGTTTATGTTTGATGTATTGCATTTGATTCTGAAATAGACTGTACAAGTGTTTGCTTCCTTCTATTTGCCTTTTTGTTTTTCTTACTTCATTAACAGTCCATCAATGCTTGTTTGTTCAAAATTCCCTGACAAAGACATAATTCTATTTTCTCCTTACTTTTGTAAAATGAGATTTACCTTTGGCAAATTGCAAAAACCACCTGTGAGGCGATGTGGTAGATTGATAGTTGTGGTGGTTGTATTTCTTCTTCATGTTGATATTTCCTTCGATATTGTTTCATTACTACGCATTCGATATTTACTAAGAGAATCAACATTTTCATAATTTCATGAAAAAAATAACGAAGCATAAGAAATCATTAACAAAATTTAAATATAAATATAAACAATAAATATTTTAACTAGTTTAAAATGTGTGAAATAGTTATTTATATAACTTTTTTAGAAATATTTATAGAATTCGATGTTTTATTAATATTTTCTACCCACATTCCCATGAAATTGCGACCTCAAAAGCTACTTAGAAAATTGCTATTCATTCTTTAACACGATTTGATTTAAAAGAAAATGTATTCTTACCTATTTTACCTTCGTTGTTCTCACGAATATGTATTTTTTTTTACCTCTTTTATAACTTTTATTTTTAATCTAAAGACCTTATATTTTATAAAAATATAGAAGTAAACAAATTTCAAAGTATGAATACAAGATTATATACTTTTAGATATAAAATTGTCTCCTCGTTTAAAATTTTACCACTCAACTGATCACATCATATTTTTATTAGTTAGCTATAATCTTTCAATAAAGTATGAGAACACAAACGTTTGTAAAACATAGAATTTCTCATTGTATCACCTCAATCAACCAGCTTCATTTTTTTTCTTGTTAAGTCACAACAATCAAATTAACTCATAGACTATTTCTAATATCTTTTAAAACCTTCTATACCAAATAATACATAGATATAAACTTTTTCATACAAAAAAAGTTGACTAAATTATAAAAAAAAAAAATGCACCAAACTTTACAACAGATAATATATAGAACCAATTTTAAAATAAACTATATAGTTATTCTATTTTTTTTCTTCATACACGTGTACTCATGTTTATCTTAAATTGTCAATTCTTAGTTTACACCAATATTTTCAAAATCAAAATCATTCTTAAAACATACGAAAATGATAGGTAGTCAAGTAAGAAAAAAATGGCTCACACATAACTACTATTGTACAATTTTGATAAATTAGGCAAGTCTTTCAAATCGTCTAATGCTTTTATTTTTCAGCTTTCTTCTTTTTTATTTCATACACCTTGATTAAAATGTACAAATTTATTTGTTTTGGATAAACAAGTTTCTAATAGCTAATAAAAATGGAAGTAATAGGGTGTTGAAAAAAAAGTACAATGTTATTAATGGATTTTGTTTATATAACGGAAATAAAACTTTAACGATTTTTTATCTAAAATGAATGATAAAAGTATTTTTTAAGGTATTTTTGAAAAATTTAAAACTTTAAAAAACGTTTTCGAATATGAAGAATTATTGACAGTTGAGTGTTAGATATTTTGGAAAAAAAATTAAAGTTATAAACCAAACCAGTAATTAATTAATATTCATTCATGGAACACATTAAGAAAAGACCCGCACCCGCATGAGGAGGAAGAACAACTTTGGCTTTGCTGCATTAACTCACAAACAACGCCATAGCCTTCAATCTTTAAAGCTTTTCATTCCTTTTTAAATCCATTTCAAGAAAAATCACTGGAGCTCTATTTCATGAGCCCCACCATGGATCATGGTAACAACAGTCCAAACGAGATTTCTCAACCTGTAATTAGTTTCACTTTTCTCTTCTTACAATTCAATCATTCACTCTCTTTTTAGCTTCAGTTGAGCTAATTCATCACTTCACTTTTGCAGCTCATTTCCATGGAAGAAATCAAGCCCGATTCCACTCCTCACCACCCCCACCGCCTTATCTCGGTGGATTCCGATGCTTTGCTCCCAAAACCGGTGAAATCTAAGCGTCTTGCGTCGCTTGATATCTTCCGAGGTCTCACCGTTGCGGTACTTCTCTTTCCTCTGTTCTTCCGCCACCTCAGTTAGATGATATATAATTAATTTGGCATTCATCCATAAACTTAACTTTTAGGTCCTCTTCGGGTCATTTTCCTTACTTGGGTCTTCTTCGTATTTTAGTGAATAAGTGAGGGGAGTTTTAGATGATATGTAATCAAATTTACTTTCCTCCTTAGACTTAAGCTTTTGGGTCAAATGGGTGATTTAAAAGTTCCTTTGATCATTTGATGGGTTATTGGACGATACAAGAGAAAAATTAGTAAGAACAGTTATAATGTATGTGTATATAATCAGCAGTAGCTTTTCTAGTTGTTAGTTGATAATTGGCTAGCAGTTGCATAGTTAAGTTGTCTTTGATATAGTACTGATTACTATCTTGTTTTTGGTTTTTTTGAATCTGTGCTTGTGAGGACTGTTTCTTTTACTATGGTTCTTCATCTATCTCAAAGAATTATTTTGACTATAACACAAACTCAAAAAACACAAAAATAAAATTTTAAAAACCAATTTTTAGTTTCTAAAGCTTCGTTTGGGTTTTGAAAATATTGATAGGAATTAGATAAAACAACAAAGAAACTTATAATGTTTGGAAGTAGTATTTTTAAATTTAATTTTCAAAGATGAAACTTGAAAACCCAATGATTATCAAATGTTGCCATAGTTGGTTAACCATGCTCTATTTATACTTTATGGAGGGCTATTCTCTTGTATTAGCATTTTATTTTATTTTATTTTTTGAGTTTTAAACTATTTTATTCTAGATTGCGTTAATTTCATTGGACAAACTTGGCACCACACAATTTTGTTTCTTTATACTAATTTTTGAAACATTACTCAATCATCATTGCTGTAGTATTTTGAAAACTTTGAATCGTTGATAAGTACCGGCCACAAGAGAGATGGGAATTACTTTGAAAGTGTACAAAGAAAGGAAACGTATAAGGATTAATCTGGCTTGTTAGGTGATGAACAAGAAATTGAGGGGAAGAGATCTCTTTTGATGAGGTTGTCAGCAGCCTTTGGTATGACTCTAGAATAATTTGACTGTTGGGTTGATGTGGACTTATTGGCTTATGATTATTTTGACCTGTGGTTTGGTGCCACTGTTGAAGGAACTAGAGTTGAGTACAAACAATCATAGTCTGATGGAATCGACCATTTGTCTTCGGGTCTTTAGAGTACTTGGTCAAGTTGTACATACTAGAATTGATAATCACTTTCATGTAGAACTCTTTGAATACTCAAATATCATATTGATGCTTATATAATTAATTAATTTACTTAACATTTGGCATTTTATTTATCGGGCTCTTCAATGTTTATGGTGCTTGTAGTTGATGGTTTTGGTTGATGATGCCGGGGGAGAATGGCCTATGATTGGTCATGCACCATGGTATGGTTGTAATCTTGCGGATTTTGTGATGCCTTTTTTCTTGTTCATTGTTGGGATGGCCATTGCACTCGCCCTGAAGGTTCAGCTCTTTCAAAATAATTTTTTTTCTTGCAATGTTTTAAAAGGCTAAAGGCAGCCTCGAGGCTTTTCCTTTCCAAGAGGTGAGGCATAAGCCTCAAGGCGGTATGAGGCGTAAGCCTCAAATAATGAGTTAAATATATTTTATAAAACCTAAATTGGTGTGATCAAGTATTGCTAAACATGATAGTCATATAAAAGTGTAAAAAGAAACTTCACCTCCACAATGTTCACTCAATAAAAAACTCTGAAAGGACATCTTTATCATTATCAATACTGCTATTATTAGTAATAGCATGGATTTATACTATATATGTTTGCTTTCAGCATTCTTAAGTTCACAAGAGTAAAAATAGTCCCAGTTCAAATTGTCAAAACTCAAACCTTAATATTTTTGAAGAATTAGGCAAATCACTATTATTTTTCTAATCACTAGGCGAGACATAGAGATTTTAAGCTTCAGTGTGTTTAAGCAAAGGCGTAAGCCTCTTATGGTTCAACAAAGGCATAAGTCTCAAGGATAAAATTTAGAGCCTTGCCTTGAGGCAAGCCTCAAGGTGTAAGCCTCAATAGCTTTTTAAAACATTGTTTTCTTGACAGCAATGTATGGGTGGATGTTTTAACACTGTTTTTCATTTCTTGTCTGGTTTTATTTATAGAGAATACCTAACCAACTTATGGCCATTGAAAAGGTCACTCTTCGAACTTTAAAGCTCCTATTTTGGGGCTTTCTATTACAAGGTCAGTTTTGACTCCAACTCTTCTACTTTTAGTGTAGTGCACTAAAGATTGAGGTGCAACCCGCTAAACTCTTCTTTTCAATGTCACATCTTGTGCCGTTGTAATGTTCTATTTGATAACTGAAAGGTTACTTTATGCGAAAATCTGGTGGGAGAATTATTGTTTCTGTGAATTTTTGTTATTCTACGACCATCTATTGACAATCCAAGGATGAAAAGCTTGACGTGTTTCACTTGGGTCGTGTGGGACTGGGAGTCTCTACATATGACGGGTAGAGCCGGTTATTGTTAGTACCAATGCTTAGAAAAAGTGTATTCTAGGAGGATCAAGGAAGTTCTTTAACAATGTATCTAGGAATTTTCTAACCTCCATGGGTCATTACATAATGTCTTGACAGTGAATATTGGTATTTGGATAGAGAGAATTTCTATTAGTCTTTTGGGAACCACTAGTTATAGCCATCTCGAATGGGCCTGAAGGTTTCTTAGGGTTATTTTGTCTACTTCTGTAATATTCATCTAGAAGTAGTTTATAAATAAATACCTATCAGTTATATTTGAATAAGTTGAGAACTGCCGTCCTCAAGAACAGAGAAGAAAGGATTCGAATTGAATGGTTTTTTCAAGTGATAATAGATTTGAACAAGACCAAACAGTAGGTTGTTCTTTGAGACAGTATGTACATACATATATGCGCACATACACTCACGTATTAATCCTCCTTTTTTTCAGTGTCATGATCTTCACTGCAATGGTGATAAATTAAGGTCTCTACCTTTTGATTATTGTTGTTAGTTGAAAAGGCTCTTTTTACTGGCACTATATTGTGGAATGTCATTTTTTTTCTATACTACAGTAACATCACCAACAACAAAATGTAACCAATGCAATTAGCTTATTTTCCTTAACAAAATTTGACTTTACCTCAACTATTTTGTTAAGGTGGCTATTCGCATGCGCCAGACAAACTGACTTATGGTGTTGACGTGAGAAAGATAAGGCTATTTGGCATTCTCCAGGTATTTAAATATGAAGCTTTGTATTTTTTTTAAAAATGATTACAGGAGTTGCTAATATTTTTTTGAGTCATCTTTTATAGAGAATTGCTCTTGCATATTTGGTTGTGGCATTTGTGGAAGTACTTTCAAGAAAAACACAATCCAATGTTCAACCATTTAACCACTTCTCTATATTCAAGTCCTACTTTTGGAATTGGTAATCACTTGCATTACAATCGATCAGTTATCTTTATTCTTTTTTTGGTTGCAATGAGGGTGATTTTCTTTTTTAAATTGCAGGCTGGTTGGAGCTTGTATTCTTGTTGTTTACTTTGCTCTCCTTTATGGAATATATGTTCCGGATTGGCAATTTACTGTCACCGACAACGAGAGTGTTTATTATGGAAGAAACTTCACTGTAAGTTTTTTTTTTAAAATTTATTATTATTATTATTTCATTTATTTTTTACCATCCAAGTTATTCTCAAATTATGAGAGGCATTGGTTATTTGCAATTATTTGTCCAATTGACTTCACGGTGTTTCATCTTCATCTTGATACAATATGAGTACAAACATTTTTCTTGAATACTATTTATCAAAATGTATTTTTTTTCCAAAGTCTAGATTTTCTAAGCTATTTTCATATCAAATTTAGGTAGCATGTGGTGTCAGAGGAAGTCTGGATCCTCCATGTAATGCTGTGGGATATATTGACAGAAAAGTGCTGGGAATCAATCACTTGTATGCCCATCCTGCTTGGAGAAGATCTGAAGTGTGTAGATATGTTATTCTTTTTTGAATTTCATAGAGCTATTATAAGTTGATGACATAAACTTTTGATGGCTTATAATATTTGGTATGGTTTAAGTGCTGCAGGCTTGCACCGAGAATTCTCCATATGCAGGGTCTTTCCGAGATAATGCTCCATCATGGTGTTTTGCTCCATTTGAACCTGAAGGAATTTTAAGGTCCGTCATACATATATAATTCAGTATTATGGATTCTGATTTATTTAAAAGTTCTAGACATGGCTACTCAATTTCTGATTTTTTCCCTAATTGTATTTGGATATGCCGTGTTTGTTGGAAATAATTTGGTACTTGAGCATATAGATGGGTTTACTAGATAGAGATATGGAACCTTAAGACGGTGCTCACCCCCTCCGATCGACATCCCTCTAGAAAAATCTTCCCATATTCTGAAGTATAACAAAATCTGCTCAGCAATGCTGAAGTTTTATAATAAGGTCAAAATCATTTAATTTTGCAGCTTCATAGAACAGAGAATGAAATGAAATGAAATGTTGAAAAAAATGCCTACTTGTTTCTTCCTTATGAGAAACTTCAAGACAGTAGTTATAAAACTAGATTATTTTGAATTTCATCAAGGATACCATGCTTGCAACTGCAGCTCTATATCTGCCATTCTGTCCACAATTATTGGAGTGCATTTTGGGCATGTTCTAATCCATTTTCAGGTTAGCTCTTGTTTATTCTAGTCTTTATGGTTTGAACTTTGGTTTAGTTTGATCCCTGTGATTGTGAATGTATCCTTTTAGAGTTTCTATAACTGTATTTTAGTTAAATCTTCCGAAATGCCCTTTCTATTATTGAATGCTACCATCTTTCTTGCATTACATAATTTATTGCACATCTTATTTGCATATTTGCATATTGCAAATATGACAAATATGACAAGTAATTAAATATATCATAGGACTATCAAAGGGCTATCCGCTTTTAAATTTGCTACTTTTGCAATTTAGAAAATGTAGTGACATGATTCTATTGTCATAATTTTTTTTTGCTATTTTTGCAAATACCCCTAATTTATTTAGAAGCCATATAGAGATGATGAGCTAAGGATTAGTATAAGGTACAAGAGATATGTGAGGGTTGAATTAGGTGGGTCTCGTTGCACATCTTCAAAAACTCTAGTCCCATAACTCATCTTTTCCTCACTTCCCTACATCCAAATATATATATATAATAAATGAAAAAAGCATCTGGTAAAGGGTAGGGTAGGAAGAATGTTTTGGAGGATTTACCCAAGGTGGTTATAATTTAACTTATAAAACTATAAGGATGGAAATGAAACAAACCTCAAACGTGAAGTAAAATGTTAATCAAACTTTTTTTTTTGCAATTCTTTGCATGTCATTTGACGCTCCTTGTTTAAACACAGGATCACTCTGCTAGGCTGAAGCAATGGGTTACAATGGGCTTCACTCTTCTTATCTTAGGACTTGTTCTTCATTTCACTCACGGTGTGGCTCATCACCCCACTGTCAATTCTATGCAACTTCTGCTGTATATAACCCATCTTCATTTATTTCAAATAACAGTGTACATCTTTGATCGATGCAGCAATTCCGTTGAATAAACAGTTGTATACATTTAGCTATGTCTGCGTGACATCGGGAGCTGCAGCGTTGGTTTTCTCAGTCTTCTACACTTTGGTACTTATCTTCTTCTTTAAACTACCTTTAACTGGTTTATGGACAACAATTTTGTACTTCAATGCATATGAAGTTCTTCAACTTGATTCCTTTCTCCACTGTACCAATAAAGATTTTGTTTTCTTATTTGGACTGAGTCAGGTTGATATCTGGGGCCTGAGGCCATTGTTTCTACCATTGGAGTGGATCGGGATGAATGCGATGCTTGTGTATGTTATGGCAGCTGCTGGCATTTTTGCAGGTTTCATCAATGGGTGGTATTATGAAGATCCCCACAACACACTGGTCCGTTCTTTTCTTTGTTGTTTAAAAAATAACTTAAAACCATTTTTCAGTTGTAAACTATTCTTTGATAAATTATACCCTTTAGATAAAAAAGCAAATGGAAACCGCTCTGAATTGGTCTAGTTAATAAACACCGTGGAAGTATTAAATGGCTTAGCTTAGAGGGAATGAGTTTAAACCATATTGCCCGACTGCTAGGATCTAATTGGTCTGACAAATTACCTTGACAACGTTATGAAGTAAGATCAGAAACGATCGAGTTGCCCATAAGCTGACTAGACCTACTCACAAGAGAGGATACACCCCCTTCCCCAAAAGATAACATCATTGTAGAAACATATATAATTTTTTCTAAAGAAGACCCAAATAGCAAAGATTAATTTTTCATATTATGCAACACCAAATCCAGCATCTTTATCAACAATAAACTTGTCTTAGTTTTTAATCAAACAAAAACTGGTAGATGAACTGAAATCCATTTTGTATGTCGTAGTTCTTGTTTCCTGAGTATGTTATAGTCCATTATTAACTGTTTAACATATTACATATCCATGGCAGATATATTGGATAAAGAAGCATCTTTTCATTGGAGTTTGGCATTCCAAAAGAGTGGGTATTCTCCTCTATGTGATATTTGCAGAGATCCTATTTTGGGGCGTAGTCTCTGGGATCTTGCATCGGTTCGGTTTATACTGGAAGTTGTAAAACAGTTTTTTGATTGTTCATACAGATTGATTGCTTTCTCTGTGTCATTGAAAAGAATGTTTAAGCCTCTCTTTTTTTCATCAAGCAAATAAGACAGATCTTAATGGTCGATGTTGATCATATACTCTTCTTAGTTTTACAAGGCCTCGTGGAAGGAAAGAAAAGGGGGAATTCTAAACTTTCAATGGTCGGACAGGTGGTTTGAGTTTTCGGAATATGGTGTGGATGGCGATAACAATATTTAAAGGAAAAATAATCATTTTAAAATAAAAAATGTGAAAAACACATACCTACGTCTCCCCGCTTCTTTTATGGCTCCACTTCAAACGCCATGGACCCATAACAAGGTAGAGATTTGAAATTCTAACTTCTTAAGAGGGAGTGGGTAGATGATGATTGTCCTCTCCAGCCTGTTTTTTTAAACAGGAGAAGTTATTGGGGAGGTGATTGCCAAAATTGTTTGTTCTCTCAACCTTAATTGAAGGCAAAGAAATGTCTATCTGATAATTATCAAACTGTACTACTACTACTTTGAAGAGGTAGCAAAGGAGAATATATTTCATAAGAACCATATTATACCTAAATTTCTTGATTAAAGGAAAATTTCGTCTCAAACAAAATTTTGTAGGTGTGAAACACAATTTTTATGGATCTTCCTTTAATGAACTTTGTGAATTTGTTTAAAATTTGATAATTAAATTGAATGTTGTTTTCTTATTGGAATCTCAAAATAAAAAAAAAAAAGAAGAAAGTAAACCTTTTTGATCGTAGCAAATGGAGTTTGAAATGAGAGAACATCCAATCAAGTTGAAGGTCGAGGGAAGAGTTAGTGAGGTAGAGATGAGATTTTCTTCTTCGAAAGTAGTTCAGAAGACAAAGCAGTAGAGCCAGCTACTGCGAGTTGACTCCATCCTCGTCAATGCATCTTTGTTAAGGTAGGATTCACCAATGGAGTGTTGCATCTAAAGCTACAAACTTACAATAGCCACCATTTATGTTGATCAAATCTCATATTATTATCATAGTTAAAGTTCATTTCAAATAGGTTATTAAGAAAAGTTTGAAAACGTTACGTACAAAGTAATCTATGATAAGTAGGCCATTGGAGCAACGACCTGTTGGGGTGCTGTTGAAGAATGTTTGACCATAAGGAAGATGAGAAAAAGGGGTGTTGGGATTTTCTCGAATGAGATTTCCGGTGTCGGAGATGGAGTCACCGAGTTGGTAATATACCATCGAACTTACAGGCTTTTAGTGAAGCAGCGTTAGAGGAGAAAAGAAGAAGAAGAAAAAGAAAGAGAAATAGAAAACAAATGAAGTTATAGAAGAGAAGAAAGAAGCATATTGTTGGAGAGAGAGAAAAAGAAAAAGAAAAGTTGGATTTTAAAAAATGGGTGGATTCATAAGAACGTTATTTATAATTATAGTTAATATAGGTTTTAATTTTTTTCCTTTCACAAAAAAGAAAAAAAATTACTTTTTTGGTTTTTTTAAATTCCTAATTCTTCAAAAAATCAAAATTCCAACTATCAAAATTATTACTTTCTTTTAGGAAATTAATTAATTTCTCTAATATTCTAAGAGTGTGATGGCGTTGTCTCTAAGGAAATTTTTTAAAAAGAAGTTTAATTCCCTTGTTAATTTGTTATATTGTAATAATCAAGACTACCTTAGTAGAGTAATTTGATAGTAAATTACAAAATTGTTGAAAATTTATAAAATTATAGAAAAAATTTAGATAAAATAAAAAAAATTAAGAACTTTTTTAAGTACACTAAGATGAACTAAAATGTTTTCAAAAGATTGCAAAATTTTAAAATTATTCACTAATAGGCTTCAAAACGAACCAAATATTACCAAATATATCAAATATTTATTTATTTGTTGTTAGTTATTAATATGGATAAGGTTCATCTTCTAATACCTCAAACTTTGGAAATTATTGTTAATGGAAATGGAAAAAAGGAAAAAAGAAAAAAAATAAAAGGAAAAAATCGTCACTGTTTCATATATTAATGAATGTAATATATATATACACACATATATACTATTTTTGGAAATATTTACAATGTTATTATTTATTTTTGGCAATAATTAATTTGAGTGTGTTTTTTTTTTTTTTTTTCTTTTTTCCTTTTAGTGATAAAATTTGTGTATATTTTTTTTTCTTTTTTACTATTTTTTTAAATATAACAAATAGATAAATACTTTTATTTACGACAAATATTATATAACATATTCGGATAGATTATTATTATTTATTGGTTAAACTCCAAAATTTTGTTATATTTGTAAAAATTTACGAATTGATTTTTTTTTTTTTTTTTTTTTTTAATAAAAGAAGTATTGTAGTTTTGATTTTGAAGTTAGAATTGAAAACTTTCTTCAAATGGCTCAATCATGAGTGCCTTATAAAATCTTAGGAAAGGCATCACGTATACCAATTAAGTGTAAGCACTTTACTCCATTTGGTGTCTAATAATATTTGAAAATTTGAAGATGATTTGAGGTATCATATTATTTATATTTAAACATTTATGTTTATTGATATTCTTTGATATTTTTCACTAAATTATGACAGCTTTTCAATCTCATCCTCACTTTGATTAACTCTCACTAAATGGAAATAATATTCTTCTTTAAAATTTATTTATAAATTAACAATAAGAAAAATAAATGAATGTCTAACAAGATTGTGCCTACACCCTATTTAGCAAATAATTAAAAAGTAAAAAAAAAAAAACTTTAAAAATCATTAACATAAAACTAAAGTATTTTCAATTAAATTTTATCAAATGTCGTGACAGTTTCAAGGTAGGAATAGTTGCAAATATAATAATTAGATTTGAAAGATTAGAATACATAACAACATTTAAAAAAAAGATGCAGTGATAAACTTCTATTGCTAGTACTATTAGACTCCTATGATCTAAGACCAATATTATTTTTAAAAATTGCTACTCGTTAGAATTATCCTTCAAAACCATATTTAGAAGCGATGGATCTGATCATTAAAGGCTTGAAACTACAAAGGCGAGTCAAGCCTAGACTTGTCTAAAGTCATGATCGTTTGGCGTGTCCAACGTCAAGCAAAATTTATACATTGGATTGGATATGATTATGGATTGCTATTGGTCCTGATAAGAGATATTTGCAGGAATAACAAAATTGAAATATTGACACGCGCATATATGATCTTTTGATAATTTCTATTTTATTCCTGATTTTGGGGTAAATAGATTTTCCATTATTTTAAATGTATATAGATGATTGAATTTATGAAATATTGTATTTTGCTCAATTATTGGTTATGAGATTATACCCAACCAAATCATTTATTTGCTAAAAAGTTTACAGCAAATCTTTCCTATATTAGTGAAATCTCTATCCTTAATATCCTCAATTAGTTCTTAGACAGTATCCTAATTGAATCTCTATCTTTAATATATCTTTATATAAATTTATTTAGTAAGATTTTAAAAATATATTTAAGTAATTCCTAAAATTTTTTAGTTAGATTTGGAAAATATTTAGTTTTTATAAGATTTCAAAATATGTTTTTTCTTTTATCTTATTTCTTTCCATTATTTTAAAGTTGTATTAAACTAATTATATCTATTTTTAATAAATCTTTATATATTTATTTACTAAGGTTTCAAAAATATATATTCAAGAAATTGTTACTATTGTTTTTTAGTTAGATTTTGAGAAAAGGTATTTTTAATAACTTTTTGAATATATATATATATATATGTGTATTTTCAATAAGATTTCAAAATATTCATATTTATCTCATTCGTTTTTATTATTTTAATATTGTATTAAACAAATTTTAGACTATATCTTATTTGTTTAACATGATTTGTAGGTTAATTATATTCTATATGTAATACATCTTTTAGCATTTTTAAAAAGTTGTGTATGTTATACAACTGAAAGACAATAATAGAATTGTAACGGATAAGTTTTTGTTGTGACTTTACAATGAGTAATCACGGATTATTGCGTTGTTGAGCTATATGTTCCATTTGCATATTCGTTTTAACAATTTTGCTATATTTAAAGATTTAAATTAATTTTTGTCAATTATTCAAACTAAACATGTAAATTTGCTATATTTTTCTAGTTAACCATTTTGACAATTAGACTTTCCACTATTCGACCCATTTGGATCATTTTCAAATTGCCCATTGGGCGACCAAATGAACTTATCATTAGAACGTTCCTATTATATATGCATATGCATTATTCTCGTATATTATATTTCTATATTAAAAAGGAGCATTTTTAAATATAGCAAAAAAAAAAATATTTGAAACTATTTACAAAACATAACAAAAACCTATCAAATTCTTCGTAGCACATTTTAGTTAGTTTTTTTTGTTATATTTTGTAAATAGCTTTAATTTTTTTTATCAATAAAAAATTTTCTATTAAAAAAGTAATTCTTTCAAGATGTTCTTTTAAATATATTTCTATACATCACAACTTACTTGATATAATGTATGTAAAAGTGTATAGAACTTTTTGAGATAAAATTAAGTACTCGAAATTTCAGGGCTTGGATAAGACTTTCGAAGTTTCAGTACAGTAGACAGTATTGTTAATCATTCAAATTTCACAGATTACTTGCGAAATAAAACTTTATACTATCAATAATTTTATCTAAAATAAAACAATAAAAATAGAAAATACATTAAATAAAAGTTTAATAATTTTTAATAATATTTGATTAAAAGTTGAAAATATACCTATATAGACGAACTTTTTTCTAAAATAATGTGAATGGAGAAACAAATCGATGCTCCCTTTGCTGCCAACATTCTGAAGACCTAGATCACACTTTCATCAGTTGTAGTTTTGTCAAAGAATTATGGTTGAAGATAGAAAACTCTCATCATGGAAGCTTCAACATCACAACGTTTCATCTCTATGTTCTGAGTTGTGCGCCATAAAACAACAAAGCAAAAAAGGTATCATTAAATTCAATACCATCTCGGCTGTCTTATGGAAGGTTTGGTTGGAAAGAAATGCCCGTATCTTCAAAGGCAGATATTGTTCGATCATTAACATTTGGGAGGATATATGTGCTCTTTCTTATTTTTGGGCTAGTAGATCCCCTTTATTTATCAACTATAGCTCTAGCTATATAGCTCTCAATCTTCATGCTTTCTAATTGTTTGTACTTGCTCTGGGCTTGTCTCTAGCCCTTTGTTTTTTGTTTGGGTTGTTCTCTTTGCTTCTCGTGTATTCAGTTTTCTATATTAATGAAGCGGGGATGATGAATGTGTTAAGGGGGTGTCCACCTAGTGGAGATGTCCGGGTGCACCTACTGACCCATCATATCGTATCCTTTATAAAAAAATGATAAAAATAAGGTTGGTGCAAAATATGGTAGTTTTGTGCCCCACACTTTATATATATATATATATATTATATATATATAATATATATATTTGTACGTGGGTTTCACACTTTCTTATTATTTTTATTTTTTTATATATACTCGTGGACCCCACACCTTCTCTTTATTAATTATATATATATATATATATATATTAAATATTTAAGTTCCAAAAATATATTTCCTTATTAAAATTAATATCAACTTTCCAATTTTAATTTATTCTTTCTTCTTTATATAATATATCTATATATTAACTATCTCAATATTCATTATTCAAATTTTCTTATTAATTTTTTTTTCTAATTTAATTTGATTATTTATTAATCAAAAATTATACATATATTTTTTTTTCTAATTTCCAATTCTTTTAAAAAAACACATATATTAACAAAATATGTTATTAAACAAA